>JAXDDW010000031.1:957500-1012500 GCA_034670385.1 Hoplostethus mediterraneus
ACCCCCCCTTCCACACACACACACACACACACACACACACACACACACACGCATACACACACAACATGAAAATCAATAACCTGTGACTCCCATGTTATCTATCCATTCCAAATAGGTGCATTTTTAAGCAACCTGAGCCTAGACAGTAACAGGTGTTGAAAACTACTACTACTGTTACTGCCACCGTAAGAAGGACATCCTCTCTCTCTCTCTCTCTCTCTGTTTTAAAAACTTTTTTTTTTCACACTGAGGACTTAAATGGTGAATATCCTCATGAATCCTCGTAAATATCCACCTTTTACATGGAGCGCTGCCACACTGTGGCTCCGCCCTCGAGAGAAACTGTGGGAAAACAATTTCCCCCGCTGTCGGAAAGCGCGAGGAACGATCTAACAACAGGTTGAAAGATAGTAGTTATGTGTTGTAATAAGCCTCTTCAGTTATAACGTACTGCGCTGGGCTGCAGTATTTATGCAGGACAGATGCGTGATATGGGGCTGCTACAGGATGTGTTGTGGGCTGGTAAAGAAAACTGGGTTAGAGAGATAATATTTCAATAACATAGGGGCCTGATCATAAAATAGAGAGAGTGACAGAGAGAGAGAGAGTGTGTGTGTGTGTGTGTGTGTGTGTGTGTGTGTGTGTGCGTGTGTGTGTGTGTGCGTGTGTGTGTGTGTGTGTGTGTGTGTCTAGCTGCCTGAGGCACCCCAGCAGGACACTCTGCAGTCAAATGATTTCACATTCCGTTTTCTCCTTGGCTGCCTGCGCTGCCATTTACAAAGAGCACCGACGGAGGACGGTCACATGTGCGTAGAACACACACACACACACACACACACACACACACATACACACACACATACACACGTGCACTACATGCGCAAATGAGGCTTACACGCACATAAACCGGCGTAGGGGCAGAAGATATACACAGACACACACCGTCTTCTTTTGATTGTATTCTACGGCGCCTCGCGACAGTGTTACGAATGTGATCAAACTACAGACTCCTCCAGCCACTCAAACTATCAAACTACCTGCTGCAACACGCAGCCGTGCACAGGATTCCTGCTTCAAATTCAATTACACATTGCTGGCCGCAGTCGTTCTCTAATCGTGGCGTTATTGCTTCAAACCACTTTTACAAAAATACTGTAAAAGTGGTTTTACAGTATTTTTGTGTCATTTTTGTGTAGTTTCAGGTCAGAAACACTCATCGCCTGAGGTTTAGATTTGGGTCATTTGGGATTTGGATGGTTGGATGTTAGTTGTTGGCGATGATTTTTGATCATGATTAGAAAACAAATATTAGGGTCATGGGTGATGTGCTACTTTACCTAACCTGGGTCTCCAGTCTGGGCCCCCTGCAGAGCAGGAGCCATGTTTTATAACTACCTAACGCTTGTAGCTGTTTGTTTAAATTCTTTCATCTGTTAATCTATTTTCATTAGAATCTCCACATTTCACCTTTTTTGCATTTGCGCGCACACACACACACACACACACACCGCACGCACACACTCACACGGCATCAAAGAAGGATGCCTCTAATGCAGGAGCTCTCCTTTTATGAGCGTCGAGCCTGAAAGTCAAGCCGTGGAGGATATTAAAACGGGAGAGAAGAAGGAGAAGAAGAAGCAAGAAGATCAAAATTACCAGAGCAGCAAAGCTTGGGGCACAAAGCCTCAATACGTTTCCCCTCCTTTTCTCCCTCACCCTCTCTCACTCTCTTCCTCTCTCATCTGATGTTACGCGAAGCCGGGGCCCAGGTAACTTCACTTTTTAATGATGCCATTTGCCTAATGCCTTCTTGTGGTTGTCAATCTACCTCGCGATACCCCCCCCCCCCCCCCCACCGTCTTATCACCGGCGCCCCTCGACTAGCGCAACACCAAAGAGCTTCGCCTGAAACGTCGCTGTAACGCCGAGTTAGGAGCATCCTCCTCCAGACTAATTGGTGGGAGACACCACGTGAAAACAACGAGGAGACAACAACAACAACAACGACGGGGGGAGAAGAGGATGGTGATGGGCATGTCTTTTTATCCCGTTCTGCTGATCCGGAAGGTTCCAGCGGGGTACAAATTGGCATGAGGGAGGAAGTCAAAGAGGAAAAAGTCTGTTAAGCCACGAGTTGACAGCTCATGTTCAAGCTCTCTCTCTCACTTATTCTCTACTGCTCTCTCTCTCTCTCGCTTTCTATCAATGTATCTATCCATGTCAATCTCTTTGCCCTCTCTCTCTCTCTCTCTCTCCATCTAGTTGGACTGTCTCTCTCTCTCTCTCTCTCTCCGCCCCCCACCATCTTTCCCTCCATCACATCCCTCCAAGGTGTCTCCCCTCAGACGTGTCCTTTGTTGCTTCGTGTCTGGTTTCACCTGATGCGAGGCGGAAACGCCCCGACAGCGGCCTGGCTCCCCTTAAAGTAATTGCCGATACTGCGCCGTGCATTGAAGGGTCTTCTGGGTCTTCAAGGACCGCCTGCCTCTCTGACAACGCAGGCAGTTACAAATAGGTATCCAAATATTGCCACGTAAGCGCGTTCTGCTTTTCTTTAGCGCCACGCTAGCGTTGTTTGTGTCAGTCAAAAGGGGCCGCCCGCTGCGAGGGTGAAGCATCGCTTACGAGCTGGTTTGGATTGACAGAGAACTGTACAAGTCTGGTTTTGCGCTTTACTTACCTGCATGAGCACGCCTACTTTCAGATCGTGTGCACATCACACACACACACACACACACCATCTCACTGGTGGTCTGCCAGACAGTGACCTAGGGACAATTCATCAGTTTTCACCCACAAAAACACACACACTTCCTTCATTTCCACTATTACACACACACATATAAACCCTTTGTTTCTACCTCACACACTTGCACACATATCTCCACTGGACACACACACACACACACAAACATGCACACTCATACATCCTGACCACAAACACACACACACACACACAGCCCTTTCATCTCCACCACAGTGCACAAACGCACACGTCTCCACCACACATATCCCAACAGAGGCTTTTATGACAGGGCCGGGTGACATGAAGTCCGCTGGATGAATAGTTTGATAGCCCCGGGCGGGCGAGGGGAAAGGATAGGCCGTAAATAGGATTGAAGTTTAAATGGAATAATGCGGCCTGGAAAAGAGCTAGGGCCCGGAGTGGGGGCAAACCCAGAGGTAACACAGAGGTGACGAGTTCGCCTGGAGAGCGACTGAAGCAATAATAAGACTTTTTGGATGGATGGAAGTGAGAAGAAAGGCGTTTTTGAGACAAAGTTAGGCTATGATACAATGCCACAGTCAGGCTACAGTCAGGAACAGATGAGGAATGTTGGTTTTAGTTCCAGCAAACAGCAAAATGTTTCTTAGAAAGTGACACATTTCACTGTCGTCCAATCATTGGCCCCTTGCATGTTTTTCAGGTTCCTAGGGGTTTCTAGGTGAGAAAATGCTTCCCACGTGAGGAGAAATTGATGCAGACCTTCCACCCTGCACGTCGAGAATGAATTTTACATTAATTGATACAATACAACGGTGGCGTGGCTTTCTGACGTGTTTTGAAAGAGGAAGGAAAGGGTTTTCCGTTTGTCCGTTTGAACAGAAACGGCTGCTTTTGATGAGTGGACAGCCCCGGTGTTGGAGTACGGCGTGGTGATTGAGCGAGGCCGTCTCCCAATAGGCCCACATTAAGAACAGAGCACTGCCTTCGTTACGAGTCATTAGACAGCCTTATAGCTGGTGACATAGGCAGGGAGAAGATTAATACGCATCCAACAAGACGGCCGTTCGCGGGATGTTTGTGCAAGGCTTACATGCTTTACTCTATGTAATTGAGTAAACATGCGGCTGCGTTTCTCCTGTGACTGGATCAAGTGTGGTTGTGTGTTTTTGCATTACATGCCTTGCATTACGTGCATTAGAGGTATTTGAAAAAGGAAAAAAAAAAAATGACTGAATTGAAGTCATACATCTTTGGGCAACATTGTGAAGTATGTTAGCAATTTTACCAACAACTGTGACCAAACAGGAGATTGTCATGATATTTTTGTTCTTTACTGAGGAGGCTCAGTGAATATTGGAAAGCAGATTTTTTTCTATATGCTTTGAAAGGTGCAACTTGAGTTTTTGCTGAAAGAAAACAAAAATATGCAAAAAAAATATGACATTACTTTATTGAAATTCAACCAAATCAGCTTTGAAGTCCACATATTTCCTCCACATAAATGCACCATTGGCTTTTGTTCAGCTCTTACTCATATGATCCTACAAGGCCTTAGAGTATAGAATGAGTCTTATAAGCACTTGTATGAACAATGGTGTGGTGTGACTTGGTGGAAGAGATCATGTAAGAGACAAATATCCATGTATTTGTCTTTTAGATGATTTGAAATATGACTAGAAATAGAGAACTATTGGCAAAAACTAATTATCAACATGAATCTTTGCATGTAACCACACCAATCTGTCTCTTCCCTCTCTCTCCTTTCCTCTCTCTCTCTCTTACATCCATAAAGTGCTCAATGAGTTTCACTCTGCGAGCATAAACACCATTATGGGTACTCCCCCAACAACTGCAGCTTGGGATCAGCTTCACAGTAAATTAGCTACAATTAGCGTTGCAGCAGACATCGACAAGACCGTCCCCGTAATGCCATTAAATGCCCACCCAATCATATCTGAGTTAGTACAGTCCACTGGATCATTTCTCAAATCAATGATCTCAGTAAGTGCTTGGTAAAAGGGCCTCCTATGCCTGATCAGCTGGATGTGGACAATTAGATTGGAGTTAGGGGACAGCCTTGATTAGCGCTTCGCTCCAGGGCAATGCTAGTCATTCATTATGCAGCGCTGCACCACACTACCTTGCTATACCGTGACAGAAGGAACTTGTATAAACCTCACGGCACGCAGGTTAAATGTGTTCTATTCAGAGCACTGCCTCACTGTGCCTTTAAGAGTCTCCCTACAATGTTTTCCTTTTCATTTCAAGAACAGACCATTAATAATTAAGCGAGGTAAAAAAAATTAAGAGAGAATTGGACACCAAAATGGTCTCAGATTCATTCATTCCTGACTTGTTGGTTAAACAGATTGTGGACCATAACAAACAAGGACAAACCAGACAGATGATTTGTTACTTTTTATCATAATTATATTTTCCCTGGATAATTTCCTCCAGAGACTTTACAAAAGACAGTTCACAGTAAATGTGTAACAAATCTGTCATAAGTCATTCATTTTTATGCCTTGGCAAAGATATTATTGATAGACTCAGGGGGGCGATGTGGGTTCACCCCCCTCGTTAGCATGCAATAAAACACACTCATATTAACTATAAATTTAAGGGAGAAACTGAAGGAAATCATTATTTAAGGCCACCCTCACCTTTGTCAAACCCCCAAAATTTAATTGTCCATATTCTGAGTCTGTAAATCTGACATGTTAGTGGAAAATAAGCTTTTTTTTTACTTCTTAAGTCTTTACTTCACAGTTTACAAAAATTACCAATGTAGAGAAATCTCACTATACATGTAACAAACAAACATAAATAATAAATGAATAGTGACTCTGAACACATAACCACTAGAGGTGAGCAAAGAGCTCTGCCTTGGCCTACTGCAGGTGAACAGGGTTGTTCTGTTGGTTGCTGCACCTCAGACTGGTATTCACTGTGTATATTTGCTTTTGAACTGTAATTTATTTATGGTGGAGCTGTCAGATCCACGCTACAAAAATGTTGTTATACGCCCATATTGTAAGCAAAAATACAGTAAAAAAAACGTCTACGTCTCTGCATCATTTTGAGGCAATGTGAAAGGCAATGCAACTTGGGCAATTTTGCCATCACTCACTTCTCATTACACTTTTGTTTCTCATAGCCAACTGTATAACGCACATTTAGTCAAATCCCAGTTTCTGATGAAGGCAATGTTGCCATGACGATTGTCTTGAAACAGTCTAAGCAAAATAGGAAAATAGGAAGGACCTATTGTTTTTAATGGTATTAATCCTTTACAATATACAAGCACATTCAGTTCATGTACCTGGAGCAACATACATACAGACTTAGCCTGTTGTAGTCATTGTTTCTATTGCACACTGTCGCACAACCCAAGAGGAACAATCTTGAAAATATTTACTAATGCCGGTCCGGGAGCTCGATAATACATAATAAAAGAAAATGTCCTGCTAAATTTTTATTGCATTCTTGTGGTTCAGAGTTCTTGCAGCCAACAGGCCTTCTCCCTGCAGGATCGCGCTGTGCATTCGGGTTCAAACATGCGCTATGCTCACTCACCCATGCCACCCAATGCCACCCATTGCTGCCCAGCTGAGTTGCCAGGTAATAGTTCTGGTGCCCAGGCAGCGTCAGCTAGTCCTCACCTCCATGAAATTAAGCATAAAACATTAATAGAGGCAGATTAGGTTTTAAAACCAGGCTAATGTAGCATGAAATGCTGTGGCCATGCTCTACCGATCAGAAGCTCGAAGAACTGACCTATTTTATACTGGCTGCATCCTAACTCTCTTGGTTCTTGATGCAGCGCGCGCACACACACACACACACACACACACACACACACACACACACACACACACACACACACACACAAGCCTACCATACGTGTCTGCACGCACACGCAACACACTTCAACATCTGGCTAAAGAGAAGATTCGGTTTTTATGATTTTAAGTGTGGTGGTTGCAGAGGAGAAGCTTAATTTGGTCGTGGAGTAGATAGTATTTCTGAAAAGAGCACAGCAGGAGGAGAGGAGGAGGGAGGAGAGGTGATCTCAAGAGGAGATTAGAGGACAGGAGAGGAGGGAAGGACAGAGGAGAAGGGAGGGCAGAAGGGAGGGCAGAGGAGAGGAGAGGAGAGGAGAGGAGGGCTCAGTTGGACACATCTTGGGATTTCAGACTACACAGTATTCCAAGTTGACTTTACCCCCATGTACAAATGTAAATGCCACGTAATAGAAAAGACATCTCAAATTCACACACGCCATGATTGTAAATCACTTTGTGTGTCAAAGAGTGTTTTATTTTATCATTATTAGCGTTAGCATTAGTTTCTTCCTTCTTAGAGTGCCGGGTGGGTTGGGTTTGCCAGACAATCACAGAAAAACAGTTGAAAATCAATTTAGTAGTAATTTAGTTTTCTGTGATTGCCATCTTACCTGACACTGTCTTGCAAATACAACTGGACCCAGGCTGCTGCGTTGTTCCATTATGAGGAGAGAAGCTTGTCTGCAGTCGGTAAACGGACTGAGAGGGTAAATTGTCCGGCTCGTATCCTATAACTCATGATGAAATGAATTGGAAAAGACTCCCAATGTTATAAACGGGCACAGTTAAGCTGAAAAAGGTCAAGGGGGGTCGTTGATTTGGATGTTTTTATTTGTCAGGGAGATGTTTACTGTGTTGTTGTTTGCAGAGTCTCCTCCATGAGGGGAAACTGAACAAAGACAGATAGGCGGTGAAGCAGGCAACAGTGCTGTCGGATGTTGCCGCTCCTCATCATACACACACACACACACACACACACACAAATGCTCGTGCACGCCAACACACACACACACCCACAGCAGCAGCAGACAGCGCGGCCCTGTCTCCGATCACGGCGGAGCATGGATCCGCGGCGTGGCGAGAGCAAACGATTTGAGGCATATGTCAAGTCCTGGTGGATTCAAAACAAAGCACTGTCAGGAACGCTCTGCCTTGGCCCGGGCAGCCCGCTCTCGTAGCCGCTGTGCTCCGCATGCGGCGGGGCGATACGATCCTCCCAAGTCCAAGACGAAACCCATCATCATCCTTTCACATCGCTCTGTTCTTTGCCCCTGCAGACCGCCGGAGACTCTGTGTGCAGCCGCTCCCGTCTGAGCGGCTGCTGCAGATTTGCCTGGGAGGCTAGAGAGGGGGGCCGCGACACCCGGGAGACTGAGTCCATTCACATTACCCACTGTGGGAGATGCTGTACGGCGGGGCCGGGGATGAGGACGGGAGGGAGGGAGGGAGAGAAGAAAAGAGGGAGACAGAAAAAGATAGTGTGTGTTCGTGAGAGAGAGAGAGAGAGAGAGAGGTATACAACTCTCTGAAGCTGAATAGGGACGAGGTACAAGGGCCATAGGGTCACAGTGGAAGATGTGATTTTCTCACGCTGGCATACAAACACACAAACACAAACAGCACCTTTGGGTATTGAGCGCACACGTGTGCAGAAGAGTTGAGCATTTAACACACAAATTCTGCACACAAATACAAATATTTTTTTATCAAACGCTACACAATCAAATGTCCATACATGAGAACTTTTGGATTTATCCCGCTACCTTTCCAAGTAATGACCAAGTGACTAATGTTGGACTGTTTCCTGATGAACACAGATCAGGATAAAGGCAGTACTTATTTCTCTGTTGTGTTCCACCTAATTAGATTTAGCAGTCAAATAGGCTGAAGAGACACATTCATTATTAAAATCAAATAATGTGGTGAGCGTGACCCAGAGAGGGGGGGGGGAAGGGGGGATGCAATTTATTGTGCAATTAGTGGCTACCAAAAATATTATGGATTAGGAGACGTAGGCCCCACTAATGGCATTCTCTTCCTGTTTGACTCACAGTGACAGCCGGCTGCTGAAATTAAAGAGCCCTCTGATAAAAGGGAATTAAATAATCTCTAATTGCAGTATCATAATAGTCTTAAATGTCTAATTCAATTATGAACAAAAGTGGTGTAAAAAGTAGTGTAGAGCAAAAAAAAAAAAAAAAAAAGGCTTATTGAACGTGCAGTGCCATGTCAAATAAGTCTCCCCATTATCCAGAGTCAGAAAGTATTTCCAGCCTGTCTCTGAAAACAAAAACTAAATAGTAAAAAGAGGCTTTTTTTGTCTAGTGTGCTCCAGGGCAGAGTTAGACTCTGGGGTTTGCGTTGTATGTAGCTTGCTAACCTCAATAATCATAATCCAATATAGGCAAATAGACACTTTCTGTATACAAAAGCAAGGATATTACCGGCATTATTTCCCTTATGTATCTAAATGCCTGCATGTGCATTTGTTCTTGTCTGTCATTCCATGTGCAGTGATATGGACAGATGACTGTGAGAATGTGTATTTATCAAAACAAGGATTGCGACAGATGTGATGCATTCTCTTTGGGAGAAAAGGTTATGAAGCATGTAATATAAAGTGTATTAGGATAAATAGACCAGTGAGATGAATTATAATCCTATTTTATATATTTTAAAAAAAGTATCCAAAAATAAAAGAAGTCAGATTAACTTTTATCTCTCCATTTGAGAGAAAAAATGAAAATACTGTTAATCGTCTTTCTTCTTTGTCAGTTTTTACACCCCCCCCCCAAAAAGAAAAACATGATGGATGGATTTTCTTCGAACCCCATACAGAGATGTATAATGGAGTTAAAACACAGATTGTTGGGTTCCACATAGGCTACTTGTCAAGACCCAGGAAAATGACTCTCATAATCCTTCCCAGCAGGCAGGGAGGCTCCACTCACGACGAACTCCTCCCTCCCAGAACCAACATGGCCGCCCAGACTTCCTCCTTGTTTATTTATCAGTCTACAGCGTCCAACGTTGGCTGATGAATAACTGTTCGTGTTGTTGCACGTAGGCGCACACACACACCAAACACGCAACACGTACACACCGCACAGACACATTTCCACACCCACACACCCTGACACGCTACCCACCGCGCCGTACACACACACACACACACACACTTCACACACATCCCCGCTTTCTAAACATGCTGCTAATGGTATTCTTCTTCCTTGGTCTTTAGTATGTTAAACTGATATGATAGATGATCCTAGCAGACACGGAGCAGGGCGAAACACAGTGGTGGCGGTAATACACTACGCCTGGTTCACAACGGAGCCGACCCAAGGCCCCCGCTAACGACTCCGTGCCAAGTAAATGATGATAAACACTACAGCTCCCCTTCCACCAGTGAGTGCGCATTACCTAATGATGTTCAATGGCAGTGGTGAGCGGTAAAGACAACAAATATATTATACCAATGCATCTTAAATGGGCATCCCTAAGGAAACACATCTGAATTGTAAATTCACGCTCAGGCCTCATTTTTCATATGTGGAAGCCGTGCGGCACGGGCACGATCCCAAACAACTGTGTACTTAATGTGCAATGTGTTTTTTTCTTTTTTTTTTGCATTTTTACATCTTTAGGGGCACTTACTTGGGTGTATATGTATTTATTGATATGAAATGCTCAGCACTTACCCATTGTCAGGAAATAGACTAGGTTTAGATTGATGTTTTCACATGGTGGCACGTTACAGGTCAAACGTGTGACAGTTTTGTCACCATATTAAAGTCTGAAAGGAAATGTCATGTTTATTTGAACTGAATGAAGAGAAATGTTCACACTGTGAGACTGTCACCCTATGCACCATGCATCCATTCAAAGCTGCACCTCAAGCTGCAGTTGGAACGCTCCACCTTCACTATTTCCCTATACCTCTTGCTATAACTATTGTTCTGTCAGCTTCTGCCATCCCTTTTTTCAGCTTGCTGTTTTGGTAACGTTTCAGTTTCTTCAAATGAAAGCTCAGCGGAGATCCATTACAGTGTATTTTTTGGATTTTAAAGTCAGCTCCTACACTCAGGTGGCCACAAAGGCCCTTTATGTACACAGGCTAGTAATTAGCCTGAACCAGAGATGTCCTTCAGCCTCTGTATGAAAGAATGGCTGGCATCGAGTCTGTAACTCTGAAACCAAGCTGCCTTTGAGAGACACAAATTGCGAGAGACGGCCGGCCAAGCTGCGAATGAATGTTGGCCGGACTTTAAATGATCGTGGGATGGATACCTGGCAGCCGCACCGGGTACCGAGACAGGTAGAGCCTGTTGGATGGGAAGGAGTGGGAAGGTAGGGAGACGAAAAACAAGCGTCCCAAAAGTGGAACATGATCTGATAAGCCTGGAAAAGACTGAGGCCCAATGACATCTCTGCCAAGGGCCTTTCAGCGCCTCAGAGTTAAACTGGCCGGACCAGCAGGCCTCCTGGGACAGGCAGTGGAATGGGGTGCACGTACACACACACACACACACACACACACACACACACACACACAGCACAACCACACACACACAAAGTGCACCTAAATACACACCAGGGAACAGAAACAACAACCGAATTCTCAAATACATTGTTTGAAATATATTACCTGCAGATATTTATATAATGGTTGTCATATTAAAACGGTGCAATACTGTGAATAACGGGGGAGGTCACGTGAACATCAAACGCATCACTGTATTATCTTACCAGCACGATGCATTCATTACAGTACAGCACCTGAAATGATTTCCCCAGAGCATCCTCCCTCTGTTGTAAGTGAATTTTCGAAAAGGCTGCTGAGAGCTGCTGAACTCTGATCTCACCTCAGAAAACAGAAAGAGAACGAGAAGTGGGTTCGATTCCCTCCGGGGTCGCGACGTACTCGAGAAAACGCATCCAACCAAAGGGCACGCGCGTTTGCGATGCGAGTCAAATTTGAGAGAGATTGACCCGATTCTATTTCTGAAAAACGTGAACCGTGGGCTGCCCGGGTGGGTGCAGCGCTAAAGGCCTCTAATGGGGAGGGTTAAGGGCATTTCACACACGCTGCGTCGTCACGGCTGAGCAGGCAAACACAAGAAAATAGCAGTATAGTGTGTGTGTGTGTGTGTGTGTGTGGGGGTGGGGGGGGGACTCGGCTTAACAATATCTGCTGTTGTTTACACTGAATCAAATATATCTAGCCTCTTTTCCAGCCGCGCTGAAGTCATACTGTGATTGTTGTTGTTTTTTGAAGGCACCAGTTTGTGTTGCATTTAGGAAGCGAAGTGAAATGACTGAATAACACGCTCCTCTGCCTCAAGAACTACTGTTGAAGTGCCCTTGAGCAAGGCCCTGGAATCAAATGCAGCTGCTGAGTTAACATTACAGAACTGTGGAAGCACAGCTCAACCTGCCTGGTGTAATAAGGGTTAAAAACCAAACGCCACTTTAGTCTTGAAACACAAAAGGACACACATTTATTCCCCCAGACAGATACTTTTTTTTGTCAGTGGACGGCAACACAAAAGAGGTTTTTTCAGGTTGAGCAAAACACGCAACATCTCATTGCATTTCCATGAGTCCTGGTTGAATTGTTACCATGCCTCACACACACACACACTCACACACACACACACACACGTTGATGTTGAAGGTATGTCACAGTGCGACCGAGCGGCTCTCTGCCAGCGTGTCACCAGGGACGACTTGGCTTCCCTTCCGCGAGTCAAGGGCTGTCACTGAGCTGTTGAGGCCTTCAGCCATTCACCACCTTGAAACCTTGAACGCTGCCCTCTGACACATGTAAAAACACACAAACACGCATCTGCTGTAACACACACTCTCTCTCTCACACACACACACACACACACACACACACCGCTCTGTCCCTTACATGGTCCCTGAAGTGGAAGGTGTGTCAAAACACTACCGAGGGGCTAGCTGCTAGCGTGTCACCAGGGTGGACGGGAGCTGTCTCACACACACACACACACACACACACACACTCACACACACTCACACACACACACACACACACACACACACACACACACACATATAGACTGATGCCTGGGATAATGCCCCTTCTGCTCCTATCTGCAGGCTGTATGACAGACAAAGTCCGCCGCTGCTGCTGAGGTCTTCATACCTTGGAGGGAATCTGCTGAGGCAAAGCACACTGTCCTCTGGTGCAAAGAGACACACATGTAAAAACACGGACTTAGACATACACACACACACATAAACATAACCACACATACACATGCAGACATAATCACACCTCCACACAGGGGGATTAGTGAGATAAAACATATCTAGGTATCAGGGAAGCGTCGGACCTGTTCTGTTTTTCCATCTCTTCTCTGATGAAAGTGTATAAATAGGTCTGACAGCCTCTGAGACTTGAGTGACTGTTTGACCCAGGTTGAGTAGAGGCTCTGCAGATGAGACTCGCTAAGCACGCCACACACAGGAAGTGGGTTGATCATGAAACCCCCACATTTGTAAAATATTTCAATGTGATGTCTTGTTTCTAACCAGCTTTTCTCCGACATGACGCGCATCGCTATTGGTAACACATTGCAACTTGAGCTCCGGGCGCCTGTCTAAACAAGCACCAGTACATCAGTGGATCATGACAATGCAATCCTCCAGTGGATAATCGTAATTACACGAGTCAAGAGTTGTAACGTGAAGTAAGATGCTCCCGGTGTCGGGGGGCGTCTCTGTACTCTCAGACGCCCCAGGTAAAACCAGCAAACAACAACATGTAAAGGGTAAACGAAGGGTTAATGAGACGACTCCGCGACCACTGGTTTCCATGCCAACCTTTTCCTCCCGCCGACCCCCTGAAACGTCCCAAGATGATCCATCCGTCTTTCTTATTTTGCGTCTCAACGATCCCTTCCCTTTCTTCTTACTTGCACGGCACCAGACCTCGGTTTTTGCATCGACCCCTTTTGCCCCGGCCCCTTGCGGCCCCTAGGTCTCCTCTCCGGCCTCCTCTCTCTCTCTCTCTCTTCTCTGTCTCTCTCGGTCCCTTCCCACCAGTCAGCCACCAGCCATCTGTCTGTTCATCCGTCTCCGTGCCCGGCTCATTTGGCTGCTCAGTGGGACTGTGTCGATGCTCCGTCGCTGGTGAGCTCTTCTTATCAGACCCATGCAGAGGGCCTAATTAGTCGGCGAGCTCCTGGAATGGCCCGGCAGGTCCTGGAGCAGCCTGACATACGCCAGCGCTCATTCCCCCCCCGCCCCCCACTCCAATTCGCACACACAGTTAAGAGAGGAGATGGTATTTCGGAGCCGGGGTTAAGAGGTGGCCAGCAGGGCCTGAGAGGTGGCCCGCCCGGTCCCCTCCAGCAACAGAGCATGGGAGGAGATTAGATTGGGAGCACGACTATGCCCAATGTTCTCTCGCGAATGATAGCGGTGTCAGGCGAGTTTCCTCCAGACTTTTCAACTTCGGGTTGTTGGTTTGATATTGTGATTGTTTTACAGGACGCTCGAATCTGCAAAATGGCTTTTTTGTTGACTGTAATTGGCAGCTGACGTCGTCCTCGTTGTCGCACATAGAACATGTTTCAAAGACAGCCTACCGAACATGTCGTCGTCAAATGTTGGAAATACCACCGGGGGAAATCAAATAGCTGTTTTTCAGTGCCGGGGAAGCATACGAGGTCTTTATACCGCCAACGATATGCAGTGTCTTACGTGTCTGAGCATCTGTGTCTCATTGCGTTGGAGCCTTGAGTTCCAGGTCTTTCTCGGGAGCGTTTGTGCAGCGTGTGGGCGACCAGGTTGTAACCGGGTATGATAGACACCATGTTTATTATGACGGTGAACACTGGGAGGACGAAGGGGGAGAGAAAGGGAGGATAGTGTGTGTGTGTGTGTGTGTGTGTGTGTCGAGGTGGTGGTGGTGGATTCTGATTTTTTTGCAGACTGGTGTTGAAATCCTGACTTGGAGAAAAAGTAAAACATGTCGTACTGCTGGCACGACCCGAGCTGATTCTGGCGCTGGAAGACGAACATGTCAGAACTGAAGTGTCTGAGGGGAAGAGCTGGTCAAATATGGACACATCTCTCAGTCAAGGGGTAGTGCATTGCTTTGAGGTCAAAGGTCATGTGGTTGGATTGTTGTTAATAGCCAACAAGGTTAATTAGGGTCCTGCACACATGCACACACACACACTCCTTTATCCTCTCTATAAAGGCTGTTGCTTCCTCCTGTTGCCTTCTGTAACTCAAGAACAGCACCAGGTTGTAGAGGATATGAATCCTGTGATATTGACAAGGTGACGACAGAAGAGAGGGAGGAGGAGGTGGGGGTGGGGGGGGGGGGTGGGAGGAGGGCAAACGGGGGTAAAAGAGAGGTTGGGAATAGGGCAGGAGAGGTTACAACAGGAGGAGAGGGAGAGAGGGCAACAAAAGGAGTGTAGAGGATGGAAGTAATATAAGGAGCAGGGAAGGAAACGGGAGTGAAAAGGAGGAGATGAGGGGAGGAGGAGGAGGAGGAGGAGGAGGAGAAAGGTTGGATGGGGTGACAGAGAATGGAGACCCCGCTCAAACAATTAGGTCACTTTAGTGGAGCGTTATGAGGAAGGGGGTCACGTACAATGCAACGGCATGTGTGTCCATACGTGCGTGGGTGTGTGTGTGTGTGTGTGTGTGTGTGTGTGTGTGTGTGTGTGTGTGTGTGTGTGTGTGGTTGAAGTAGAGCACAGAGGATTAAGTGCTGTGATGTCCTTGGAATGGGGCATGATGGGTTTGGGGTTGGGGGGGGGGGGGTCCCATTGAGCCTCACAGGACTGCAGTGGGAGAAGGGGGGTGGGGGGTGAAGAAGGAGGAGGTGGGGTAATGATGCATCCCCACAGGTCAAGGATGGAATCACAAGACTCCTCCCCCTCCCTCCCTCCCCTGCCTCCCCCTCCCTCCCTCCCGTTCTTCCCATTAGGTCACATTACAGCAACCTATACATCCAACCAACCAAACACGTGTCCAATACGATGCGGACACAGCCAATGACAGACTGTGTTATTCAATTACATCTCACTTAACTTACCTTTCCAAAGTGTGTGTGTGCACGTGTGTGTGTGTGTGTGTGTGTGTGTGTGTGTGTGTGTGTGTGTGTGTGTGTGTGTTGACAAAGAAGGTCAAAAAAACACGCATGTACGTATCTGTTCCCATCAGCTGATTTCAGATCATTTTTGTGAATAGCTTTTGACACAACTCCAGTAAGATCATCATTAGCTCCTGACTCTGAGACCTTGTTTGGACAGGAGTGTGTCAGACCACGTCCACAGACTGGATGGGAAATGATTATTGGGAAAAAAAACGAATCCAAAACCTCACCTGGCTCACAGAGTCATGTATTTGTGAATCACCAGGGGAGTCCCAGGACAACATCGCCACGACACTGTTTGATAATATTGTGATTATTTGCGTTAAAAGTGTGATACAATCTCACACTTTACTATTCTGTTTTTCTTTCATTAACTTCAATAAAGAGCTGAAACAAAAACGCCTTAAGGAGACACAATGTCAGAATTGTACTGAGCCAATAAAGTCAAATAAAAGATCAAATTCAAAAGGCATACAGGATACACGCGTTCTTTCAAGGTCTATTTTTTTCATTTTCAAGCACGTCTTTTCCTCCTCGTTGATTTATAGCCTTGAAAGGTGAATAAAACATGAAGCCAATATCAAGCATCAGAGCATTGACACAATATTGAATCAAAGATTGCAATACAATTCCAAGAACCCTATAATGAATTTACAGTGATATAAAAGTGTCCATGTATGCTTTAAAAGAACGAGGTATTGATTAAACGTGACGTGCAATTGAACTATTGAACTATATATTATGTACAGTACTCACAACTTTGAGAAAATGTACAAAACACATTTCAGCATGAAACCAAATTACCACCAGCGACAATGAAACTTGCATCTGAGGCTGATTTTGTCATGTATAGGTAGAAAATGTTTCATTAACCTGGAATCAAATCAAATCTAGTGTCAATATTGCTTCAGTTTCAAAGGAAAAATCAACAATTTCGTCAAAAAAGGAGATAAAAGGAGATAAATGGTTTCTAGGATCCTCACGGAGATATGAAGAATGTCAAAGATTTGTAAAACTACAATATTCATCATCATACATGCAGCGTGTAGGTGAGTCTAGTACAGAACACATGTCAGTGTAGGTGAAGATGCACTTGGATCCTCCAGTTTCACCTCATTCAACTCCAAGCTGACCTCACTACCAACCTTAAGCGAGTCATGCCTCCGTGGGTCGGAGCGTCTCGGTGGTGTGTGTGTGTGTGTGTGTGTGTGTGTGTGTTTGTCATACATTAGAATGCCTCTGAGCCTTGACAAATTATTAGATACAACACACACTTACACTCACACTACACACACACACACACAAAGGTAACCAGACCTCCGCCTCCCTCTCAGCCGGTCCTCCCTGTGACAGGGCCCAGGGTGAAATCCAACCCTGGTGAGGTAAATTAAAGAGATGAATGCCCGCACTTTGGCTCGCTCGGTGACTCTCCCGTCTCGCCGCCACCGCTCACGTGGCTTAAGGTGTGTTTGTTCATGCAACAAGGTTGTCCAATTACCCCCCCCCCTCACTCTCTCTCTCTATCTGTCTACCTCTCTCTCTCTCTCTCTCCTCCCCTCTCCCTCTCGCTCTGTTCTTCCAAGGCCCTTGGGCAGGTGATTATCAGAGACCAGTTTTTCCCTCCGATTTGAAAGATTTGAAAGATTTGAAATGAAAGATGACTGTGGCTATTGACTTATGAGTGATTCCTTCATCTCGGGAACAAGGGGTGGCTGTTTGCAGGGGCTTCGCCGCGGCGCATTCGTGTTACCGGTGACGGAATGATGTCATGAAAATTTGCTCTGGGGTGAAGGTGACTGTTATTCTTTCCAGGAGGGTTTTGGTTGCGGCAACGCAGACTAAACAATTACTGCAGGTTGCGGTAGTTTGTTTTTGTTTCATGGTGCAGCTTTGTTATTGTGTTGCCGGATCAGTGCGGAGACGTACCCGCTGCTCAAGGCTTTTTTTTTTCCTAGACTTTGCTCATCTTCAACACACTCTCTTCTCAAATCTTTTCCTTTGCGCTGTGTAAAACTTTGCCTCTTCAGATGTCGGGAGATAAAAGAGACGCCGCAACGGTGAGCTTTAAAGAGACTCGGTAGATTTTACCTGAGGAATGAAAAGATTTCTCACACCTCGGCGTTGGAAGTTGCAGTAGAAGGACGCTCAGGCGCCACGCTGGCGAAGTGGGGATAGGATTTGGAGATGTCTCCCTTTCATGCTCTCTCTCTCTCTCTCTCTCTCTTCCACGCGCATATACAGTCGACACACGCACACACACAGTATCCCTCTCCCACACACACACACACACTTAATCATTCAGCAGAGACATGTGCAGGTGGCTCACCAGGCGAGAGGAGAGAGTCAAAAAGCCTGACTTAAATGAGCGAGAATGACCGCTGGCGCTGCTGTGTGGTGTTGGGGTTTGACAGCAGCCTGAACGGAGGCCACGCTGACTAATTGGGCTAATTTGGCAGCAGGGGACGCAAAAGGAGTCTCAAAGGAGCGAGTGGCTACTCTTTTCATCATCTCGCTCGCCTCATCTGAACCCAATCTCGCTCTTTCCAGCTCACTAACTCTCTCTCTCTCTCCCCGTCTTCTCTCCTTTCGCCCCCGCTCTCCATTTCACTTTCCCCCTTTATCTCGCTTTAATAGCAGCGCCCTCGCCTTCCAATCAAGGGGACACGCGAGCCATCTGAAGTTACCTGGCTGTTAATTCCTGTCCCTATCCCGTTTCGCAGATGCGCGCGCACGCGTGTGGAGACTGACGGTGCTCGCGGGCGCACTAGAGTGAGGATGTTGCCTTTCTAGCGTTGTGCTTATTTATCCTCCTCTGTAATACTGTTTTTTTCTGGTTTTTTTTTCCCTTCTTCCCAGAACAAAGCTGCCGGCGTGCCCTGCAAGCTTTGGTGTTGAGTGAAAGATTAGCATGGCCAAGACATCCAGTGAAACATGATACAATACACAAAAAAAAAACCACACACACACATGCACAAACACACATATCCTGCTTGCCCTCTCTTGGAAAGCGGCACGAAGTCGGAGTACATGCCAAGGAAAAGATAATCTGCTTTGTGAAGGTTCCTCAAGGCAGCGCAAAGACTATTCTCCTCCAATATCAATAAAACGTACAGGCAATACATTACACAGCCATGTTTGGTGGTGGCACTCTGAATTTAATGCATTATGGCTCCTCTTCTGGGTCTTGATAGGGAGGATTCATATTATTTTGCTCCTCTCTCTGGAGATGAATGATAGTCTATGTGACATGTTTCCAGAACACTCTCCTCTTCCTCCTGCTTCCCCTCTTTGTCCCCAGCCCTTGGCACTGGCAGACTCACTGGTCATCTGCACCAGTGGGATAAGGGGGAAGAAGGGGCGAGTTTGAGACACAACATATGTTATTCGCTTTTCCAATAGTGTGATGCCTTGCAGGGAAATTTGTGCTATCGCATTATGACACAGAAAATGAAAGAGGCTCCATTGTGCCCCAAGATGAAGTACAGACAGCCAGAAATAATATCTAGAATGTAGACATTGGGGGCTGGTGACAGCTGGACTGCATGGAGACATCACAAACAATATATCTGACTTCAACTTCAAAAAAATATCATACCAAAGATAGAGAAAGATAAAAAAAAATAAATAAAAAAACACTCAGAGAAATATGTGTGTGTCTGTTTGGCGTAAAGGAGGGAGGCAATAAAAAATTACGAATTGAGTTCTTTTGTTCTTCTTTGCTCTTCTGCATCTGTCATTTTGAATTTGTACATGGATAAAAGAAAAAAAAAAAATTACATATCAATATGAGCCGGAGAATAATAGATGATGTAAGGTTTTGAGATAGGGCTGGAAAGCGCCTGGAGCGTACATCCCCAGCCCCAGCCAGTCACAGTTTCTGGCAGATTGTCACTGTTTGCTATTCTTAGTGGTCGCTTCTCTAAAAGGCTGGGGAAGATTAGCCCACTTAACAAACAGACATGGCTCTGCAGAACAACAAATTACTACATCATTTAAAAAGCAGAGCAGCATGAATTAAAAGCAAGAGGCCATACACCAAAGCACATACACAAATATATAACTAAATACATCAAGTAAATATTGTCACATTCAATTCTGTCTCCACTTTTGAAAGTTCTGCAAAATGGCTTAAGACGCGTTTGTGGCAAGAGTGGCACGCTGCCCGTATACTTGAAATCACATCGGCCCTCTACTGCACACATGTAATCCCCGTATTGATGCACATATGTAATCGCACAGATATGACATACACGTGATACATACAGGGCTTTTTGAGGATAATCACTCGTAATCACCCCCCGTTTCCAAAACGTGGGGCGTGATATATATATAACCTGAAATTATCCACGCTCGCGCATCGGGAAAGCTCAACGCTCAACGTTGCGCGTTGTGTAAGCTCGCCGTAAGACTGTAACACCCGTGAATTTACAAGCACTTAAAGCACTAACACGGTGTATTGATTTGCTCAGTGATCAGCATTGGAGTATATGGACTAGCGCTCACACACCACACACCTAGACACAAACCACACACACACACACACACACATATACAGCACGGCTAACCTTGTACAATAACCAACTCTATGTCTCAGTTATTTTAAGGTGTCTGTGTTGAAACTGTGAAACTGAACCGGTGACCTGTGGTGACCTATAGGTGCCTGCTTCCTTTCCTCACATTGCTTTTTGTTTCTCCCCATGAGGTATTTCATGTTGCTAGCTGAGCAAAACTGATATGTTCTAAAAGGTTTACTTAAGAGTTTTAAAGCCCCAGGAAACTTGGCTTGAAATAGTAAAAATGAATATATGATATCAGAGTTTAGTGTCTAATTAATCATCCACAAAAAACGTTCAGAAATATTAGAAAACCTCGTTCAAAAACATCATTTAGCTGTTCAGACCGTTTCTCAGGACTGTGTAGGCGTGTCAGATCAGGATTTGATTGACATCCTGACACGATGGATAGCTCCGCCCATGTCAAACTGTCAAGCTGTTGCACCTGTTGGGGGCGGGACAACTGACGTGCATTTTTTAATGATTGGATGAATGAATTCTACGCCCAATTCAACCCCACTGTTCTGAACCCCCCACTCATTTGAACGAGGTTTTCAAATATTTCTGAACGTTAATTTTCACTCAGATTTTTGTGGATGCTTAATTAGACACTAAACTTTGATATCATATATTCATTTTTACTATTTCAAGCCAAGTTTCCTGGGGCTTTAAGAAGTTATTTGAAGTCACATATTTAGTCATTTGAGTGTCTGTTTCTGTTTGGTAGCTAGCATGCAACTATATATAGACGACCAGAAAGGTGGAATCAACACAACACGGAAATAACACGTTTGTACATTTGCAGCACTTGCAACACACAGAAGGTCAGGCACGATTGAAAGATACATACACACCACACACACACACACACACACACACACACACACACACACACCACACACACACACACACAAACAGGAACTTGAGCAGCAGCGCGGGTCATTCTGCAGCGATCTCCTAGCTGCGCTGGCCAGGGTTCCTGCGGCAGGGGATCCACGGGGCCAGTCGGTCCGCCGCAACAATGCCGTGCTGCCAAAAGGCTTCACGTCGTGTCACAGCTCTGAATTTAGCAGAGTCCAACAGACAGGATGAGGAAGGAGGGAGTAGTCTGAGAAGGAGAAAATAAGAAAGAGAGAAAAACAGAGGGCAGCGACCGAGACAGCGGAGAGAGAGAAGTACAGATTCTCCACAGCCACACATGAAGATGACAAATAGATCTAATAAATGATCAGATTATTTGAAAGTTCTCTATTGATCAGCCTGTCTTCATCTTTTCTATGGAGAACACAGTAACATCAGGCTGCTAGTTAACGTTAGCAAATGATGACATATTATACATAGATGCTGATACAACAGTGTGCTTTAATATAAAATACCAGAAAGTCATGTTTGTCACCATACATCACTTTTTATAAAATTATTAAAAAGGCTGCAAAAGGAAAGTGTAACAGTAACAGTTAATAGTTTACACACATACCAACACACCTTAACTCCACCCCTACCCACCCGAGCCAACCACCCACTCAGTTCCCACACACACACACACACACACACACACATCAACACTGGAGTCCATTCCAGTAACAACACTCCTCCCACCTCTGTACTGTGAAGTCATTAGTGAGGGATAATGACCTGGAGTATGCCAGGACATGGCAGGCCTGCATCACCACATATCACTAGCAGCGCACACACACACACACACAGCACACACACACACACACACACACACACACACACACACATCGTCAGTGACAGCCAACACAGGACGGTGGCCTGTCTGGGAATGGGGAAGCGAGCGTTACTCCCTCTAATATCCCCGGCGCACACAAACACACACACACACACACACACACACACACACACACACACTGAGGGCTGCAGTCGGTCCGATGCAGGCAGGTCTGGGTCACCCCCTCGCCCGTCTCCCGGGAGGACAGAAAGGGACAGATCTGATTGGCTGTGACAGAGCCTTGACGAGTAATTGCTCTAATCACTCGGCGGGGCTCGCGACTGCACCCTCCCCCTCCCCCTACCCCCCCTCCCCCCCTCCTCCTCCTCCTCGCTCGCTCGGTCGGCGTGGTAACAACACCGGGGTGTGGGCGGACCGACCGGCGCTGGGGAAACGCTCCTCGGAGATCCGCGGATCATCAGCCCTTCCTGTCGACACGCATACACACACGCGTCGACGAGTAGACGTGACCTCTCGCGGTGCGGAGGTAGGAGCCCCGGTTACCATGGAGCCCTCGCATCCCTCCGCCATCTTTCTCTCTCCTCTCGTCCTCCTCTCCCTCCATCCGTCCATCAAAGACCCTGCTTCCTCTCTGTGGCCTATCACACGCTACTGACACACACACACTCCACATCTGTAGGCTTTATGGGAAAATACACACAAACACTACACTTAGTTAGTAGTAGTATCTATAGTGGGTACTGAGTGTTGCTGAGGCTGTATATTGAGATACAGCACAGTTACACTGGAGCAGCAACATGAGGTCTCTCTCTCTCTCTCTCGCTCTCCAAGAGCCAAAGATGGAGGGAGAGAGACAGAGAGAGGGGGAGAGAGAGAGAGAGAGAGGGGGGGAGAGAGAGAGAGGGGGGCATAGGCGTACTCTGTGGTAAATGTGGCAGATTTGGGAGGGTTGGGGGGGGTGTAGGATGTATAGATTGCCACCCCCCCCCTTCCCTGATTCCTCTCCACCCCCCCCCCCCCCCCCCGACGCCCACCCAGACCCACCCTCCTCAGAATAAGAGTCCATCAATTAGGGCCAGTGGGTCTGCGGCGACTCCCCCTCCATCTCCCCCACCGCTCCAGTGAGCTGCCGCTGAACCGGTGGGAGTGAGATGGGAGGGAGGAGGAGGAGGAGGAGGAGGAGGAGGAGGAGAAGGAGGAAGAAGGAGCGGCTAGGGGAGAGGGGAGCCATAGGTAGGCCTCTCGCTGTCAGCTCCGCTCATAGGTAGCGTTGCATTCATGCCCCTTAATTATATGTGGGTTGTCAGCGCTGGTAGAAAAACCCGGCCAGTGAGAGAGAGAGGGAGAGAGAGAGAGAGAGAGGAGAGAGAGAGAGAGGGAGAGAGCGAGGCCGGGCCGTGGGAGAGTATAGTTAGAGAGATTGGCAAGCGTGGACGAGACAGAGATGACAGGCAGGCTACCCGTTATTCTACTGCGACTACTTCTCTCTCCTACCCCCCCCCACCCCCGTCAATCCACCCTCTTATTGCTCATACCCCCACCCCAACACCCCCCACACACCCCCCACCCCTCAACTCCCCCTTACTCCTGTGCCGTCGTCCCTGGCTTGACTGGGCCGGGGCGACTGGGAAGGTGAGGTGGAGGCTCCCCGCTCTGTCTCGCTGGTTAATGACGGGCCTGTCCGTCTCGGTCAGTTGCCGCCCGCTTTCAAAACAAAAGACCCCAAAAGAGGAATCAATACGATGCAGTTGTTTTTTTTCCTTAGATGATTTGTGTGTACTTAGTCACGGCCAGCGCACACGTAGTCGGGTTGTGTTTAGACAGCTCCCGTCGGATAATATGCCAGTCCTGTTATTGCTTTATCGCTTCTAAAGCATTCGCAAACAAATAAAGGCTATTATTATTGTTGTTGTTATTTACTGTCTACCGCATTGTGTAAGCTATAAGACGTTGGAGATTATTTGACACACGCGGTGCACGAACACGATCGACGCGTCTGAATGTGGCATCATGACCGCTGACACATTAACATGGTGGCAGAACCAACAACATAGCATTGCAGTATATGGACCTGAAATAAGAAGGGAAGCTATGATGGTTGCAACAATGATCTTGTCTACATCCTACCAGGAAAAAAACAAATCAATACCGGAAAGACTTTTTTTCTGTGTCATTAATGTACCATAAAAAGAAAGCATAGATGTCAGTCGAGCTAGTTTTTCTACTTACTTAAGGAGAAGCTTGTTCTAATGAAATCATGCACTATATTTCTAGCACTGAGTCGTGGGATATCCAGCTCGATTGCATCAAAACGACCCCGTGTGTGGAGGAGCTGTAATAAGACGGGGCCTTTCTGACTGACAGGCCTAACAAACAGGACGTCCTGGTTAAGTGTTCCCAGGAAGTGAGTTTATATCTATAGACATCGCTGTTGCTCCTCCGTCTAAGTGGATAATGCAGATAGGAAATTAACGGAGAGGAGAAAACCTAAATGCATATGGGTTTGTGTTTTAAGCTCTCCTTCCTTCAACCCCCCCAGGGCTTCACGAGATAATCACAGAGCCCCCAAAGTTACTCAAAATCCATAATGTACCATATTGATGCTGCTTATCTCTCTCTCTCTCTCTCTCTCTCTCTCTCTCTCTCTCTCTCTCTCTGGTCCTCTGTCTTTATCTCGCTCTGCCTCGTTCTCGCTCCCGATAAGCTAAAAAAGCAATTCATGTACATGTGACCTCAGAGGATGAGAGAGCATTACAAAATAACACACGGCAATATAATTTCACACGCTCAACACAAAACACAGCACAAACCCAGTCAACAGATCAGGACAGGGTGAGGCTGTTGCACAAACTGATACCAGACAAGCCAAACGATCTTTGGAGCTGCAGAGCTTTCACAGGTGTTGGAGGAATCTGGACTGTGAACCCCAGTGGCCATGTTGTTATTACGTAGAAATATCTAATTGAGTTACCTGCCTGAGCCGCTTGGGAGAGTCTGTTGAACATGAAGATCAGATAGAAAATATCTGTTTAAATGGTTGGATCTAAAATGTCCTTGAGTAAATTAACTACTAAGTTAACAAGGAGCCATGCAGCAGTTTCCTATTCAGACACATCAACTGCATGAGAGGATATACAAAGTGTACCTATTGTTTATTGTTAGTTAGTAAGTTAGTTATTTAGTCTCTGTGTTATTTACCGTCCTCAAATTATCAAATCGTAATTAACTACCAGACGCCAGAAGTGCTCTCAAAGAGAAAGTGTGAGATTTAATTTCTTTGTATGTGTTGCACCTTTAAATCCTCAGGTCAGATACTGGTAAAGGCTTTAGTAGTAGCAGATTTGTGAAACAAAAATAGTGAAGCCCAGCAGGCTAGTAACCTAAAAACAAGGTGATATTTTTATGATTTGTCTGCACAATAGGTTGTGGGTCATCAGGAAATAAAAAAGCTTTGTTTGAAAGAAGAAAAAGTTTGAAAATCATGGGTACACACAACATTAGTATTTGGGTTGCGTTCAGCCAACAGTTAGCCATGTTTTGCCCCAGGTATCTGTGGTAAACACAACTAGATCCTATTCAGACTGACGAGTGAAGTGATTCCACCTCCGAATAAATCTCAGTGTTCGGCCCCCGAGCCCAAACAACTGGCCCCCATCACGGCCCTCAGGGGGCTCGGGCCCAAAACAAGGAAGAGAGCACCTGGGACCGCACTCTGCACCCTAACAGCCTATAGCATCTACACACACACACACACACCTTACTAACCAGGGTCAACACTAACAGACATGCAGGGAGACAGTGTTTCCAGAGTAGGCCACTTTATTTGTGCATCTGTATCAAGTGGAACTGCCTGCACTGCAAAAATATCCACGTTAACAACTCCTTTAAAATCTTACTTTTCTTTAAACAGGTGAAAAATCTGCACAAAAATCAATTGGATGAGATAATTTCAAGATGTGAAATGGTGTGCACGTACACACACTACAGTGGCAGTTTTCTTTCCCTTGGTATAAAGAAAACAACATGTTAAGCCTAAATGACCTGTTAAGATGGACATATGATAGAATAGAATAGAATAGAATAGAATAGAATAGACGTGTACTGGGTGTTATGAATGTGTGTTCATAACCAAACGGTCTATTGTATGAATCTAATCTGTACACCTGTCTGTGTGTCCATGTGTGTCCGTGGTTCAGAACAGTGTGTGACATTGACCCTGATAGAGTCAAATGAAAGTTATTAGTGCCAGGTCATTACACTGCTAAGCTGGGGTGTCACACAGAGAGCTATAGGGGAGATGACATGGAGGCTATTTCTGTCTGTCTGTCTGTCTGTCTGTCTGTCTGTCTGTCTGTCTGTCTGTCTGTCTGTCTGTCTGTCTATCTATCTATCTATCTATCTATCTATCTATCTATCTATCTATCTGTCTGTCTGTCTGTCTGTCTGTCTGTCTGTCTGTCTGTCTGTCTAACTGACTGTCTCTCCTTTTGTTGGGTCTGGCTGGACATCTTTTCTTTCTGCTTGTCTCTCTGTTTTTGTTCTTGTTTTTCTTCCTGTGTGACCTGTTGTTGTTTCTCTGTCCATCTTTCTGTCTGTCATATCTGTCACATTTAACTGGCGTAAGTACGCAAATCTCCAATAAGTAAAGGCAGCCAAGAGAACTTTGGCCCCTTGAAGTCAGATACCAAATCAATAAGTCGTACCATAGCTTCACCTTATTGCAGTCGGTGACACACCAGCGCTGTTGACACTGTTGGTCATTATATAACAAATACCTCCCTCTGAGTGTG
Source organism: Hoplostethus mediterraneus (assembly GCA_034670385.1). NCBI lineage: Eukaryota > Metazoa > Chordata > Actinopteri > Trachichthyiformes > Trachichthyidae > Hoplostethus > Hoplostethus mediterraneus. The sequence goes on from JAXDDW010000031.1 coordinate 984,255, forward strand.
AAAAGCCTCGGAGGGCCGTCTTTTAAAAAAAAATCTCTGAAAATACAGCGACTTTCCAAGGAGAATAGATTCCCCTCTCGCTGTCTCCCCTGCTCTCTGCCTCTCTCCCCTTTATTGCTGTTGTTAGTCTCTTTAGTTTGGGAGCCGTCCCTGTAAAGCCCTCAGCATGTTGGCGCTTCAAAGGCGTCCCAGAATAAATCAAGACCGCTCAAGATTAACGGTGGCAAATTATTCATGAACCCAAGGTCTCCTGGCCGGGAATAGCACAGAGTGGCTTGGGCGACATGTCACAAAGCATCGGAGTTAAAGAAATCGCAGACACACACACACACACACACACACACACACACACACACGCAAACACAAACATCCTCCCCATCCCTCTGGTAGCCTCATACTGCTGCGGCGAGACCTCCACCACTCAAAGTCAGAGGTTTTTTGGGGATATTTAGTACATGCGCACACAGACACACACACACACACACACACACACACACACATACTCTCTCTCGCTCTCTCTCTCACACACACACACACACACACACACAGACACCCTACCCATCCCTCTGGTAGCCTAATACTGCTGCCGCCAACACCACCACTACTACTCAAAGTCAGTGGTTTGGATGTTAAGTATACACACACACGCACACACACACACACACACACACACACACACACACACACACCATCCCCAACTAGTGCTGAGAGGAAAGCCCGAAGGGAGGCAGGAAGGCAGGAAGGACGAACCGTCATGAGCGACGTCAGAGGACAACAACACCCGACACAGTTACAAGCGCTTCCATCTGCTCACCGAGAGCCAATCAGGTCGTCAACGAAAACGAGGCGGTTTTTTGGGGGACGGCGAGGGACGACAGGAACCCCCGGTTACCAGGACGATGGCTGCCTGACTGGCTGACTTGAGCGGATGCGGTAACAGCAGCGCCAGAAATGGGGGAGGGGAGGGGGGAGGGGGGAGGGGGGAGGGCGGGAGTATCCGTTTAGCGGCGGCCAGCCTCGGCCTGCGCTTGATTCCTCTGTAATAGGCTTTGGGCTCGGTTCCCACCGGAGAGTTTGGTTGACAATCTGACAAAGTTATCTCAAGATAAATGGGTTATGGGTCGGGGGGGGGGGGGGGGGGGGGGCGGGGGCGGCGGGGAGGGGAAGGGGAGAGCAACTTGACTTCCCTGTCGGCGGTTGTTTTGACAGAGGATGTGTATAGCCGCGAGGGCTCGGCGCTAGCCCCCATGCGGGTCCCCCCAGGTAGATGGGGAGATTGTCTTTGGCTGTATCTGCAAAAATGGAACACCACGCTCTCTCTCTCTCTCTCTCTCTCTCTCTCTCTCTCTCTCTCTCTCTCTCTCTCCGATAGGGACATCTGATAGGTTTATTAAAAGGGAGATTTGCAAAGACAGAACACAGGGTACGTGAAGCGCCACCGGCCAGCCGGGGGTCATCCCGAGGCGAAGATCGCAAGTTCAAAATGTTTGATATACAATGTTGATAGGGCCCAAACCAGCGGACACTCCATATCAGCCTGTATCATAAGCCATTTAAGTAATAACTGGGCCTGTCTCTCAGTTACTCTCTTTTTCACCCTCTCTCTCTCTCTCTCTCTCACACACACACACACACACACACACCACTATACAGGAGAGTACCTATCACCAAGCCAGGCCTCTTTTTTTTTTTTTTTTTTTTTTTTTTTACCCTTTAATTCCTCAGATAAACTGACTTTTCTCTGATCCTGTCAGTCCACGTTATCTCCTTCGCCGGTCGGCTGGTCGGCCACTGTGGAGCAAATTAGGCCCCTAAATGTCACAATTGCTGCATTTTATTAAGTTAATTAGAGGCAGTGTGTACGCGGGGAGGACGAGGGAGAGGACGAGGGAGAGGACGAGGGAGAGGCCAGGGCAGAATGACAAACATTGAGGAGCGTTGACAGCCACTGCAGGGTCCTGGTACACAACACACAGGATGGCACACACACACACACACACACACACACAGTATATATACATGTGTGCGTTGACACGTAATGTACAGGTAAACACTCACACACACATGTATGTATATATGTAAAATAGACATATAGCACACACACACACACACATGCACGAACACACACTAAACTGATATAGTGTATTACAGTGTATTACCGTATTCCAGTCCACTGAAATGAAACACTTTGAGCCTGTGCACCTGTTTGTCTGTCACTGCAGCACAGGCCAGTTTCATCATCTGAGTAAATAACAAAGGACAAATTTCAATTATTTCATATTTCATGTCGATGTTTTTCCTTTTCATGACAAAATGATACAGCGGCATCACGAGGGTGTGTACAGACACAGGGCAGATCCGGCCAGATGTGTCAATCAATCAATCAAGTTGAAGATAGGAGAAGTTAGGAGAGTTCCTTAGACAATTTCATCATCATCATCATAAGACTAACTATGATTTTGACTTTGAAGCTGCGAGTTTGCAACCTGCACCTTTAATTTGATACATTTGATACCTTAAAGGAATAAAATAGGTCCATAGTTCAAGGTTCAAGGTTCAAGGTTCAAGGTTTTTATTGTCATATGCACAACGTTCACAAGAAGCAAAAGTATGCCATAGAGTTGAACGGGCGTTACAGTTCCTCCAACAGTCTCCCAATGCGTCTGTATGAGCGTGCACTAAATTCTAATACCTGATACCTGATACTGCATCCTCACGCTCATCAGCACGACCATGTGTTGGGAACATATTTTCTAGACCTTTTCCGTGCCTCTTAAATCTGTATTTTCTGCAAAACGCTTCAAAACAAAGCGCTGATCAATAAGCTATCTGTACTAATGACGGACGACTGTGCTAATCGATTAGGACAGAACAGAGCGGCAGGTCTAACGGCTGGTCCTGAACTGAACAGGCCCTCTCAGTGTTCATTACAGGGCTATTTCATGGTGTTCGTCACTTTGCAAGCTTCTGTCTTTCATTCGGCAGCGCGTTGGATGGAGGAATGGCCCCGGGATATATTGTCTACTCAGAGCTCGAATGTTGTCATGCTAGTTCCCAGTGATTTGCCTTGTGCGATTCAAGACTTTGAAAATTGGGAAATGTGTTTCGCAGACTTGGGAGAGAGAGAGAGAGAGAGAGAGAGAGAGAGAGAGAGAGAGAGAGAGAGAGAGAGAGAGGGCTGAATGTGATACCAGTGGTACCCAGCGCAGGATGTTCAGAAACAGTCAGAACAGTGACGGCAGCTTTAATGTTTTATTACGATCGTTGTTGCGTCCAGGTTTTGCTTTTTAATGCTTTTTCAGCGCCGAGGCCAAACGATATTCAGCTCATACAGAAACAGCAATAGTTTTATATGGTTCACGTGCGGCGCGGTATGTTCAACAGAGATGTTTCTTCCGAGGAGGCCAAAAGCAATAACTCTCAGACACACTCTGGACCTGCTGCTGGGAGCTGAATTATTCACCCTACATACAAACAATATGTTAAGTATCCAAACCATCTCAATCGAAATCTGCCTGCAACACAGCTCAGTGATTCCCTCCATACTAAACAGAGACCTCTGGGCATGACAGTAGCCATGCATTATTTCCACCACACACACACACACACAGCTCATACTAATACACACCATACACCTGCACATAGCTCCACATATAACCTCTGATGCATTATTTCTCTAGCCTTCAGTGTGAGAGTCACAGGTGAGGCCTGGTGGCTTTCATCATGGCCTGGCTGTCCGGCTGGCTGGCTGCAGTCTCATCTGTCCCTGGGTTGAAATTGCCAATAAAGAGGGTCTCATATAGATCACCCCCGACGGGGGCTGGCGACCTGTCATGCAGACCATGATTCCTAGCTCTCAGAGAGGGGAAGAGGGACAAATAACCCTCTGAATCTCCCTATATCTATTTCTCTTTTTTCATTCTTCTCTCTCTCTCTCTCTCTCTGTCACACACACACACACATATACACACACACACACACACACACACACACACACTCTACCTTCTCAACCAGGCCATAAAGTGCAACGCGAAAGGGATATAGTGGACACAGTCATAGGAGAGACAAGTGCTGGCCTGAGCTTTCACTTTCCCCCTCCAGAGGTAGTGAATCAAACTAATGGGTTAAAGACATGAAGACGGATGAGGTGGGGAGGATTAGGACCCGGGCAGAGGTTTCCCAAAAGCGTCCTTGTACGTCCGTGTTCCTCAAACATTTTCGGCTTCGGAATCCAAATGATGGATTTACATTCTAAATCCAACCATTTTTACATTAGGGGCTTTTACTTTTTAACCTTTTGGAGACAGTGTTGTTAAATGCACTTTGAAATAAAATAAACTTGAGTCTTGAGTTTTGAAACGCCGGGGGCCTAAACTCAAGGAAACACTGTTTTAATTCAGTGGAAGAAAGGAGTCCAAGCTATCTTAGGAAAACTACAAGAAAATCACCAATGTGCCCCTGAGCAAAGCACTTAAACACAACAGGCCCCTGCAAGGCTCCTAACACCACAGCGCAGCCTTTTCCTTAGCCGGTACTGTGCTGCCACCATCCTAAGCATGGGTATAACTGTACAGTAGAAGTACACAGACTAGTGAAATCAGTGTAATACAGATGACACTAGCAGGCCGAGATATACTGTATATTCACCTAGAGGAGGAACGTCATATTGACATTTTAATACCAACAAAGAAAAAGTATAATTTTTAAAATCCCTTTTTTTATTTAATGTTCCACAAAATACAGAAGAGAAGTCTGTTTAAAACACTCGTGACTCGTGAGAGTTATTAGATTTAAAATCTAATAATAAGGAGAAAGTGGAAGTGGCTCCTTTGTCTTCTCAACAATAAAAACTGGACATATTGGTTTTGATATTTCATCAAGATACAGTTACAATGATTTGAGTGTTCCTATGACTTCCCCCTAATCCCATAGTTTTTAAACAGCCGCTTTCTAATTTCATTTAAAAAGTTGGCCGAGGCAGAGCTCTGTTTTGGATGCAGCTGGACTGGGAGGAGAGCTGGACCGGGAGGTTTTTTTGAAAGAGCCACAGTGCCCCCTGCTGGTGGACGAAGACGTAGCAAAATATTCTGAATTATGCTTGAGCTGCAAACAGAGGCTACAGTTTACAGCTTGCATTTGGTGTGTGTGCCTGTGTGTGTGTGTGCGCACGTGTGTGTGTGTGTGTGTGTGTGTACTGCTTCATCCTCACGTGAGTTGCGTGAGCTCATACCTCCAACAACATGGGAGTCTCCCTTATCAACCTCACGGGCATAGCAAGAGCACAGACATAATAGTTTCCTTCAAGAATTTGTCTGAATCATGGAACGAGAGAAAGAGAGAGAGAGAGAGAGAGAGAGAGAGAGAGAGACCTGCATGGCCAGTGGGCAACTTCAATAAAAGACAATCTGACTTTTCAGAAGCTATAATAATCAAGATCCTCCCACCGAGGTTGTTTGTCTGAGGGGGACACGGATGGCTACGGGTAAGGAGGAGGAAATTCAAAGCGGTAATTAATAGTCCTAAGTGACTGCTGCTGGATGGGAGGCAGGGACGGGGCTTGTTGTTACTGTGAGCTGGTACTGTGTCCCCCAGCACGTCCCAAAGCCTTGTGGGTTGGCATGTAAGCAGAGGAGGAGGAAATGGAGAAACTGCCTATATTACTTGTTCATTTGTCTCCAGGGTCTCTCTTGATCAGTCAGACACTCAACCACCCTCCACACACACACACACACACACACACACAAATACACACACGCACTTTCATGAGAATGCCTTCCAAAGCTAATCTCGTGTCACAAATGTTAAGGGGAAGACATGAAATGCCACAAAAATGTCATCATTCCACTCCTGTCGTTGGCTCATCCAGCCACTCCATCCCTCTTGTGAGCGTACATGTGTTTGTGTGTGATGGAGTGAGGGACCAGCTTGTTGTTTTTAGCCTTTGGGTTGTTGTTTCTGCATGGAACGGCAGGGTGGTTCCTATAATCCCATCACTGTTGTCGTCATGAAGGCCCAAAGGCCTGGAAGTTCGACATTTCTGGCATCCTCCGACTCTCTTCCACAGCGAGAGCCAGCAGCACTGAAGCCAAAAGACTCACTGTGCGGACTACCACTAGTCACACTGGCAGACCGGGTTGAAAGACACTTAGAGTAGCTGAGGCTCGGAAACATATTATGGCAATGAGGTATTAGATCCTTTTCATGGATTACATGTAATGTTAACTTCAAACATGAAACTACACCTGAAATGTTTGGTTGCCTTCTTTCTCTTCAGCAGATGAATGTCAAATTAAAGAAGAAACCTGTGATCATAAATGAGAATATGCATATATACATATATATATACATATACATATATAAGTAAATATGTACAGAAATGTGTATATAAATATAATGTTTTATTTTATATTTTAAGGGTTAGAATATATTTTGTCTAAATTCTCGTTTTGAGGTTGAGGCAGTGATGTGTAATCTAGGTCATATTTTATAGTAATGTCTGTGGGTAATGTGATAATGTAAGTAAGTTATAGCACACTCACTGTTTTACCCACATTGACCTTAATCCATTTACAAAGCCATATCACCATGTCTGTTGCTTTAAGAAGTTTCCCATGCGTCACCCTTTTGGACAAGACAAAAACAAAACATGGCAGGAGGTAAATGTATAGGAAGGACTACAACATATATCTGTCTGTCTCCCATATTGTCACCCAGCCGCCCGGCGCCCGACCCCGTGTTCGTTTCCACGCCGGAGCTCCGACCTAGCGCCAACGTGCAATTTCACCAATCTGCGCTGACAGTGTTCGACCCCTCCTCCTCCTGCATGCATCCGTGTGGTTAAAATACAGTATTCAGTCAGAGGCCTCACAGGTCATGAAAGGTAACAGAGGAGACAGCCGGGGCAGTGGCCCTGCATCCAGGCCAGACAAATCAGTGTAACGGCATATTGTAGGCTACAGACTAGGCAGAGGGGCTACATCTACCAGGACCGGGTCTGTGTTTATGGCCGTGCCTGTCTTGGGAAGCCCCACGGCAGTATCGGTGACGCCCACTGTAGATTCCCTTACTAATGTGACCCCAGATTGTGTATCACAATCGGCATGAGAAAACTCCCACAGGCTACAGATAGTCCTGGGCACTAGGGATCGTTGTCCTCAGCCCGCCTGACTACAGACAGGATGTGGCAGCTTCGAGGCATTTAGTTAGAGGAGACGCACTTTAACGCTGCAGGCATGCATTCATGGAAGTCCTACTAGGGTAAAAGTGTATGACGTGCAGGAGCGCATAAACAAACAGCAAAAATGGGAGACTAGAAAGAGAATTAGCCTTACCTTGTTCCATGGCATCTAATCATTTGTGATAGTCTGTGTACTCATTCTTATAATTAATTTGTTTTCCCCGGACAGCTTTTTCCCCACAAATTGGGTTTAAAAATAACATCTGTTCTTTTATATTAAGTGCAAGTAGTGAAAGGGAAGGATGTGGGTACAGGGATGTGTGTAAGGCAATAAACATCAGTAAAAGTAGTTCACATGAAACAGAAACACCGACTACATCAGAATCAAGAGGCATTAGCATATACTATGCTCTAGATATTTACAATTAATTTGGTATATAGCATTTAATGCTATGTTAAGTATAACACAGTGTGGTAGGACTGATACAGACAGCATTGGCACAGTATAAAGAATACTGGCCACTGAATACCATCAATTAACACATTGTACAATAGCAAAACAATAGCAATAAAACTACATACACAAATATCGGTCTCATAAAGATCAAAATTGGATTCAAAGATATATGGAAAATGGAAAATGAATATATAATAATAACAACAATAATAATAATCATCATCATATTTGTAATAATAGTACACTTTATTTATATATTTTCTAAAAGAATAAAGAATAAAAAGCAAAAAGTGCTTTGGAGATGGATAGGGTGAGGAGACCAATAAAAACAGGTGTAAGAAAACAAAAACAATTTTATTGAATGCAATATGAGAAATGCCTGCTCTCCCTTTGACCTCAGTCTGGACTGGGAACTGAAAGAAGAGCCGTACTGGCCGACCTGAAGGTACAGTGTTGAGTATATGGACCATGAACTGCTTCATAATTGATCAATAAAATCAATTCTAAATTGTATAGGAAGCCAGTGCAGGGAAGCTAAAATCAGAGTGATGTGCAAACCTGAGAGAACTTTATGGCCGATACGAGTATAGTGAGTTGCAGCACTCCAGTCCAAAAATGTAACTTTGAAAATAAATCACAACTTCACTTTAGCTTGTGCCTCAACAGTCAGAGTCAGAAAGAACCCCAAGGTTTCTAGCATCTATTTGAGGATAGACCTCCCAGGACCTTCTCAAGCAGACTCATCATGTCTGGTGGAGCAAACAATAAAACCTCAGACTTGTATAAAGTTCTTAGATAGCTGGCACTTGATATCAGTGAGGCCCTGATTAAGAGTAACAAGGCTAGTGGGGTCGTTCACTTTCATAACAAGATATAATTGTGCGTCATCGGCATAACAGTGGAAAGCCTTGTAAGGTTGGCTGAATAAAATACTGTGGGCTTGTACACTATAGCCTCAACCCAAATAGAAACCATACAGTTATTCTGGCAAGAGTAATAAATAAAAAAGAAGGTCTTGGCATTACACTGTTATAATTCCCACCTGTGATGTTTGATGAGTCCACTCTAAAACTGAGTTCCCATTTGTTTACACGTTTCACTTTGTCACATCCGTATAATACTGCCCTGTCTGTTTCTAGCTCTGAAGCGTTTTCTCATGTACACAAACCTGCCCAACCACTGTAATTAAACATACCTCTCAGGTGCTTCAGTTAAAACCACAATGGGCTTGAGTTCAGACTCATCAGACATTGTCTCCCTTACTCCCTTGTCTCCTTGACTAATTTATTGCTGTCTGAATAAAGTCAATAAAAAAAAATACATATATGAATTTGATTTGTATTGCTGCAGTCCCCTGACATCACCTCGAGCCTCGTCATCCAGGTAAGCTGTTCCAAAGAGGGACCGCTGGGGATAATAAAATTAAAAAAAGCTTGCAGCATGACACCTCAGTCCAGCTGTCACTCTGTGTCACACACTCGCGCGCACACACACACACACACACACACACACACACACACGGGTACAAACAGGCACACCTGGCCCCTGTGTAGTTAATAAGCCCAGTTTTGACTGACAGGTGACATTTCATTATGGGGAAGTCATAGGGGGACTGTACAAATCCAAACAGACATGATACACACAATGTCACAGCCGGGACACACTGCGGAGACAGACAGGCGGGCCAGATGCACACTGGGAAACTTTGCTGCAGGACTTCAGATGGAAGCTCTAGACTTTCTGCTGTCATTTTGATTCCATTTAACCAAAAATCCTCATAGAGAAGCTGTGTGAAAACAAGCATGTTACTATGAACTGGCAGGTCTGCATACCTCTCATTTTTGATCAGTTCAGCTGAGGCAGCTGGGGGCTTTGGAGTACAGGATTGAGCCCCCCCAAAAGAATGCTGGGATATGCTCATATGCAGTACTGTATAGTGGTGCAGTGTGTGTGTATGTGTGTGTGTGTGTGTGTGTGTGTGTGTGTGTGTGTGTGTGTGTGTGTGTGTGTGTGTGTGTGTGTGTGTGTGTGTGTGTGTGTGTGTGTGTCTGTATGTGTTTGTGTATGTGTTACTACATGTGTAACTATGTTTATATTTTAATGTGAAGATGAATAATGACAGTCAAGGTTATTTCCATTGTATTTGAATAGTGTGTTCCATGGCCATGATAAATCAAGCATTGTGATAAACTGTTTGTCTGGAACTGCTGAAATGTGCTGTAGCTCAGAGATTCACACTGTTACATACCAACAACCATTCTATCGAGAAAATGTTGCCTGATATCACATCTGAGAAAACTCATGTTTGAACTCATGTTTGAACAATGGTGATTATTGTGGTGTGTATGATAACAGCTGAGAAACCTGACACAGAATATCTATTTTCTCAGTACAGAGGTAACTTTCATTAAGCTCACTCATAAATCATTTTCATCATCGGATGACAGCTCATTCACTGATGCAATCTAATAACAGATTGAAGAAACAGGCAGTTATCATACTATGTTGTCATTGGCTTGATTTAGAGTAAATCAAATGTGGGTGGGTGGGATTAGAGCGTTTTAACCCAATCAGGGCAGACCCACGCTGCACGCACATCTGACAGTCTCAAAAATGGCGTTGAAGGAGATATCGTCGCTGGAGAAGTACTTAGGAATGAAAAAGCCTAACAAGTACAGTACTCAGGGGGACAAAAAGGTGAAATGTAATTGTCGCGGCATTGTACGTTGCTGTCAGCCTCCATTTGAATTGAAAGGAAGATAGCGAGCTCTTGAAATGGGCAAAAGATAGCTAGCTTACTAATGCTAGCCAGCCTGTCCCGTGTGTTACAAACAGGAGCCAATTCTGTCTATTTTGTGTTATCAGTTGGTAGCTAGTTGCTCTTACTCATCAGCTAGGCTTGTCTACCTGATGTTCAATGTATATCCTAATAGTAGCATTTGATACTAGCTACCTTTTTCCACAAGTCAGCACAATGGAAATAGCTCCTTGCCATGGTTGTGGGTTGTGTTGCGCATGTCCGTCCACAGAAGAAGGTGGAGTGAGTTGTCACCGCCTGCATGCATGTCTTGGCGTTTCTACACTATAATGGCATCTGCACCCGTAGCATGATATGTGGAGGCTGGTGAGTGAAAAAGCTGAGCAGGACAAGGCTCTGTACAATGCAGGGAAAGGGGTATGGCTGAGTCTATACCAGACTGAACCACCTACTTTTTAGGGGGAAAGTAAAAAAATTAAAAAAAAGGTCAATCTCCCTGTCCTCTATGGACTAGCCTTCCCTTGATGAAACTACTTTTAATTGGTCTATATTATTGAGTGAAATGATGCCAGCTACTGTACACATGAGACACATCCCCACGAAGGCAAACACTTTACATGCTTTAATGTTTTTTGTTTGTTTGTTTTGTTGTTGTTGTTTATAGTTTATTCAATAAAATCCCTAATAAAGATATTGGAAAGATGCCTTGTTTTCTTGGCAACTGACGCAGCATGGATGGGTAAAGTAGATACAGTAAAGAAGGATTTAGGTTTAATCTTTTTTTGGGGGGTGGGGTTCAATCCCTGGGCAGAAAATCACACTGAAAAATGCTGTGAGTAAAAAATCAGTATAAATAAATTGGGGTGAGTGCAGCAGTTCCCCCTCCTAATATTGTGAGGGACATCTACATCTACACCTATGACAGTAACTCATGTCTGATCAAGAATTTGAAATGGTTTCTCACCTGCGGATGGAATTAGAGGAAATCCACATCCTAAATTCTCTTTCCAATCACATTCTTGCTCTCCCCTCTCCCTTCAGATACCTGTGCTACAGAGCAATAATGGTTCTCCTCTGGTGGGGCTGGTGACCATCGCCTGTCACCTGGTGAAAGAGGCCAAGCGTCCAGAGCTGCTCGGCAACTCGGCAGAGCACAGGGCCGTGGTACAGCAGTGGCTGGAGTACAGAGTCACCAAACTGGACGAGTGTGCCAAGGAAGACATCAAGACCATTCTTAAGGTAGAGTAGGGCTGAGCGATATGGGCAAAAATGTTTTTCATGATAATGAAATGACCCCAAAAAGGATACACATAGCACGTTTGGCCGCAACATGTGGCTTGCTAAGAAAAGCAGAATTAGTTATATGCCATGTTCCAGTGTTGTTCAGCAGGAAAACAAAAGGTAGCAGTTTAATACTGGAGAAGGGTGTAAATCTCCCAGGATGAATTCAGCCTGAACTGGCAACCCTCTCCACATGCAAGCCCATAATATGCGTGCATAAATGTTGTGTAGGCTATTTATCGAAATTATTATTACCAGTAACAAGACATTAATGTCGGTTTCGGTATATTTTTGATTGATTGTCCAGCCCTAGAAGAGAGGACGATATCTATGCCCTGTGAAAGCTTTTCTTTTTTTCCCCGTCTTAATGCATCTGAACTCTGGTTTATCCCAGCTTCTGGTGTAATTGATTCTGTGGGAAAGTTTTCGCCCCACGGACTTAAGCTCGTTAATATTTGATGATGGTCTTTAGTTCATTAGATAATTGGAACATCTTGATTTGATAGACCTTGAGACGTTCTATTGACAGCAGCATCCGGTTGTAATGAACGGGCCAAGGTGATGCAGCGCCTGGAGTGTAGAGTTAAAACTGAAAGAGCAGGAGGGAGACATCAAGACCGCTCACAAGGAAGTGGATTGGTCTGGTAATATGCTTACCTTTTTATGTCTTGGTAATTCTTAATAACTCACCAAGACCAGTATTAAGTATTCTGATGATAGTGGATTTCTTTTATGGTTATTCTTAAATCGAATGAGCCATTAACAAATTACTAACAAATTGCATAGAATTTTTTTGTTAGGGGATTATTGCCAATTTAAATTTGTTGTTGTGGTAATCTGAGAATAAAAACAAGTCAGTTAGTTTAAAAAAAAGAGATCTACGGCAAAAAGAGATCACATCTACGGCAAACTAAAGATGGTAACATATTCTCATAAAGTGAAGTAGTGGAGTATTTTGATAGTATTGAATATCTTCCTTAGTTATCCTACAACTTGGAGTAAAACTAGGTGAAGATAAGATGGACAGATGGACTGACAGACGGCATCTCAGAAAGTCCAGTGAATGTGACATTATGTCTGACTATGAACTATGAAACAGCCCCCTGCCTTTGAGAGGCGCCAAAACATCTTACTCTTTATTTCTCTCTCTGTGTGTGTGTGTGTGTGTGTGTGTGTGTGTGTGTGTGTGTGTGTGTGTGTGTGTGTGTGTGTGTGTGTGTGTGTGTGTGTGTGTGTGTGTGTGTGTGTGTGTGTGTGTGTGTGTGTGTGTGTGTGTGTGTGTGTGTGTGTGTGTGTGTGTGTGTGTGGTTAAGGGACAGGAATACTAACTGATGTATGGCCCTTCAGTGACATGGCCACACATGACACAGTAAAATGCTTTAATGTGCCTGACGCCAGTCAGTGTGAAATGGATCACCAGCCACTGGTCTGCTGGATGCTAGGCGCCTCTTGGCACTGTCCTGTCAAGTGTGTGTGTGTTTGTGTGTGTGTGCACACCTCTCAGCATGACACAGTGTTGTGGCATGGCTGAGGAGTCATGCTGTTCAGCAGCATGTTATCTGGACAGGCCTCTTAAATATTTTAATGGTGCCACTTACAGAAGGAAGTCGCCCTGAGCGGCACAGCTCTGGTGCCCGGTGGCCCCCTGTCCTGTCCCGCTGGTTTAGCTGTGTCCTTAACACTCCTCTTTCAAGCATACCAGTCATCTCCCATTAATTTAGCCAGGGATAGCAACTGTCAACAGCAGGAGTTTTTAAACTTTTTCACCCCAGGATCCAAATAAGAAATTCATAGTTTTTGCTCTGAAGTAAACAAATTGCCACTCACGTCATGTCTGCAACAGGCCATTTTGGGCCCTGAACCCAGTCACATCACTCACATCACACGCTAGTGAGGCTAGCAATGGTCCACTTGCTACTGCTACATTAGTTGACCATTATACAATTTATATATGCTCAACGTATTAGTGTATACATATGCATTATCTGTTTGTCACTGTTTTTGTGGAGAAAATAACATACAGCTAATTGAAAAATGGAAAAGTTTGTTGTATTAGTTTGAGATTTCTTTAAGTGTGTTCTAGGATTGACATTTTGAGCGTTGTGAGCACTAGCCAAGTGGGTCTTATTGAGTAACTTATTTATTGAATGGCCAGCTTGGCTGCTGCTAGATCTAGGTAACTGCAGGAGAAACGTAGAATTATTAAGGTGCTGGCAAATATTAGCTATGGGAAAGAAAACAGAGAGAGAGAAATAGGCCACAAATAGCTGCTGGCATGCAATTATAATAGATCTCTTGTACCATTTATTTCTATCTGTCTGTGATAAAGTAGAAATGAACCACAATGCTTCTCCAGCTTGACCCACAACGGGCAAATAACTACATAGACTTTTATTATCTAGTGTTACCTACAACTATGTTTTAACACAACATTATTCTCTCTACATTGTGCTATGTCATCATTATCTAACATCAGTATGTACTGAACTTCAGGGTGCATGTGTGGAAGGGGGAGGGGGCAGGTAGAGGAGAACCCAGGTTTGGAGCTCCATGTGCTGGGTGGGGGTGGCAGTGGAGCTGCCTCTCCTGCTCGACTGGGCTTCAGCTCCATGGCTGTAGGCTAAGAAAGGCAAGGATCTGATTGTGGAAGGGGAGGAAGTCTGCAGTCTTCATGCCTTGTTTGGCATCACCCACTCTTGCCGCACAATAACTCCATTTGCCCCCAAGATGCTCTGTTTGTGGAGTGTTCCCTTCACACAATGTACTAGTGCTAAAGATGGTCCCGTCCCTTGGGACCAGCACTGCCACATGCACACACACACACACATGGACTGAAGCACACACATCATGCTGCCGAAGTTGAAGACAGCTTCATTAGTTTTGCAGGCGAGTATTGTAGTCATTTGGTAGTGGAGTAAACACATAGCACAGATGCCGTACAAAATGGGCTAAGTGGCCAGTCATGGGGAGAGATGCCATATCCCCCCAGGTTACATATTATTCCTATCCACATAGCACACACACACACACACACACACACTCATGTACCTCACGCACCCCCAGATATATAGGTTAACGAACCCCCTCTCTGCCAGTCTCCATCTTGAGGTTCAACTTTTGTAACAGTTGAAGAGTGTATTAAATAAATCACATTAAATAAAAAGTTTTCTATCCCAGAACTGAAGAGCCACTTCCTCTTTTGTTTTTTCAAAACAATACAAAAGAGGAAGATTATACAATAAATTCACAAAACCTTCCACAATATATTCTAGTGTATATTAACTTGAAAACGAGACATGTTAGTACCACAGATAACACAACCTCTGATAAAAGGCCGTTCACCAGTGATTCTCATCACTGTTATTTGTTCCCCTGACTTTTGCATTGTCGATTCCCCATAAGTATTTTTTGGTGTTGTTTGTTTTATTTGTTTTGATATGATTTCCTAAAAAAAATATAAGTAAGTAATTAAGTTGTTTTATGTATATTATATATAAAACAACTTAATTCTTAGACTATTTTTCCAATAGTATCACAAACAGCAACTGATTTGGGCGTGTGTATTTTTCATCTACATCCTTCCATTGAGCCTCAATGCAGAGAGGTTTCAGTATCCTCAGAAGACAATTTCACACTGAGACACTCAATAAATACGTTTTGCAATACATCAAATATATAGAATATTTCAACCTTGCCATGGGAATTTGTTTTTATATTCATAAATTCCAATAAAAAGTGTATCCAAAAATAAAATCTATCAAACTTATGTTGCATGTTGTCTCTTACAGGACCTCAACCTCTACCTACAAGACAAGGTCTACCTGGCTGGCAACCAGTTCACCTTAGCCGATACACTCATGTACTATGGGATTCATCCACTCATGGTAAGTCACAATCTCTCCTACTTACATTAAGGTGCAGAGCTAGGATTTCTTTAACCGGTGACGTCTTCCTTGAAATTAAACATTGCCGTCCCAACCAGTTGAACATTTTGTGAAAACATATGAGGTGGAATTTTCCTCCTGATTTTCTAAAACTGTGTGGGATGTCATATTTAGGGGTACATCAGGCTGACATCTCAGTACTGTGCTCACCATAATCCACCAGGAACAACATCCAGACATCCATCCATCCTTTCCCCTCCTCATCTGCACCCACTTCAGTCAAACCACAACTTTAATAGGCAGTTTGTCACAGCACAGAGTGCACAATTAGACCAGTCATATGGCCAAAGGGCAAGAACAACGTGGCAATACACAAGTAATAAACACATCCACTCCTCAAAGAGCTAAAGTGATGTGGAAGTGAAGTCTTTAGCCCCAGACCAGGGATAAGGAAGTTTGTTACGTGGGGATAGAAGGAATGCGAGAGGGGGAGGGCGTGATGGAGGGAGAGATCACATGTTGTGAGATGTCAGTGGTTGTGGCGGAGATGGAAGGATGCCGCCCGCCACCAGGCAGAAAGGAGTCACTTTGGTTTGCTATCAGTGTGGTTTTTAACCCCAGGGACAAGGGGTCAGCTAACCACAGCCTGCCCTGATGTTCAATTTATGGAAAACAACACCGCACAAACATTAAACCCAACTGACGTTTTAATGGTTTTAGGGGGGATTTCTGTCTGTGTGGGGGATTTCCAGATTTGAGCTATGAAATTACATCCCTAATAAGAATTTCTTCCAAGTACCTCCAGATGCACACCTCCTGTGTTAGCGGCATTATCAAATAATAGTGGAATTAAATGGCTTTTTTTTCCCTTTCTTTGCTCTGGGACATACTCGGTAACCCACAACGGTTTCTCTTATTTCCTTAGTACCTTAGTATTTCCTAGGTACACCAGGCTATCTGAGCTTAAAGGAGCAGCCCTTTCTTTCCTCTTCTCTCCATCTCACGGATGGTATTTTCAGCAGTATTATGTCACAGGTTCCCAGTTGGTAGACCATGAGACTCTCAGGGCCGTGGGTTCGATCCCCACATAGTGTTAACTATCATCTTTGTAAGTCGCTTTGGATAAAAGTCTGCTAGATGAATTGTAATGTCCAATTCACGTCCAATTTTTTGAAGTCTTGTCTCCTTTGAAGTTGTAGAGCACCTCCTCCACTCAACCTTGATTTGTCAACGAAATTGACTCAACAGAATCTGGCTCCTCACAAGCAACTAAAAGCGCACAGCAGTGGCTTTCAGGTACCGTGGTTAACCGAACCTCTCTCCTTTGCTTTGTCGCCCAGGTGGACTTGGCCGTCCAGGAGAAGGAGAAGTACGTGAACGTGACACGGTGGTTCGACCACGTCCAGCACTACCCCGGCGTCCGGCACCACCTGCCCCCCATGGTGGTCCTCAGAAACAGAGTTTACACCAGCGGACACAACTGAGACCCGACCCAACCTGACTGAAGCTCTCCTCTCTTCTGGGCCAGACTTGGGAGAATTCATTCCTAAAATCCAGGAATGTGACGTTTCGTCTTTTTCACAGTTTCAATGTTTTTGGACGTATTCACTTCTGGTCGAGATCTCCTGTTTTTCCTGTGTTTTTTCCGGGTATTTCCTGCCTATTTGTGTTGTCCTGGTCACACCCCTATTTCAAATATTTGAAAAACTTGGGCCACTTGATTTCTCCCAATATATTTCTTAAACCTTAAACCAGGCAGGTCAATGGATAACAGAAACTTGTTTACGATGATGAGCTAGCGGTTTCACCTACAGTACCAGGTACCAGAGAAATCATTAAGTGGAAGCATGATGAGGTAAATGTAGCTCGCCTCATGTTTTGCTTTGTTTCTTTGTTTTTCAAATATTTGAAATGATTTTGTGTCTGCCCTCGATAAGGGGCAGCGCCATTAACTGTTGGATTTACTTTGTTGGGAGTGAGAGGGGGTGGTCCTCTGTCTTCTTACCCCCTCAACCACCCAGTTACCCAAACACTATCGACAAGATGTTTGGTGTCTGATCCCTATACACAAAGCTGAGGAGCAATGCTGTCAGACAGTTGCATCAGTGTTAAGTCTTTGTGGGTTTGTTTGTTTTTGTCGGGAGTTTATGAAAGTGTACATTTGTTGTTGGGTTGTTTTTAACGGCTGGGCTTGCTGTACGGGTAGCGGTGAAGTGATAGGCAGGTGCTGCTAGCTGGATGAAAAGGCCTTTCTATTTATAAATGGCAGCAGGGTTGTATATACCTGTCAACTTTATTTTTTCTTTACCTGAGCCTCAAACATGGAAAGGAGAAGATGATAAGTATTGTTTGTGGTGTATTTGTTTGACAGTACATTACATTATGTTCTTAGGAATAGAAACTCCCTCATGTTGAATCGATGCTTATTCTCAAGTAACCAGTCCGGTTGCTGGTTCACCGCCATAACCCCATAACGACCACAGTCAGCTCAGTCCACGTCGCTCTGCCACCACCAGCTCCCTGCCCTCATGAATCTAGTCAGTCTCTCTCTCCTCCCTCCCCATCACTGTTGGGGTTTTTTGGTTTGTTTTTTTTCCTCCTAGGATTTTAGGTGTTTCTGACACGCATCTCCCATTCGTTTCCATTGGGACATTTCAGTCTTTGTCTATCTGTGTGTTTCTGCTCTCTCCCTCCCTCCCTCCCTCCCTCTTTCTCCCACTTCCTCACCACCAGTCGTGTGGGCAGCAGTGAGCAGTTGAGCGTCAGCCGCAGAGTCAGAGATCAGAGTGAGGCTCCGATCAGGCCCACCACCACCACTGTTGATGCTGCAGGCCAGAGAGAGGGCAGCGGGCTCACCAGCTGCCACACAGATCCAGCCAGCCAAGGCCAGAACCCGGGCCCCTGGGCGACAGTCAGCCACTGTGTGTCATTTCAACCCCTACGCACCCACAGGGCTACTGGAGAGGGAGGGAGGGAGGGAGGGAGAGGGCAGGAAGGGAGAGCTACAGAGAGGCCAGAGAGAGAAAAAGAGCACCCAGAGGCCAGGGGATCCTTTTGTGACACAACATGTGAACAATGGTCCGTGCCTCAGAAGGCTGTACTGCTGCTGACTGTATGTTAGCCATTAGCACCAGTAACAGAAACCATTGGCAGTGGATGGTGAAGATAATTGTGTGGTCTCTAAGTCTCAAAATGTGTGACTTGTGTGACTAGAACCCCTAACCCTGTTTAATGCTGATGTGTGGCGTTGCCTTCAAAGATTGTCAAAGTACAATATCAACGAGAATAATGAAATGTGATAGGGAGAGTGGTATCCTGGCACCGTGCATTTCGTCATAGTCATTGGCAAAATTTCTGCTCTTCATTGCCTTACTCATTTGCCTGTGTACTGTAACTCATCTAAACTAGAGATACAGGTTCAACTTGGTTCTAGACTACAACCTTTCCATGGGACTTTGTTCAACTGCACTAGTGTAGGACTACAGTTATAATTCATATCTTTGAAAATGGATGTTTTTGTCTTTGCGTCAATCTTCAGTGAGTTCTTACTGACCTCGTATGTTTGAATGCTTTCATTTCAACCATGTTTTTAAATGTCTCCGCGCCCCGACAGGCTTGGCCTACCTCTCGTCATGTCTGTTGCTTGGAAGCTGCAAGGTTTTTGTTATCTAATGTCACTACGAGGGTCATCCTGTGCCAATAAATCAAAGGGAAACTGATCACTGGTGTCGTGACCCCTGACTTCTCTGCTCATTTACTGCATCTTTTCCAAATTCCCCTGGATTTCGTGTTGTGTAAAACGGCAAAAAGACCACACTATCGTCCAATATATGCCTTGAAGACAATGTGCCGTGTGTTAGTGGCAAGTGTTAAGTTGTGAAGGGAAAACAGCTTGTAGTCATTTGAGCGGGCCTTGTGACTAGTTATGGGAGCTTATGCTGTGGTCTGCCGTTAAAGAAGCCCTTGTCCTCTCGGTGGTGATAACATTTTGTTAGACGGATGATTCAAAGGGATGAATCAGACAGTTATACTTATTTTTGAGGTATAAATAATTGAGCTCGGCCACAAAAGCTGCCGCCGGAGAATCCGTTTAAAAATCGGTTACGTTTGTGGTGAAGTCACACAATAATACTGCTGTAAAGTACATCTCATGAGGGGTGAAGACACCAACGAGCAGAAATACTCAACCACAAAGCGAGGATGTAATCCACACTTTATTTTTATGGTTTATGACAGTTCGGTCTATAGGTTTGTGAACATGAACAACTCGCCGACATATAAACAATTTCAGTAAATAAGAGCCAAGACAGAGATGGGTATCAAGAAGCAGATCCATTTTAGTTTTAGCTTATTTATATGTACAGCAAGGAAACAGGAAGAAAGAAAATTGTGCAGCTCAGATAAAAAACAACAAAATAGGTCAAGATCATCATTGATAGTAAACAGACTTGTAGAAATTAAAACAGTTCAATTTTTTAATTATTAAAACCCGATCATTTGGTGAAGTTATTGATTATTGAGAGGTTAGAGTCCACTGAATGAGACCGATGTTACTGTGGTACTGATTCCCTATCTGAGCCGTTAACAGTTTATTGAAACACAATAGTCTTCAAACCTATAGATGATATATCAGTCATTTTGAAACTATTCTTCATGGGTAGCTCGCTGACTGCCAGAATCTCGGGGTCGTGGGGTCTCACAGTCAGGTTCCTCCATGATCAGATCTGAGTGCAGGGAAAGCCGGGCGCTGGCGTGAGGCCACAGCAGGTACCCAGAACAGGAGCACCAATTAGAGCTGACCCTCCCGCCAACTTCTGAAGACCAGAGGAACAACACTCCACGGGGGTGGCCGTCCACCGCGGTCCTGGACCGAAACCCGGCACCCCCACCCGCTCCACCAACTGTGCCCCTACCCCCCCGGCAGCCAAATCAAGGCGCAAATTGCCCCGACCCCTGGAGAGGGAGAGGTCAAGGGTCAAAAAGGTAGGTTTATCGTCAGGATTCACTGATGACTTCATCTCTCACCATGGAGCCTCCTCTCGGTCTCTGTGGCAGTGACTCGTGATTAGCTACTGCCTCTCTCTCTCTCTCTCTCTCTCTCTCTCTCTCTCTCTCTCTCTCTCTCCCCCCCCCCCTCTCTCTTCAGTGCAGCTGAGTGGGCCAGCAGAACATGGGAGGGCAGAGGGCAAGAAAGGTGAGAAGAACAGCCCTCAGGACTTGGTGGAGAGTATGACACCTCGGCTGTCTTGCTCTTCAATAAACGACTGAACGGTGTTTCAGGTTCAATCTGATCAGACTGTTGTTTTAGATTATGGAGCTCAGAAGAATGTCATGCTTTATAGATGATGCAAAATTGGACATTTCACGTGTTAAAGCTCTGCTGTAATATTGAAGATTCTCAGCAAACATCCACCGTAATAAAAACCCGAGGAATCCATGAGTTCATTACTCCAAATTCTGAGGTGTGATGAATAAACTCCATAACATGATTAGTACAGTTACTGGCCTATTGTAATCCGGGGCTGCAGGCTTCATTTTTTTTTTTTTGGTTCACCTCACCTTCATCATCATCATCATCACCCAACACCTTTGTCAGCCTGAGTTTCCTCATCATATTAGCTGGATAACCCTCACCCCCTCGCCCCACGCCACACCACACACCAATCCACCCAACAACAAACACAGACCACCACCACCACCCTTCATTAAATGTCGTTAAGAAGATGGAGGGAGAGAAACAGGACTCGCCGTCTCTCCGTGACTGATTCAATGAAACAATCAACACTGCGCGGCGGTGAGGGCGGCGTTAGCGCGGCGTAAGCTCTTTTGACAGGCCGCTGCCTTATCGCGGCCTTACAGGCTGTGACAGTTGTACCATGCGCCTATAAAGATGGCATCTGATTGTCTATTGCAATTACACACGAGTGCATGGGCAAGGATGCTGCGTTGAGAGGCACAAGGAGGCGGGGGGGGGGGGGGGGGGGGGGCATGTGTTGTTTCAGTCATTTCTTCAGACGGGCAGCGCTCAAAGGCAAAGCAGAGAGTGTGTTTTGTGTGATGTGTGTGTGTGACAGTCTGATCATGTTGACAATCCCAAAGTGTGTGCTTGCGTGTGTGTGTGTGTGTGAATGGTTTCTGTCCAGTCTGGGATAATAACAGTTTTTCACTGTGTTCTATTTCCAGACGGCTCCTGAGTGACTGCCACTGAGAATAATACAACTTCTGTTTCATCAGCTAGCTTCAGGGTAGCTATCGGTACATAACCGATAGTGTTGTTAGCGGCGTGCTAAACAGCGTTTTGGTGTTTTGGTGAGACTTCTCTGGCCGAGAAAGAACGGTGGCACGTACTGTAAATCTATCTTACAGTATGATGAAGACATGTGACCATTATGGACAAAGAGTTCAAATGATCGTACACTGTTCTGGTATCGTGACCTCTGAACTCTGAACCGAAACTAGCAGCATAGCCGCACCCGCACACACAACCCTGTAACATTTAGATTACGCGGCTCGTGAATGGCGCTGCCTGTCTGGTGGTGCTATAGATTTATGACGGTGCAGCCTGGCGGGTTCGGGTTTGTTCTGTCTGACTTCTGAATCGAGCGTCTGTGTGAAGGAATGCTCAGCCTGAAGTAGCACAGAGGATTAGAACAGCCTGTATACTGGTGAAGAACAGGCTTTAAGGAAGAGTGTGTAGGTATGTGTGTATTTGTGCCAACTTATGTCCATTCATTAGTTCTTTTTAACTCAACTCTCTCTCTCTCTCTCTCTCTCTCTCTCTCTCTCTCTCTCTCTCTCTCTCTCTCTCTCTCAGGTGCATCTCAGGAGGATCCCAGGTGTGCAGCGAGTTTACGAGACGCAACCGCTCACCTCATCAATCAGGGAGATGGGCGGCTGATTCGGCACATAGGTGCTAAAGTACATGTGCGTGACCCGGGGCGATGACATTGCACAAGATTGCACTTTAAGTCACTCTCTCTCTCTCTCACACACACACACACACACACACACACACACACACACACACACACAGATGACAGACCGTTCTTGAATTAGCCGCCTGGATCGCTCCTCACCCCTTCTGCCGATCTACCTCAGCTGCACGCAGGTCCTTCGCATTTCCTGGGTGTGTGTGTGTGTGTGTGTGATCATGCACCCATTCATGGGGTTATGTTTTGGCTCGGGGGCAAGAGGTGAAATAAGGGGTGGGGGGGGTGGAGGGGGGTGCTGGGGGTTCATTTTGTGCAAGAAGCAAAGAAGACAGTAAACACACTCAGCTGAATGAGGAAGCACAAATACGCTAGTAGTAGAAAAATGACAGATTTTCAAGGTGTATTTCTTGGTCACTATGGACTGCACACACACACACACACACACATACACACACACACACATACACACACACAATTGTAACATTTAAGCCGTCCTGTAGCTCTACATTACATTTGAGCTCAGATGATTCCAGGACTCCTCATTGCCATGCCGTCACATTGTGTGGCCTCTTCCACAATCCCCATCCCTTAATTCAAATGCTCCACAAATTAGCCATACACCCCCCCCGACACACACACACACACACACACACACACACACACACGCACCTCCATCCACCCCACAGGTCATGCCACTTAACTTCAGACTGCACCTCCCCCCCCCCCCCCCCTCCCCCCTCCCGCTGTAATAGGTTCTGATAGGAAGCCTGCAGGGGAGTGGACTTCTCACTGAGAAGTGATACTAAAAGTAATTGCAGCTGAAACCCTGTGACAAGGGGGGGTGTAGAAGGAGAGAGAGAGAGAGATGGAGAGAGAGAGAGAGAAGCTAGCAGACACTTTCCTGGATGGGCAGAGAGCAGAGAGCACCGGGGGGTCACTGCCCTCAGCCATTTCCTGTAATTTGACCTCCATGGGAAAAAAACAGTCTCTTGGTTTGCATTCTCCCCCAGCCAGTTGTTCATTTCTTTTTCCTTCCCCCGTCTGTTTTATTAGTACGATTTGGGTTTTAATTTGAGGTGACTAATTTATTTAAACCTGGAGTGAAATGATCTACTACGCTGCCAGAGCGGTTTCTCTCTGTAACTCGCCCCATTTCCCTCATGATTAAAACAACAACGGCAGAGGGGCTGATGAAGATCCAAGAGAACACGAGCAGCGTCGATGAGCTGTTACCTTACTGACCTCCTCTCCCTTTATACTCTGGGAGCCATAGGTGTTGGTGATGAGGACGTCACGGCGCAGGGAGGCTGCGGAAGAATACCACGAGGCTTCGGTGCGAGAGGGTCAACCATGGAAACGAGTATCATCCATCACTAGGAAGCTCTTGTTGGTGGTCTAAAGAACACGTGTAACTAGGTTGAGTTTGGTGCAAAAAGGACGTAACTGCACTGAACAAAGCAT
This sequence comes from Hoplostethus mediterraneus, assembly GCA_034670385.1. NCBI lineage: Eukaryota > Metazoa > Chordata > Actinopteri > Trachichthyiformes > Trachichthyidae > Hoplostethus > Hoplostethus mediterraneus. The sequence continues at coordinate 1,008,205 of JAXDDW010000031.1, forward strand.
TTTAATGATCTGGACCTACACCCTCTTCGCGCTCACTGATGCATTATGGGTAAGGCTACATGACACAATGCTAAGGCACAAAAGTGAGGATCTGAAAAGAAGAAAGGTATGATATGTTTTTGCTCTCCTGTAAAATGAGGAAAATATCACACACCCTGTTTCAGCCCTCGACCACTGAAACGACATGACTCATACTTTCAAAATTAAAAAAACTCATCATTTAATTCTGAAGAAGAAGCTTCAAGTGCTTGAAACAGTGGAGAGATAGCAGTGGCTGGTTGTCCCTTTTAACACAGCAGCAGTAGACCCAGTAGTTTAACTGTCCTTCTGAGAGCACCACAGGTTCCCCTTGGCCATGGATCAGTCCAGGAGCAGGAACCTCACACTGAGCATTTCCATTTCAAAGCGTTATTATGTGACTAATTTCTTCTCAATGTTTGCACCTCCTGTTTTGTCATGGAACAGAAAGAGGAACGACAGAATGATAGAAGATGTAATGGATGGGACGGGAGAATAGATGGAATAGCAGCAGTACAGTACAGTCAACCAGGACATGATTCTGAACTAGAAACTAGTGTGTGTGTGTGTGTGTGTGTGTGTGTGTGTGTGTGTGTGTGTGTGTGTGTGTGTGTGTGTGTGTGTGTGTGTGTCGAGTGGCTTCACCGCTGACTGGCTTGATACTGGACTAAGGGCATGAAGCTGCAGTCTGGCAGAGAGACACACACACACACACACACACACACACACACACACACACACACATACACACACACACACATACACACACACACACACACACATTGCTCCCCTGACCAACCGTTTGCTCCAATCACTGCTCAGTTTGTCCCTCCCACCCCTCTTAGTCTCACTCACACAAACACACATATATATATGCACACACACAAACATACACATACACACACACACACACATGACGTTCCACTTAAGACTGGGATGATGAAGAGGAGCGGGCATGGATAAGAGAGAAGAGGATGGAAGGGTAATGAATGGCAGTGAGATGGAGAGGATCGGGGAAGGATGGGTGGGATGCGGGGGGAGGAAGAGGATGAAGATGAAGGAGGAGGGGGAGGAGGAGGGGGAGGGGGAGGGGGAGGGCCAGCACTGAGCCAGCTGGGCTCCTGAACTTTTCTTACTGAGACATTTCTACCCTGAGTTTATAGGGAATTACAGAATTTGTAGGAATTGGCAGAGTAAATCAGGATTAAATAGTCAGGCAGGTTAGTGAAGATGAAAACACACTGATCAACATGTCACAGAGTCACTAGAGGCCTGAACCTCTCTGGAACATAGATGGGAATATCTCTCCAATCATCGAGTTTTGAAGATCTAGCAGTTTTTGACTTGGCAAGAAAGTGAAAACCCTGAAACACGCCTGCTGTCAAAGGAGGCAATTAGCACAGCCAAACCTTCCCCTGGGGGTCATGAAGGGGCATGAGTGAGAAGAAGAAGAGGTTTTGCCCTGGTCCTCATGGTTCTGGACCAACATACAGCTAACCCGATCGCTCAGCAGTATGAGGTTCTAGTCGTATACAAAAGCTTTGCAGTTGTGATCCATCCTGTTCCTCACACAGACTCAGACTACTCCAGTCCAGAAACCAGACCAGAATCAGCAGCACAAACCATTCAGACCAGTTAGACTATTAAGAAATGCTCATCCAGGTTGATGTGAGTGTTTGTCAGGTCTGTGTTTTATTCCAAGTTGCCCAGGCTGAGCTGGGCAGGCCCACCGGCTGTGTGATCTCTGTACAGCAGAACAGCCAGAGGGGCCTCGATTCACACCTCCCATGTCGAATGCATCCCAGAAGACAGAAGACAGCCCGTGGTTGATTTAAGGAAGTGATTGTAACGGTAGTGGGATGGATTCACACTATTACATGTGATTAATGTGTAAATGATTAAATGATTATGTGAAAGAGAGGATAAAATAGGAGAGGATCTTAAATTATTGACCCCTCAGGACTATCACCGATTTGTGTGTGTGTGCGTGTGTGTGTGTGTGTGTGTATGTGAGAGAGAGTGCGGGGGGGGGGGCTGTGAAAGCACCGCTTATTGGGTCTAAATTTAACAGCACATGACACACAGCTGATCGGCGCCCTCTTTGAAAAGCGCACACCACCGAGGGCGCCGTGAAATCGGCATTTTGGGCCCGAGGTACGACACAAGAGAGCCCAGCACAAAGCCATCTCTGTGTCTCCCGCCTCTAATGTTGCGTTGGCAATAATTCTCTGTTTGCTCGTTTACACAAACACACACACACACACACATGCGCGCGCGCGCACACACACACACACACACAGTGAACTATCTATCCATCTTAGAGACACATTCCCGTTTCATTCAACTCAACATCACCGACCCATCCAAAAACCGCTCAGCCCTTTGAAGCTAAATCCCGTGGAAACACACACACACACGCGCGCACACGCACACACACACACACACACACACACAGCCTGCCACTGCCTTGGGGGTGAAGGTGGTACGGCGAGGCAGTAATGAATGATGCTGTTGATGGGGTGGTGGGGGGGTTAGAGGGCTACGAGGGTGTGGATCGCTGATGGGGTGCTGATACGCTCCACAATGGACTCCAGTGTGCCGCAGTTAGCTCTGGGATCGGCAGCGCGCACACACACACACACACACACACACACACACACACACACACACACACACACAGTCCTTTTTTTGGATTTCATCACACACACACACACACACACAATCAGGCTCACACATAAAACATACACAATCTCTTTCAAATTCTCTCACACACACGTGTGTCCACACATGTCCCCACACACACACACACACACACACACACACATTGACTCAGGTCATACCCAGAGGGAGGGAAACTTTGCCTTCTTTACAGCGTTGGCGGACTCCCCTTGTGACTTTCACAGCTGTCATGCCGCTCTCTACAGCTTTCATTCATCCATTAACCTCAGGGACAGGAGCATGTGATGGTTCCACACACACACACACACACACACACATAGCGAACACACACTGATGCAGAGATGCAAGCGAGTGACACACACACACACACACGTACACTCAGGGTGTCGCCACGGTGTTAATCTGGTGTGTTATTTGTCCTAATGCCATTTCACAGACTGTTCTGCCATTGCGATGCCAATGACATGGGTGACTGTCAAGGCAGGTGTCCTGCGTGGGAGCTCGGCGCGTCAGGTAGTCCGTTACCACCCCGGAGAAGGAACCGGAAACACGTCGGCTGTTGGGGATCAATGTGAATCGTGCCAGTGGTTTGACTTGTATGACTGGGACGTTTTAGCCAGACAGAGGCATCGAAATCTTCATGAAATAAAGCAAACAAGCACGACTATGTCCCTCCGAATACCGTCTACAAGCCTTCATTCATCGGACGAGAAAGTAAAAGTCCCCTTTCTCTACAGCATCATCTCTCTATAGAACAGTTGAGAACAGCGTGTATTCAGTTTCATCCCCATAGCCAGAAGTGCCGTGCTCCCCGCCAGTTGGCCTTTGTGCTTTTTTTTTTTTTTTTTTTTTAATGTGTGACACAGCGTGATGGAGGCTGCCCGCAAACCCTCCATTACAATCATATGGGTTCCCTCTCAACAGTCTTCCTATGGGGCACTGTCACTGTCAAGACTGGCTGAAGTTTAGTCAAAGACATTAAGAGAGCAGCTCCGGGGAGAGGAGAGGGAGAGGGAGAGGGAGAGGAGAGGGAGAGGGAGAGGAGAGGAGAGGAGAGGAGAGGAGAGGAGAGGAGAGGAGAGGAGAGGAGAGGAGAGGAGAGGGAGAGGGAGAGGGAGAGGGAGAGGGGGAGGGAGAGGGAGAGGAGAGGAGAGGAGAGGAGAGGAGAGGAGAGGGAGAGGGAGAGGAGAGGAGAGGAGAGGGAGAGGGAGAGGAGAGGAGAGGAGAGGAGATGAGATGGAGAATCATAGAGAATAAAGATGTTAGGTAGGAGGTAGGAGTTTAAAGGTGAACGTCCCCTGATCCTTAGTGTTCGTTTTGATCTTCACTGAGTGACAGGTGGGTGGGGCTTACCATATCAGTATGAGCGCCCATCGTCAATATTAGAGCAAAACACATGAAATACTTTCCTCTGATTGTCTAAACATTCTGGCGGTCATTGTCCAACGTGACAAACTCCACCCATCTGGTGCTGCACGTACAGTAAAACTAACACTCAGAATCAGATAAAAACAAACAATGGAAAGTATTTGCAAATAAAGTTTAGATCAGACCTGAGTCCACACACACACACACACACACACACACACACACACACAC
>JAXDDW010000031.1:1017500-1450000 GCA_034670385.1 Hoplostethus mediterraneus
AGCCGAGCTCAGAGAGAGAGAGAGAGAGAGAGAGAGAGACAAAGAAAGAGAGAGAGAGAGAACGAAGAGCAGCGAAACGCAAAATAATTATACCCATTGGGTAATGCGAGCACCGTCGTTGGAGCTGATGGGTTGGGAGGGGGAGGGGGGCGGGGGGGGGGACGGTGTTTTCCAGCCGTCACAGGGGCGAGTTAACAGGGCCGGTGGGTATGTTTGGTAAACCGCGCTCACAGACCTCCCACTGCAACGCCGAAGCACCGTTTGTGGAAATGCTGCAGGAGATCATCCGGCTACTGCCGAGTGTGTATAGCATATGCACAGGGGGCAACGCACTGCTGCTGCGGTCTTACAGCCTATGTACACTCACGTGCTGAAATCCTGCTGAAATATTGGGTTAAAAACATTGGTGTGCTTTCTTTTTATCTATAGTCGTTCCTGTTTTTTATACATTTATATACATAAATACATCTTGTTTATATTAATTAATTAATTTATATTAATCTGTACCTGAATGTACAGTATGTACCCCCATAAAAAGTTTGGGGAAAAATGCCGCTGCAGACCCACACACTGTAAACAATGGGATATGTGAGAATTTAAAGGGGCCCTATTTTAGGAATTAAAACATTCCTCTATTTATGTACGGATATGATTAAAGTATTTTGCATTTTCTTTTTTTTTAACAAGTATAACAACTGGACTCCCCTCACTAAAGAAATCCATCCAATCATATTGGTCATGTCTGTCATGTTATTGCAGCATTTGAACTCCACTCAGCAGGTTTATATAATTTGACTTAGAGGAGCTGATGCTGTCGGCCAATCAGGGTCCAGTATTATGACTGTTCTGCCTGGGAGGACTTTATATTGGGACTTTAATTTATACCTCGACGGTCACGGTGGTCGCAGAGTGGCACAAGGTGCTTCAAGCGCCGACAGCGGGTTGCAGAGAGGGTCCAGCTAGTAAAATGTACCTACGTGCCAGGGGTCGCAGACACCCCAGATTTTATTGGTTGATTGGTTTGTCAGAGTAGTGAGGCAGGGACTTCCAGTGAAAACACGACCTCACGTCCCTTCTGCCGCTATAAACAACAACAAGATGGACCAATTGTGGCGATTGGCAAAATTCTGCAGTCTGATACTAAAGAATGCATCAGATTTGTTAAAGCAAAGAGACATAGCTGAACAGAAGCAGTACATGCCAGGGCACTGTACTGTAAATCAAACATTAGTCTTTATTTGCAAAGTATCATAAAAAACTACTCTTATTCTGAGCCATACTTTATTTGAAAAGAAAATCATAACAACTGAGTATTATGGGACCTTTAAATGATGGTGTAGACTTAAATACTGCAGACAGACAAATACTAAAGGGAAAGAAAAACATGCAAAAGTATTGGATTGAAGAGGTTAAAGGTGGTTATGGGGGATAATATAAGCAATAACTGTTGATATTAACCAACAATTAATTTCTTAATACACAGATGACTGAGAGACAATTACTGTTAGTTAACTGGGGATTTCAAACACAAAACTCAATATTGCAAAATCCTGTTTGCAGAGCTCACTCAAAGTATACATTTTATATAGTATGTCTGTTGCACGTTGCACCATTACTGCCCAAAAACAAAATATTAAACTGATGTCAATTATATGGCAATGAAATAAGATACAGCTTAGTACTGTATATAGTCAGTCAGTCCTTACAATGAACTGACCCTAACTGAACTGATATAAACTGAATTTAACTGTAACTGAACTGAATACAGTGAAACTGCAGTGAAAAGCATTAACATCTGAACAGAATTCAACTGAAGCAGAACTGAAACAGACGTGTTATTGAAACGTGTGTGGTATACTTACTGTACATGAGTATTACATCACTCCAAAACTTTTAACTTTCTCTCTCTCCAAACAATTTTTGTGTGACTTTTTTGAAGAGAGTGTCCCAGAAAGGCTTTGCTTTTTTCTGTTTAGGGGTGTCAAGTAAAAAAGGAGAATTCACTTAATAGACCTGTGGGACAGAAATACAGAAAAACACATGATCTGTCCTCATGCAAGAGGCTCTCGCATGCAAACTGCAGCCGAACATCATAGAAAACTCTATGATGATGATGCATAAAGACAGATACTTCCTCGTTATATCGATGTTGGCTTGGCTCTCTAAATACTTTTATGCTCAACGTAGAATACACTGAGTTTCAGAGTAGTGGGGGTTGGCACTCCTTTTGACTTCTCCAAAATAAGACTATGGTTGAAGTCATTTGTGTTACACCAATGTTCCTGACAAGAATTTACTGTCAACCAAAGCAGAGGAAGAAGCACAAGTTACCTAAATTCAGCTATTAAAATGCTTAGAATTTAATGAATTTCAAATATATATATATACATATAGAAATTGTTAAAACCTTTTAGATTAATTTGCAGTTTATATTTTCTGTTACTTTTATATTACCAGGTATAAGTCATTAGCCTAATAAAGGACTATTATCATCAGCTAATTTGTTGGTAGATTTTAAGTAATATAATTAAGCAATTCTTAAAATTATTTTATTAATTTATAATTGTTTACAAGTAAAATAGGAAATTGGTATTTGTTTCTGATAAGCTACATGTCAAAAACTTGAATTATTTAAAAAAAACAAAGCTCTGGATTGCTTAGTTAGCAATTTACTAAATTAAATGATCAAATAAATTAATTCTATCACTTGTACATACTCCACATCCACAAGCTTTATTTTGAAATCTCTTCTATATTGCAAATTGCATATTAGTTTATTATGCTGCACTTTAATCCTATTACTATGGTAATATATGCTACATCAGTTCTCAGTGCATACCCAGTGAAATCACCTTCTCCTCGTCCTCGGAGTTGATCTAATGTTTTTAATTTCACCCTGCAGAGATCTGCATAAACAAAACAGGATGCGTGTTACTGTCACGGAGGCCCACACTGGTTCTGACATGTTTGTTGTCATGGCAGAACTGGTGAGCAGATCCTCCCATACTTCCTCAGACCAACATGAGACTCCAGTGAAGGCCTTGTTTTTATCCCTTGGCTATTGATCAATCATTTAATCTCTTTAATAGGCCCAAATCAAAACTAATGGAGCATGTAACAACTATTTAACTAAACAATGTGGACAGTGGGGGACTTAAGTGGTGTCTTAATGATTTTCTTTTAACTGAGCGTGACAGTCCGAACTAATTGAGGGCACTTTTCACAAACTAACTTTTAAAGACTTAATATGCAGCATTAGCCCCAAACAATGCCTCTTCTCACTCTGATTGAATGCCTGCATACTAACTTTGCTCTTGCCATGAGCCCTTTGCCTATTAAAACATCCATGCCAATATTTGCATTTCATAATGTGTCATAAAAGAATTTGCTAATCCAACATAATTTAGTCACCAGGGCCTGGCAGTCCTGGATTTTCAGAATAAGTGTGAGCATTGGTGCCATCTAGCGGTGATTTAGGTGAAGACAAATGCTTGCTAGATTCACACTATGACCCATATGATAAAGAAATATAGTAAATCTAAATAAATTTTAGGAGGATACACAATCACTAGAAAATGTTAAAATATCATGCGTTTACAATAAAATATACTTCAGAAAATCCTATAGTAATACCATAGGAGATTATAAAAAAACATATAGTACACTTTCAGGGATACCATAGGAATATCATAGTGATATTATAGTTTGATTATAGGAATATTATGGCTTTTCGTTAGGGAAAGCTACTCCACACTACACCACACAGTTTTTATGTAATATTTTATCTTTTATCCAGGAGGCAGATCACACAACCCAACTCAGTTTAAAAAAAAAAGAAGAAGAAGAAGAATATGGCCTACATTTAAAATACATTCATTCAGTTTATTTCAAATACATTGATTGGCGACTAATGAATTGAAACATATGAGGCTTTGAGGCTACCTTGTCCACCACAGAGCAAGACTGACATCTGCTGTCCTCTATGCAAAACCTCTCTCTCTCTCTCTCTTTCTCTCTCTCTCTCACACACACACACACACACACACACACACACACACACACACACACACACACACACACAGACAGACACACACGCACACACACACGCACGCACAATCACACAGTGTGAAAAGTCAAGATTTAGTGAAATTAGATTTCAGAGGTATGCATTTAATGTACTCTACTGAACATATCAACCAACCACTAACCAATTCAATCGGACACCCCTATTTCAGCAGCTTGGTTTCGCCCACAACCTCATACCCGGAAGTAGTCGTAAATATTTACATTTCGGGTCAGCTGATTGCCATTCACCTGACTACAATTAGCAAGTGGCGGAACTTTGATAGTTTTATCTTATCTAGTACAATATATACTACAATATTATCAAATTATAGGCCAACCGTTACTTTTATGACCGCCGGCCGGCCGAGTCACTTTAGGGATCTGAACGTTTTGAAGCACTTTCCAACTAGCTGGTTAGCTTAACTAGTTTAGCTACCTTTCTCAGCAGGAAAATACGTGATCGTCAGAGTTTGTGTAAAATGGACAAGATTGCTAAAGGTGGGTGAAATTCACGAAGATGCTGAACAATCTTCTAGTTCATTTTTTAATTTAATGGCATGTTAGACTCGGTTAGGCCTAAGAGAGATTCACGCAAGAGAGAAGGGACTTGAGCGTTAACACACAAACGTAATGCTCAGAATTTCGTTCAAATAACTAGCTAACTCCCATCTGTCTGTCTGCCTTTCTGGATCTAGGACTGATAGAAAGATGATTTTGACTGACATAAAGACATATATGATCTAGCCGTGTGTGTGTGTGTGTGTGTCATCACCTAAACAACCATCACCATTCTGTGTTGACAGGTTGTTTTTGCCTTAAAGTACAAGGTCATAGTTTTTCTCACAGGCATTTTTTTTTTTTGTGCTACATTAATTTGGAAAATGTAACCGAGATGACAACGTTGGTTAGGTCTAGACAGCTCAGTAATATTGTCATTCCTGTATGTGTCCTTTGTTGTCTCCCACAGATGTGGGTGATATCCAATCCAGACTCATAGACCACAGACCCATCACCCAGGGAGAGATCCGCTACTTTGTGAGGGAGTTTGAGGTACGTCTCGCCCCCTTGTCGGCAAGTATCTGCCCTGTTGAAGTGTCTTTGAGCAGGACACTCCACCAGCTCCAGGGTGCTGTTGTAGCTGGCCCTGACCTCTGACCTCCCTGGTGTGGAAAGAGAAAAGAGAACTTCCCGTCTGGGTTCACAAAAGTACCACATAATATATATAACTTTATGTTTTGATTTCTTAAAAATAAAATTATCCCACAAGTATGATAGATGTTGCCTGGTATAAGGCTGTAACTCTTCATACATCTAGACTAATATATCTAGGATTAATACTTCCAATTCTGATGATAGTGAAAGACAATGCCATGGCGTTTGACATGTGGGTTCGATGCCATTCTTGCCTTCATTGGAGTTTATTAAAAGCTGATATTCACAGGTTGTTCCATTATTGAGAATTTGGTATCCATCTTGTGCTGACTGAATACTGCCATAGGCCTCAACTCTATATAAAACTTTACCTTAGAAACCCTGAGAATCAACATGTGATGAAAATACCACACTAATGTCAGTGGTTTCACTTTTTATTTTTCAGTAATGGAAAAACATGAACCATGGTCTGAGGTATTAATTCCTTTCAAGGCATGAAATGTCATAGGACCCACATCAGAAGCGCTGCTATAGATACACTCGGAGAGGTGGGGCTAGATAGTTCTCCCGCTTTCAGAGTCTCAACCACACCATGTATTTTTAGATGATTGGTAAACCAAATATAAACATCTATTTTGTGTTTTTGTTAGTCTATCATGATGTTAACCATGCAGAGTTTTAAGAGAAAATAGACAAATTGTAATAGTTAAAAACGTTTTAAAGCCAACAGTGGTAGCATCTCTAACAAATCTGCTAATGGGGTGAGAAATGGTCTCTTGTTTCCAGTTCAAATCAATTTGTTTCAAGACATTTCTTGAAGTAACATTATCTTGATACTAGTGGAGCGATCTGCCTATTTTCTCTTGTTTCTAAAACTGCATTGGAAACAAATGAAGTTATCTCACCCCAGTCAAAGATTACTTTTCACTTGTTTAAAGGCAAACAAAAGTACAAGAACCAATACTTGACTAAATGACTTAAGGTGGATATTGTTTGCAGTGTCCCATGTAAGTACTTTTGTCCTTTAGTTACTGAAGCCTGTCCGACAGAACTGAGAGGTCTCTTCTGCTGTTGTTTAGGAGAAGCGAGGGTACAGGGAGAACAGACTGCTGGAGAAACTCAACAAGATGGTGGTGGAGACAAATGAAGTGCTGCCCAAATGTTCAGAAGACATGCAGGAGCGCTTGTGTGACATCATCACACGGTGTAAGTCTCCTCAGTTTCACACTTGATGCGTCTTCGTTTTAAATCCTGGACCTTACTCAGCAACTGAGGCCATGTAAACTTTCAATCAAGTAAAACATAATACATTTTGCTTCATTTTACATTAAAAAAACATTGTTGTATTTAATTATTTTTTAAATAAACTGATGTGATAATGATGTGACATTGCAAACAACGCTGGCTTGTCAATGTGAGGGAAATCTCTCCTGTTGTATTTAATTATTCGGTCTGATTGTTTCTTCTCTCCCACAGTAGAAGCTGCTAATCACATGACACACCGAGTCCAGCAGAGGGAGCTAGAAGCACACCAGGTAACAACTCAGTCCAAGAAGCGTGTGTGCGTGTCTGTGTGTGTGTGTTTGCGCGTGAAGGGCTGAGGTGTGTGTTATTCATTGTAATCTTTTCCATCATGTTTTACAGACTGAGGAGGTGCATAGTAGTTTGAAGTATTGTAAAGTTGATGAGCAGCAAATTACTTTTTCATATCCGTCACGTAATGAAAAGCATTCAAACGTCACCATCCGCTGGTATCAGTTTGGACTGAGGCAAAAAGGCAGAGTAAACACTGGGTGTGCATTGTGCTGTTTTTCTAGGAGACTGCCACCTTGACGGTAATGGCAAGATCAAAAAGCTGTTTTGTCCAGTTAAGTGTGCGATCTTACTCCTTACGATGAAGTAAATCCCTGATGCTCTTCACACCACGATGAACCTGACGGAGCTATAGAGTCAACATGTTGTCTAGTTTGATCCATAGCCAGGGAGCATTAAGTCGGTGTACAAACTCTGTGCAAGTTTCCTACAATACGACACCAGTTTCCACAATCCAGCCACCTGAACCGCTTGCCCACTTTTTCAGATTTCAACCACGGAAATTGCCGGTTCAGGATGAATGTCGGGCAGGTCCAGCACCTGCTGAAACCTTTTTTTTTGCCAGCTTTTGTGTTTGTTCCTCACCTTCTCTCATCCTTCCAGAGCGCCGAGCTGCAGGCGAGCATGGAGCACTGTAAGGAGGAGTGGGAGGATTTCCTGAAGGAGCAGCAGAGATTGAGGGAAGAGGTGGACGAGGAGCACGCCAAGGCTGTAGGACGCCTGAGCACCCAGTACAGCGAGATGAAGAAGGACCTGTCCAAGCTTTCACCCTTCTGACGAGGGAGGGAGCGAACACACACTCACCTGAACCCTCGTGTTGTGGAAATACTTGTGTTTCATGCACGTGTGTGTGTGTGTGTCTGTGTTTGTGTGTGTGTGTGTGTGTCTTCCTGTGTGTGTGGCCAATGCCAACCAAGGGCCTGCTCTGCATGTGTGAAATGAGGCTGTTGCCTTTGATTGATGTGGTTGGCACAAACGCAGCGTAAAGCGTAGGCGTGCTACACCTGCACCAGACTCAACATTTTCCAAATCAGAAATATGAAAGTGTGATTAACAATGTGGCATTTTCACAGGCCATCAAAATCACAGTTTTCTGTCTTTAGCACATGGAATATGTTCAGCATGCAAAAGGTCTGGAAAATGTCAATTTTTTAAACAAGCAATCACTTGATTGTTTCTTGGCCGTGAAGTTTTCAACATTTCAAGATTTTTAATGGATTCCTGCCTGAAGGGTGCCGATGATAAATCTGCATCTGCCTCGAGTTGAAAGGAAACTGGGATTCGGCACCAAGACGAGATATTCCAACCATTGAAAGCGAGATCATCGAGAGCAGGTGTGTTTAAAGCACAGGTCGAGTGTTGTAGAAACGGACTCAAACAGAACAAATCGTCCCTCACCAGCTCTTCAGTGTTTGGAACATTTGACCTCTGACAAGTAAACCAACGTTGTCTGAAGTAACTTGCATTACAAAAGGACTTTGCTGAAGCCAAATTGAACTGTCATCAGCAGCTAGAAGTTCTCTGTGTGTGTTTATGTTTTGCATTACCACCTTGAATCTTATTTTTCCGTGTTTTAAATCCAATATTTTCATTGCTGTTTAAGCAGAAACAGAAAAAAAACATGAGTGTGAATCTGATCTGGTGTGTATTATTACAGCAACAAGATTACCAGCACTGTATACATAGAAAAAAAACTTCAATTACAAGTTTATTTCAATTTATTGTATTTGATTACTTACACAAGGAGGCATAAACGCCTGCAAATATTCCCTTTAAAGTGTTTATGCCAATTATACGGCAGACATGGTGGTATGATATGATGTGTATTAGAACGAGATGTTTCTTCAGTATAATCAAACCGTCTTGAAACACTCCATATCATCTTGTGACTCCGTGGTGGGTCCTGACCCCCAGGCTGTAGAAACCCTGAGGTACACGGTAGACACACAGCACCTTTTCTATGAAGTGTTGTGTTTGGAAAAGTGTTCACCCAGACAATGGTGGGCTGTTTGGACAGGTTGATGGACTGGCGGGCACGCCGGGCACATTCTTGGCATGGCTCGGACAACGTGACAGGACAAATATTTAAGATGGCCCCCCCCCCCTCCCCCTGCACAGACACACAAGCTGTCAAATGTCCCATTGTCATCTGAGTAAGGGAGTTGAGATCATCCATCAATAGAAGTAAAGTTTCTAGAAACAATAAAATGCTCCAGTGTGGATTATTTCTTTTGATTCATTAGGCAACTGAGTTACTTGACAATCTGACAGCAGGTTCGAAGTGAACTCGGCACCAGGATCCCATTTCAGCAGAAGCTTAGGTGCAGTTTTTTTTTTTTTTTCTTCCATTTGGCTGCAGTGACCTGTCCTTCTGTTCTGTCTCCTGTCTCATGCGAGGCCACTCTCCGGTTGCCCTGTCTGTGTCTGTGCATGTATGTGTGAGAGAGCGACTGTGATGACTGGCGTCAGCGCAGCGCACGGCGGTTGGCATGTCATCGGAGATCAGAGAGGGCACAGACATGCCAGCAGATGTTTTGAGGCAAAGGGCTAGCGCCACTCTGCCCTGTGTGTGTGTGTGTGTGCGTGTGTGCGTGTGGTGTGCACGTGCACCTACCCTTTGCCTTGGTAACCGGGCTCAGCCGGCCAACACGGAGACAGCCCATCATCAACTAACAAGGAACGACAATACGGAAATGTGGCCTACCTCTGCCAACAAGGCACCTTTTCATCTGCTCTTGTTTATTTTTTCGGTTTCGTTGGAAAGAAAGAAAAACAGTCCGAGTACACGAAAGGTCACCGCTAAAGTCAGATGAGTGTTAGCTATTCATGACTAGAGAGTCATAAGCCTTCGCCTCTTAAGCACTTGGTGGGCATGATATTGTAAAGCAGAGGTTTAGATTTAGAGATTAGAGGAGTGAAGGAGATTTATACCTATTTTTGACTTGGCTGCTTAATGTCAGGGTAAAAAAAAACCTCAAGTTGGCATCCTTTTGGATACATTTTTGAAAGCATTGGGCAGTACACTTTGGTATTTTTTTTATTTTATTTTTTTTGATTGCGAGTAAGATTTACAACAGAGTAAGGAGAAAGTCAAAAAAAGCACATAAGCAGGTGCATGTGTGATTCCAGAGACGCTGACTTCACCACTGGGCACTTCACTGCTGTTCTTGCATAAGCCATTATTAATTCCCCTCGAATTGCTTGTGACTGGAAGGTCACCAGTTCAAACCCTGGTCTGAGATCTAGGAGGGGTCTATGAAAGAGTGATGCTGTCTGGGCAGCTCCACAACTACACACACACACACACAACTGTCAATAATAATGTGTTGTTGATAAACTTAACTAATCAGAGGGGCTTTACGTAATCTATCGCCCTCTATTGGCGACCAAGGAATTGCAGTTCCACAACAAAACAGGGGAAAGTGAGTTTTGAAAGCCAGAAATCTCAGTACAAAATAAAAATGGCAAAATAATTGTTGGTATTGATAAACAACCCTACCAAACCCCAGCAGATACGGTCATTTTGTGCTATGGGGCAGTAAGAGTCTTGCTTATGTCAAGGTTGTACAAAGCCCAAGTCATTTTCTAGAGCTGATAGTGATAGATAGGTGGTATCAGTCAGACGTCTGGCATCCCACCCAGGCCACAGTCTCCTGAAAGTGCGTGCACTTCTTTCAAACATCTAGACCGACCAGGCTGTACGTTCCGGGAAGACGACTCCGTGTAGGAATGGGGTCGGAAGCACCGGCTACAATCCCCTGTTATCATCCTCCCCGGCCTGCTGCCTCGTGTCTCTGGACCCCAGACGGTTTGTTTTTCGTCTCCTGTGTCTATCGGAGACCAATGTGTTCTTCCTGTTTTGGAGGCAGAGCAGCGCTCCCGGGGCCACGGAGCTGCCGTTCCCCGTGCCAACACAAATGGTAAAGGAAACAGGCAGCACCCAGCCGGAGCCCCGTCGGACATGGGGACAGAGATTAGGGGGGTGTTCGTGAATGCTCTGTTTAAAAAAGAGCATTCCTGGTCCATTGGAGCAGGGAAAGATATCACAGGGATTTATGAAAGGAGCAGATTAAAGATCCTACTGAGCAATTTGACATGAATTAGCCTTTTAAAAAAAAGCATCTAGATGGTTTATAGCACCTAGGCTACAGTTACGCTACATAGGGTTTCAAATTCTCTAGACCAGGGGTTCCCAAACATTTTCATGCCAGGACCCCCCAAATAAATACACATTAGGGCACAGACCCTCATTTCACAAGCTTTTGTCTGACAGACCCCCAACTGAGAGGATTATTGTTATTATTATTATTGTTGTTGTTGTTGGATTTCATCACTCTCTTCCTCTAGTAGTGAGGCCTGGGTTGTTTTTTTTACACAGTTGAACAGACACTAATTGAACTGAATGACACTGGCCTGGGTTGCAGTAGAAATACTTTTGACATAGGTTTCAAGCATTTGAACTACTTGAGGTGTGTTTGATTTATTGTTGTCAGATAGTTAAAGACCCCATGAAATAATAAAATGACGAGTTGTTTGGAAACTTACCCAATATACATAATGCAGTCCATGGAGATGACACGGGTCAAACAATTCACCAAAATGAGACATTTGTGCTCAGAACAGGCCCAAAGCATTTTTCCTCTCTTTCTTACTCAACCTGCTCTCAGGATGTATCGCCTAACAAGCTCAAGATGCATGGTGGGTGCTTTTCCACAAGATGACTTATATACAAAATTCTGTTAGTTTGTCTTTCTTTTGTAGTGAGAGCAGTTGTTTGTCTGTTTGACTATGATCATGTTTCACCACTGCTTCTTCCTTTTCTTTGCTCAATACTGTGTAATCAGTTGCAGGTCAACTTCTTCTGGCAAGGAAGTCATGAGAGCAAAACATGCTCATCACGACTATACATCAAATAAATGGGGAAATTTATTAATATTAATTGATGAGTGAACATATAACATTCACTATTGTGCACTTTTGACTCGAAATAGACTTGCTCAAGGCTTGTAATTCCTGTGGACTTCTCTGTTATTATCTCTGCCAAGGTTGTGTTTTTGCCTGTTAGTTTTTTGTCTGTCTGCCTGTCAGCAGGATATCTCAAGAAACAGATTTCCAAGAAATTTGGTGGACATAGGCATGGGGCCAAAGAACTATTGATTCGATTTTGTTGGTGATCCGGATATGGGATTTCTGCCATTAGACATTAGCCATAACTATGAGTCTAAGGCAGATAGAGACTTGATTGCAAATCCTATGGGTATGTGTTGCATGGTCAAGAAATCAATTTAACTTACATTACATTACAGTCATTTAGCAGACGCTTTTATCCAATGGGTGTAACGACAAGTTGGAGAATTGTTCAGCGTTGGTGGAGGTTCGTGCTCTGTAGGAGGAAAGCACTCTAGTTTGTCTATTGTCTTTGGTTGATGGGCCTGGTGTGCTTCAGCTGTATCTATTTGACAGAAAGGTCAATGACATTTGGTAATTTTGATAAAAACATGCACATTGTACAATGCCTGACAGGGTGCTAGGCATAGAAAATCCTTCCAGGGCTTCTAATAGATATATTAAACCAATCACATCAAAGTTTCCATCACATCAGGATGAACACTGTCATACGTCCAGCAGTCATGAATGTGTCCAGTGTGTGGAATCTTATCTCTATCTTCTCATGACAAAAGGGATAATGTACATTTGTCATGAGTGTTCGTGAGGTCAAGTGTAGCTCATGCTACGGCTTCTCCTCCTTTCACTCCTCTATTTTTCCTGTACTTTCTGAAAAACAAATAAAATACCCATGGAGCTTGAACTGCCTTGAAGGAAAAACGAAGAGAATGTCCTCAGAAGACCGCAACAGTTTCTAAGAGACTGACGGCAAACTTGGCATCACCAAACATTCTCTTCTTGATTTCAACACCTTTCAATTAGTTTGTCTGGTGAGAAAAAGCATGGCTGAAGGCAAAACAATTTCAATGTTTTGTAGCGGAACAATGCAAAGTGGAGAGGTATTCAACCGCTGTAGGCTTTCTGACAGCTTGTGAGAATTTTCAGCCTCTGCATGCTCATTCTCCTTCCTTTGTACTGCATGATGGCCTCCTCTTACTCAATTACTGAGGGGTTCAAAATGAAAATGCCAATGAACAATAGTGCTGTGCTTCCAAGTTAATAACCTAGCATAACAACACCACAGGGAGTCAGTGGATGGGTCCAGGGCGGATGGTAATGCAGGTGGTTATGTGAATTCTTTGGCAATAGCAAATGTTCACCCAGAGGATCGCTAAGTGGGAGAGAACGAGCTCTGAGCTGCAGTATAACAAATTAAGAAATTGATATTTCTCTGAGGGAAGGTGTGCTGTATAGCCTCAGACGCCGTCAGCTTAGAAAACGAGCACTGGGTGGCATATAAAAGCAATAATTGGGAAGAAAAGGGTTTGAAATGAAACATCCTCCCTTTCATTATAAATGGCGGGGTTCCGCTATCAGCAAGCACTGGTGTACTCCGTGGTGAAGGTTGACGCTGAAATGTTTTCATCCTGTGTAGTGAACTGAAATATCTCTTAACATCATTCATAAAAGAGAGCCTGAGATTAGATTTCATCACTTTTTTCCACCATCAAGCTCCAGTTTGATAGACAAAGGAACGGGCTCCATCGCCATCTTTTGTGCAATAGCAGCCTGAAAGGTACACGGAGTTTTGGGTCTGGTCAGTTTCGCCAGACAGCCCCACTAGTACAGGGAGTGCATGCTGCTGCCAGGTCCAAGAAACACAGATAAGAGTCCAGCAACAACAAACACCTTCCTCAGTCAATCACTGTTGCGAACAATAGAGAGACGCAGGGAACGGGCTGTCATCGGCCAGCGGCCACCAGCAGAACGCAAAGCTTGTTGTCGTCTGGATTCCTGAACCTCGGAGGAATGTCTGGGTCCGCTGCCAGTGACATACCTCCTCAACGTCTTTGATTTTCCTGCTTTTTGTACCAGGCAGGTATTTTCCTGATGTTATCGCTGTTTGATTTTTGTAGTTTTAATGTGAACAACGTCACTGTAAACGAAACTTAATCTCTCATGTTTGAAACCATTTTCACTGACTGAGTATGTATACCCTCTTTAATCCTTCATCCAACTAGCGGGAACAAAATTGGATTGGTGCATATTTTTGTCATTGCTAGCTACCCCACTGCCATCATTTCACCAGAGGGCCAATCTACTTCCAGACATCCCCCCTGCTGTTTGTGCACTCTGGACTGTTGCACTCAACGGAGGTAACTGTTGACTCTGAATGCAATCCAATCCTAAACTCAACTGATCCCAGGGCTCTATGAGTATCAAGCTTCAAGAGTATAAGTATTGACAGTCAGGTCATACAAAAGAAAAAAACAATCTTGGTTTAAAAGGCAGGATTTTGGGCATTAGTCTTGCAGGGCAGTGTAGGCGATGCCTGGTCTAAAAATGACCAACAACAGCCTGGCGGGCTAGTAAAAACTCCATCCCTGTCAGAAATATTTGATGTACGGTACATGAGCCTTGATCAGCAGCGTCACCCGACTCCTTTCTCTCGATTGACGACAGGAAAAGGAAAGCCAACTGTTACAGTCCCCGTCCATCTCTGTCTTGATAAGAGGTTATCTGCAGGCTCCAGGGGACAGACAGGAGATCTGTGTCTGTTATCAGAGCAGCGTTCTTAGGCCACCAGGTTATAATGGCACAAATAATACTGAAGTCAATCTCTAATCTCCCTACCACTACACACACACACACACACACACACACACATTACACACTGGACCCCAATGAACTTTGTTAAACAAGCTAGGAGTCTAATGATTGCGCAACATTGTCTACTCCTCCTGTGTTGCAAAGCATCCGAACATGAACATTTGCTCTTGCCAGTATTGAAACACCAGGTGCATGTTGCACTGTGTGTGGGGGGGGGGGGCATCACTCACAACAGAGTGATGTCAATCCTGCAGGCTGCCATCTTTATGCACTTGGACCATCGGAAGGGCTGAGGAAAGAGAGGCCACTTCAAACTGGAGCTTCAGAAGGACCAAATGGCAAAAGTGCCTTTGTAGATGGGGGAAAACGTACCCTGTCTACATGTTTCAGGGGCTATAAAAAGAATAAAATGATTCAAAACTGGGCCAGAAATGTTTTTATATTTCTACCTACATCTCTAAAGAGATGGGAGAACCTTGAACATCTGAAGGTCTGAGCTGGATGTCCAGTTAGAACAAGCTCAAGAGACTTCAATTGATTTATCCGACTTCACCGCTGAACTTCCTGCCAGCTCATGGCGTTCTAAATTTAAAAAATCTTCTCCCCCTGAAAAGTTTCTGTTTTGACATTGCAGAATAAAAGGAATGATCGGTAAATCATCGGTAAATGATCATGAGAAAACCATTTGCTCTGAGCCTTTTTGATCGGTTATTTATTGCTCATTGTCTGGGTATTGATTTAGGGAATAACTCATGGAACAGAGATGAGATAGGTAAGCAATATAAAGGATGATTCAGAGCCTTGGTGCTGTGATTTTAGCCCTCTCTTTTGGTGAGTGAAGTAACAGGGACACACTATAGGCAAACTCCAATGAACTCCCAGCTTCTGTTCCCCTCTAGTCGAGCCTGTAACGTCCAGTGTTCCTCGCTCTCATCTCCACTAACATTAAAAGGAAAGCACACCCAAAAACACAAAATTCCCATATGTTATTTCTATTCTCTTGGTCCGTTCAGCGTCTGTCCTGAACATGACAAGTGTTTCCAAAACCTGGAACCACAAGAGCCAAGACTGATCTATCATTCTGGAGGAGACTGACTTGGTGGACGCTGTGGATTCTGATACCATGAAACTCATTTAGTTGTAAATGCTCAAAGTTTCTGTAAGTCCATAAAATCAATCTCTTGTTTCTGTAGCTTCCAGGTTTAGCAGAAATATGTTTGTGTCCACAAATACTGACTGAACTGCCCAAGGTAAGAATAATATGTGCATTTTATTTTAGGATGGATTTTCCTTTTTTACCTCTTCAAATGTAAAGGCCAGTCTCTTTTTTTTTTTCTTCCTTTCCCAACTATACATTATGTGGGGAGAAGTTCCCAGGCTGGCTTCTCTTTGCAATCTAGTAAATCTACTTTATGTATGCATTTCCCGTTCTCCATCAATCATGTGGTGCTGACATTTTGGTTATGAATTACAGAATATTGTTCTGGGCGACTAAGGACATTGTGGCATGTGATTGACTGCAAGCTAAATGGCCGTTTCCTTCCATTACACCATGGCTGGGTTTCCCAAGCGTGTATTAAAGGGAGAGTTCAGGATTTCAAGAAGTCTTTCTGATGTTTTGTGAGTCCTTTTCAGTAAGTCCGAAAAGCAGTTGCCTCGGTCTTCTGCTCAACTTGGAGGCCGGAGCTTTTGATAAATTGAACACATGCATCTTAAAAATAGAAGTATCACATGAAATGCTTTTGAGAGGCTCACCGCGACTGTCACGGAAGAAAGTTATCATCAGTTATCATCTCATCTCACGAGGCGAATTGAGCATATGTTTCTTTCAACAAACAGTCTAATCCCTTTAACACTAAAATCATCTTTATCCCATTGTACGTTTTTTTGGAAACCGAAGTTCAAGACGCCAGAATTTCTCACCCGTTGTTCACACAGCAGCCCCGTTGCTCTTATTGAATGATCTCAGTATGAGATCTCCAAGGAGCATCCAATATCCCACCTACCTCAGCCCCTGAAACCCAATAAATCAATCAGCTGTGGTTTACAAGCCTGTGTGTGTGTGTGTGTGTGTGTGTGTGTGTGTGTGTGTGTGTGTGTGTGTGTGTGTGTGTGTGTGTGTGTGTGTGTGTGTGTGTTACCCATTCAGGAAATAGAGGATCCCCGCCGTGGCTCGCTGCTACAAAACCATCCTGACTGACAGAACAATGAGAGAGGCAGGAGCTGGAGGAGGAAGGGTGGGAGGCTGAGGGCGGAAGAAAGTGTGCGTGTGCTTATACGTGCCTCTGCATGTGTGTTTTTATGTGTCTCTGTGTATATGTGCGCCTCTTAACAATGAGATGTGTATACGCTTGTGTGTGTGTGTGTGTGTGTGTGTGTTAGCATCTACACCCCTGGCACAGCTCCAGCGCGAGAGCCCCCTTCTGAGTGTGAGTCAGCCTCTCATCCCCGGCTTCTCCAGGGAGGCCCCGGCTCTTGGCAGAGGAATGCATGGGAGTGGGCTCCTCCAATAAAGGCCCGGTCTCTTTCAGGGCCCTGCGACGGCCCTGGGCTTTGCTTTTCATCGTCTCCCTCCCCTGTCTCTCTGAACCCAAGTGGGCTGCTGCTTTCGCTGCTGCTGCTTCGTTTCAAGCGTAATGGCTTTACCTTTAGGCGGAGGGGAGGGAGGGATGGAGGGATGGAGGGAGGGATGGAGGGAGGGAGGGAGGGAGGGAGGGGTCCGGAGCTAAAAGCATGACTCACCCACTGCATGCCCATGTTAAGCTGTGGGTATGGTGTCATCTGGTAAGGGCTCAACTTGGCCTTATCTGCCATTTACTAGTGGATGGTGTTGGGTTGGGTTTTATTTGGTCTTTTTTATTGAAGTTATTGAGTTTAATTGACTTGAGTTGTGGTTTTTTTCCCTCAGGGAGCGGGCAGTCCACTCTCCTTAGTTTTGCTTTCATTTTCTGTGTCACATAGAAGGAAAGCTCAGTTGAATTGAGTGGAGTCTGCGAGGAGTTTGCCGTGTTGAATGTGAGCGCGAGTGTGTTCGTCTGTCTGCGTGTTCGCCCCTGTGATGGACCGGCGACCTCTCCTGGGTGTTTCCCTGCCCCGATGCACGCTGGGATAGGCTCCAGCCCCGGTCGTATAGCGGAGGGCTAGCAGGCATCTGAGCAGTTGTGCGGGGCGGGAGCGCAGCTAACTTCTCTAACAGCAGTCGAAGGAGAAGAGAGGAGGAAGAGGAAGATGAAAGAGAATACAAGGAAGAAGAGAAGAGACACGAATAAAAGCCAGGTGAAGGCAAAGACGGGAAAACCGAAAAGACAAAAAGGATGGAGCAGTAGAGCACCGCCCTCGCTCAGAGAGAGAGACAAAAAAAAGAAAGGGAACAGGAAAGAGGAGAAAAGAGAAACAAAACTCAAGGATAGAGATAGACAAAGACGAGGAGAGAGAGACAGAGAAGGGAAGACCGGCCCCTGGCCCGGAGATCAAACGGGCGGTGAGTAGCAGCTCTGGGCTGGTTCTCCCAGCACCTGCTCCTGCCCCGCAGCCAAGTCAAACACATTATTCCAACAGACGCAACTGCTTAATGGCTTCTGTGGAGGGACCTGTGCTGGGCTGGAGGGGCCGTCCAGGACTGCCTCTGCAGACGCTCAGAGGTGCAGGTTGCATGGACACACACACACACACACACACACATTACTGTGCACACAAGCCTGTAAACACGGAAAGCATCTTGAAACTTGTGTCTTGAATCTTGACACACACACACACACACACACACACACAGGGACAAAACACACTTTCCGATTACTCATCTGATCAAATGCTGACAAATCCAGACACTGTCGGAGTCATAAACTCACTTATGAAGCACCCACACACACACACCGATGAAGCACGCACACACAATAAGACCCGCGTTCACAATAAAACACGTACACACACCTGGTCCGCGCATTGTGGTCTGTGCACCGTCTCGGCCCACTCTGTGACGCAGCGCTCTGTTAAAGGGAGTTGGGTTATGGTTGGACCAGAGTCAATATTGAGCAGAGAACAAATCATCCTTAGAAAAACAGTAAACATCTGTTTTGCGACTTGGCCACCTCTCGCTGGCAATGTCAGCCTGACCTCAACGAGGCTGGGCCCCTTTTACATTTTCCATGAGAGCGAGAGAGAGAGTACCAGTAAGTAGGTGACAGCATCTGTAATTTCTTTTTTTCAAACGGGGGGGAAAAATAAAAACAAACCTTGACGCAATGAAGGCAGGTACTAGCGCACTCTTTAAGTGTCTTGCAACATGTCCAAAAAGAATAAAAACATGGACGGTCAGTCTGTATGGTTTCTGCTCTGGCAAGTGAAGCCTCATTGGTTATTGTTGACATTTATGGCTTGCCCCATATGAAATACTGTCTGCTGAAATATCACTTGAGAACCCTACTTTCCTTGTAGCTTCAAGCCTTCGTGGCAGCCGCCTGATTTGTAGGTTGTCAGTGACATTTGGATCCCTCCTGTGTTCAGAAACAATGTAGGATATCTTGTTTTCTTGGAGGCAATTATAATATGATCCTCGATCCCCGTGGGGAAGCTCTCTCTCCCCTCCCTCCTCCACAGGGAGGTCAGAGGTCAGGGTCGGCTACAGAACAGCGTCCCTGGAGCTGGTGGGGGTTCAGCGTCTTGCTCAAGGACACTTCAGGAAGGTGGACGCTTGCCAACATGAAGGGGTTTGAACCAGGTGGAAGGGCAGAGTCTCCCTACTCACTATGCCACCCTGCTGCCCTACAATTATTGACTTGTTTTCTGGCATATCCATATGACCAACCTGCAGATAAACAAAATGCAAGTCATATTAAATTAGGTTGCAAATAACGAAACTAACACATGAATTGAGCTCAGCTGAGGATTAAAGGGTTAAATAAATAAACCCCTAATGTGAATGTCTTTGGTTCCTCAATACCTTCACTACACAACAGATGTTATGACCTGCGCCATTTCCAGGAGCCTCGTTTATGTCGTTAATGTTCAGGGACTTTAGCCTTGTTTGTATCACATAATGTGAAGTCCAAATATTGCCTTTTCATGATACTTCATTAAAACACCAAAGCGCATGGTTTCCAGCTCTGTGTCGTTTGCCCAAGCTGACGTTCTTGGCCAGGCTCCATGGACTTGTGGTGATAGACGTTACCTGGCCTCTCTGCCCTCTGGATCACCACAGGGGATCTCTGCCTGGAGTCTGGACACACCAGGACTTCCTCGAGTCCGGGCCTCTCTCTCACTTCATTTCGGTCTCTCCTTCTCCGTCTTCATGTCTTCATTTCCTTTCTCTCCTTCTGTCCATGCTCTCTCTCTGCTCACCCACCCTCTCATTGTGTTTTTGTCTTTTTCGCCCCCTATTCTCCCTCTCTCTCTCTCTCTCTCTCTCTCTCTCTCTCTCTCTCCCACCTCACCCCTTCTACGCTCTGATGGCTTTACCGGCAGGAAGAAAGGGTTTTTACGGTAAGGGCTGTAGACCACGTAGCGTCTGTGAAAGGCAGCCTCCCGGTTAAGGTGGGTCCTGTCACCACTTTTGACGTCTCGCCTCAGGTGACATGTTTGGCAAGGTGCGGCGGCCATTTTTCTTAGATTTCTTGTTGACACAGACGAGAAAAAAATGGCAAGTGAAAGCACCTGCAAGGAGAAGACAGAGGGGTGCTTCTAGCTGCAGTACCTGAGACTTGTTGCCAGTGATCAGTGAGCATCATTTACACAGGAACAGAAAATCTGTTTATTTGCATTCACACAGGAATAGAAACTCATTTTTAACTATTAGATTATCCACTGCAATTGCAATAACTTACTTTTGCCAATGTGGTAGAGAAAGAAACTGAATCTGAGCTTCATTTATTGATTCAACCTCCTTTAGGCTACCTGGCGTGTCCTCAGGGGGGAAATAAAACTTACAAATGTAAAATCTGCACCACAGAGTTAGAAATTTAGCTCACTTGTGATGTAGAAATTTGTCTGGACACAATTCAGTTGGCTTTCTTTAATTCTAGTATGATGTCTGTCATCTATTGCTCTGCTTTGTCTTTGCAAATATTGCTATTTTTCATTATTGACACGACTGCGTTAGGCTCACTAGTCAGTCTGCTAATCCAGTGTATGTTAACCTTCTCAAAGAGAAACAAAGTTATCTAACTTCATATAACCTACTGAACTACATGATCTGATCATATTGCAGCTGTTGTGTAATAAACACCTAACTGGAAATTTGGCGTTTGCTTTTTTTTTTTACTTCATCTGCTGACTCGGCTTCACGATCGTCGGACCCTTGAAACTCGTTCATTTCAAATTCCCATGAGAAAACAAGTCAGTCTTTTCATCCTTCTCTGAACAACGTGCTTTTTGCAGATAGGTGTTTTTGGTGGGAAAAACAGCGATATCCGGCCGCACCTGTCAATATCCAACCTGTTTACTGCCTCGACGTGGAGTTTCCACCAACGGGAAAACAGCTGACCCTGTAACTACACAGGCCTTGTGGAAAATGATGGTCATTCCAATAGATACCTCAGGAGACTTGGCCCTGCTTTAGTCATCTGCCCGGATCCAGCAGAGAGAGGTAGGACATAAAAACACTTGGGATACAGCAGGAGTTGTCATGGCAATCTACCTCCACCATAACCATCTCTTATATCCTCCCTCCCTCACCCCCTTGCCTCCCCCTTTTCTTTCTCTCACTCCCTACTTTATTTCCTTTCCTTAAAGATTATTTTATTTATCTCTCTCTCTCGTTGCCTCATCCCCCCTTTTCTTTCCCCCTGCCTCCTTCCCTCTTCAATTCAGTTCAATTCAAAAGGTGCTTTATTGGCACGGTAAAATACATTTATGTTGCCAAAGCATGAGGAAGACAACATAACTCAGAATACAGAATGAACAGATACTAACAATTGAGGGGGGGAAAAAAAGAGACATCAATTGTTTTGGCACGTGCAGCTTATTATTCCCTCTCTCCCGCTCAGCCACCCAGATGAAAAGACGTGGCGGTTTCCCATTTCCAGCGTTCAGAGTGTTCCGATCATGTGGGGGAGAGCCCTTTTCCTCCCGCTGTCTTTTCCCAAGACAGGTGCAGCTCTAGTAGGCCGTCTGCAAATGCCATTGGTTCCCCTCTGCTGGTCACATCCTGTGTCCCGGATATGATACCGCGATGAGTCCCGGTGTTCCTAGCGGACATGTGTCTGGCTTTGGCTTGCACGGTGTTCAGTTGTGGGAAGCCGGCGCTGCTTAGGTTGTAGCTGAAAGCATTTTTACAGAGCGGGGGCCGCCGTCCAACGCGGGGCCTTTCCATATGTTCACATGACAGAATTAGAGATGGTCAGAAATAGCCTCGGAAATATTCCAGAAGAGCCTCTTAAAGGTTTTTGGTGGGGTGTACCTTGGCAGTCTCAGAATGCAGATCCCAAACTGAAATGGATACTGTTGGTGAAATGCAGTCTACAGCTGTCAGGGAGGAGAGCGTGAATGGGAACCGGTTTGGAGGTTTATTTTATTGTTATGGTGCTCAAATTAAAAACGCTTTGAGAAGTTCTGTGTGTTGTTCACCAGTTACCAAGGTTAGAGTAGATACATCCCACATAACAAGTAAAGTATTTTGAGTAGTTACATTTCTTAAGGCAGGAAATTGACAAACCATAGAAGAACCTCATAAAGAAAGTCTTCACGCCTTGCTTTGAGTTATTACTCACTCTCCAAACTTTGTAGGCTAGAATAAAATCTAACTATGGAATGAACCTTCCCCCTGAACACACACACACACACACACACACACCCCTGTCTTATTCACTGTCTCTCTTCTCACTCTCACCCCGTATACCACCTGCTGATTCGTGCACTCTCAGCCACTAGCTTCAGGCAATTAAGAAAATAAACAGAAAGTCCTCGGGTCCCCAGGGTGCATTAATCTTTCTTTTTTCCTATTACACCATAATATAGCCGGCCTGGCGAGGCGCCTGGCCATCGACAATGGGTAACCAGCGGACACCCACAACTATGTGGCCTCCGCTTCACGAGGCGAGCGTAAAATGTGTCAGCTGCAATTTAGTCATATTTAGCACAGCTATATGACATGTTGAGATTAAATAGTGATGTGTGGTTATTGGCTCGCCACGGTAACAATAGAGCCCCCTTGGGGAGAGTCGGGTCTGTTGGTGTAGATGTTATTTATCACGTGTGAAAGTCAAGGAAAATAATCTCATGTATCATTTTTCACCTCCAATTAACTGTAAAGGCATCGGTGTTCCACGGAGGCAAGAAGCGGCTGGAATACGATCGGGTGGCAGGGAGCTCTGGGTCGCGAGTGCACGTCGGGGCCGGTTTTGATATAACAGCTCAAATAAACACGAGTGCGTGGGAGTTCTCATGCCGCCGACACCTTCAAACCAGAAGAGGGAAAATGTCAGCGCAGTGGACTAAATCAGCGCTGGAATCTGTCACGACAGCGCAGACAAAATACTCTTGATGTGAAATGAAAAAGGTCAAGGAGCGCAATCAGCTGCACATCACGCTATTCATCCAGCCAGAGACTTTTTCAGCCGAGGGCCCACATGAGAAATTTAGTCTGTTGTCCCAGGGCCCCGGCACATGGAAACAAATTGCCGTATTTCTGCGCAGACCCACTAACCATTTTCCGTCCCGCCCCACAATTCAAGAAACCAGGCATTAGATGTATTTACCTTCATCAATTTACCTTCATCTAAATGACTTCCAACAAAGATGCTGTGTGCCTGTGCCATGTGTATGCCGACCCCTTGGATTTGTCGGTTTTTTTCTAGCTTGCTCTCTTCAAGCGAGGTCACGGCCAAGAAGGTAAGACATTTCATAAAGTTGTTCAAAGAGAAAGGATGTTTGGGTTCTGGCGGCTAGAGGTGAAAGGTCGTCTCTCGTCAGCCTCGAGGTCAATGCGGCCTCATCTATCTCTGTGAGGAGAGTCTCTTACACGTATATTGCTTCTCCATCGCATGGCCCTGGTCCTCTGTGTGTGTGTGTGTGTGTGTGTGTGTGTGTGTGTGTGTGTGTGTGTGTGTGTGTGTGTGTGTGTGTGTGTGTGTAAGGGAGGAATTTTAATGGCCGTCCAGGGAACGCTGGGGCAAAGTCAAACCCCTGTCGTCTCAAAAGTACACACACACACACACACACACACACACACAGTCCAACCACATCCAGAGCACTTCATAAACGCCTCGCTCTGTAACGAGCGAGGCGGACAGTGCATGGTAGGATCATTTTCACTTTTAGCATATAGACATTCAAGGCGACTTGTTTCATGAAAGAGCTGCTAGAGTCTGGAATAGTGGTATGGACGGTATCGCAGTGCCGCTCTGGGCAACACCTCTGTCGGTTTTCCATGCTGTAACCTCTTCCTTTCCTCTTCCCACTCTTCCTGTTGTCCGGATGAAAGGATGAGGGGGAGGATGATTGAAAGAGACGTACGATTTCAAGGCTATCTCCCTTTTAGTTTCATGTCAGTTGTGCACGCCTCCGTTCAAAAAAGCAATAGAGGAGAGGAGAGGAGAGAGGAGAGGAGAGGAGAGGAGAGGAGAGGAGAGGAGAGGGGAGGAGAGGACTTGCCAGGGTTGTGGATCCTGGGAGCCAGCAGGTACTCGCTACTTTGGGAACACATGAATGGATGCATGATTTATACAGACAGTTGCAAGGCTAGCTGGTACCTGCCCCCTCGGGAGGCACCGTTTATCCACTGTAATAAATTGGATTAGTTATAATCTCCTAGAATGTTCTCATTCTCAAGCGATGAGGAGGCATGAGCAACTCTGACTCACATCTGACTATCGATTTTAGAAAAGTCCATCTGCCACCCCAACCAGCACTGACGGGACATCTCAGCTGTGGTCCCACATTTATTTTCGTAGCTTTAGCAAAACTCCAACGTTGTATTCTCTCAACCGTGAGAGAACACGGGCAAATATGAAATCTATAGATTGTGTGTTCTCCAGTGTAAGATTTTAACCCGTTTAACATTTGCTAAGTGAATTAATGATAACAGACATTACTCACCTCTGCACTCCACGCAACTTCGGAAGAACAGCACCGTCAAAAAAAAAAACCAAAACGTTTTGTCTGATGCTGTTTGTTAGGAGACCTGAGGCCGTTTGGTCTAAGGCCGTTTGTTAGGAGACCTGAGGCTG
Organism: Hoplostethus mediterraneus; assembly: GCA_034670385.1. Lineage (NCBI taxonomy): Eukaryota > Metazoa > Chordata > Actinopteri > Trachichthyiformes > Trachichthyidae > Hoplostethus > Hoplostethus mediterraneus. The sequence goes on from JAXDDW010000031.1 coordinate 1,042,187, forward strand.
TTTGGTCTGATACCGTTTGTTAGGAGACCTGAGGCCATTTGGTCTGAGGACGTTTGGTAGGAGACCTGAGGCCGTTTGGTCTGAGGATGTTTGGTAGGAGACCTGAGGCCGTTTGGTCTGAGGACGCTTGGTAGGAGACCTGAGGCCGTTTGGTCTGAGGATGTTTGGTAGGAGACCTGAGGCCGTTTGGTCTGAGGATGTTTGGTAGGAGACCTGAGGCCGTTTGGTCTGAGGACGCTTGGTAGGAGACCTGAGGCCGTTTGGTCTGAGGACGTTTGGTAGGAGACCTGAGGCCGTTTGGTCTGAGGACGTTTGGTAGGAGACCTGAGGCCGTTACTCTGAGGTCTGAGGATGTCCTATTATGGACACTGTACTAATGGCTATGACTTTGTTGTTGCCACTGCCCTCTACTTTGTACATTTTGTTTTAGAAAGGTGCTATTCAAATAAAGTCATCACTATTCAAGTTATTATGTGTATCAATGCATGAAATAAGGTTTGATGGACTGACAAAGAAGCAGGTAAACTCTTGCTCTGTATACCTTCAATTACACTGCCATTTGAAATACCTAGGCTTAACAGTTCATGTGTCATCTGTCTCTACCCCACACCTGACTCTACCCCCACAAAGGCCAATTGCTTAAACACTTGAATATAGAATCGTTTTAGACACCGAATGAGACCTGCAAATAATGAAACTCTACATCTCTAAAAATAAATCTTTTAAATTTAAAATCTTTTAAATACTATTTGGCTAGTTTGTTAGTAAGCCTATAATTAAGAAATGAGCCCCACCTCCATAAACTAGGCTACTTCGTTATTTCTCTGTATATGTCTGACTCATTCTTCTTCTTCCTACTTTTATCTGTATGGACATCTCCAGACATCTACCAAAGGAGCTTCCATAACTTCAAAGTGGGCCACTTGTTTGAGCCTGTCTGCTTCAGGTTAGATGCGTTTCAGCTGCAAAGCACTTGCGGGCTGCGACAGATCTTGACAGTATGAGGATTGTGTCTCCGCCTGCAACAACAGGCACGCACGCGTCCCATCCAGAGTCCACGTTGCTTTAAAAGCAGCCCTGCTGGAGGACTGTACAAGTTGTGGGTCGGTCTTTACACACCAGCGGAGGCAGCCGGTACTGTTCACTCACCAAGAGGGATTCATCATGGCCTCAGCACTGAATTGCACACCTTTTATGTTGTGTTTTATTTATTGTTCGTTACTTATCGGTAGTGTGTATTGCGACACTGATGCAGAAGAAGATGAACATGCTAAGCACACATACACAGTGGACATGTTCAACGATGCTGTGCCCACCGCACCCCACTTTGTCATGTTCTTCGCTCCCTGGTAAGTGAACAATTTTCAAGTTTTTTCAGACGGCATTGAATGAATGGACGGCTGCCTTTTGTTTAATAATCCTCATACGCTCTGGAAATGGAAGAGGCCGTTTTTTAAAGTGGGATATGAGCTGACCGGCTAGTTAGCAGGCAAGCTAGTTAGTTAGCTACCCTCCTTCCCTGGGGCCGGCTGTGGTTAGCTTAGCAAGCTAGCTAGCTAGCTAACTAGTTAGCCTGCTGCAACGGTGTGAAATACTGACAATATTCCCAAGGCCACGGAGAGCCAGCTTACTTAAGGTGAAAACTTTCAAGTGAATGTCAGAAGTTTATCCGTGAAGATGTTTTTCATGATGTTTGTAGTTACTCCATGCATTTTGTGAACTCGTGCTGATTTACAGTGCAAAGAGGATCCACCATAGTTGGACAGTCAGAAGAGCTTGTACTGTGACCGCTTACGTGGCAAGCACTGATTGACTAAAGTTATGTCTGGACCGCAGCCAAACTGAGGTCCAGGGACCCCCAGGAGTCGTTGAGGGGCTTCCAGGGGTTCGTTAACAAAATGAGGATTGGTTCAATTTCACCATCACTCCATTCACTATAAGCCAGTATGATGGGTTAATGTGTAGGAATGACTCTTCTGATAAGAGGTTTAACTTATCTCTCTACCAAGACGATGATAAAATCTCTAATGGGGGTTCTTATCAAATTGAGGTCTGTGGTCAAAAGCCTATCTGGGTGCCCTTTTGTTTGAGATCCCTGCATGTAACTGTAGAGATGGTGTACTGTCTGCCTTCTCTATACTTGCCCCAATTATCCTGTTACAGCAGCAAAGCACAAAGCATTAACACCTCCTGGTTCCAGCTCAGATTTCTGCATTTTGCATTTGTAACTGACGCTTTCTTTCCTGAGTATGGGTATCTCCATCTGTCTGTCTGTGCCAGAACGCCATAGCTACAATCAGATTAAATACTAGGTCTGATATTTTACATAGAATTTGAACTCCATGTGGCTTTGAGCACCAATGATAATTACAGAGACGATATTGCGTCAACAACATAGTATGATCTGCATCATCAGCATCATGGTATTTCCAAGAAAGGGTTATTGCCTCAGCTTTAACAATGTACGGTTTTATACATTCATATGTCCCATCTCTTTCCACTAGGCCTTATTGCAATATTTTAATGCTGTATACACTTTATGGATTGATCTCTAAGTAAGCAGACAACACGTGTTTGTGTTTGATTCATTTGTAGTCGAATGACAGCCCCTCAACCAAGATCAATGTAGATCTTTGGATCTTTCACATGCTTGTTGGAGTATTTCTGTACTGTTGATCCAGCCCTGAGAGGAATTATTTGGAAATAAGTCATTTTACTGATGCAGGATGATAGCTGTTGTTGTATCAATGAAATTGGGGAACGGCAATATACATCCAGGAGTGATGTAACAAAGTGAGCATTTTGTGTTCTAGTGCACAGGCAGAACTACAAACAGGACGTGGCCCCACCAGAAACCTCAAATCTCAAATTTTGCCATTGTGCTTCTTTAATGCATTTGACATCTGACACTGCCTCCCACATGTAGAAAATATTTGACCCTGGGACCACTAAAAATCATTGATAACACTTTGTCAAGTGTCAAAAATATATAGGCTTCAGTGGGGAAATGTGTACATTTTCAAATTTGACATGTTTATAGTTAAAATGTTTCTCTAGCACACTGATGATGATTGTGTCCAGGTGCGGCCATTGCCAGAGGCTACAGCCGGTGTGGAATGAACTGGGAGACAAATACAACAGCATGGACAAGCCACCGGCGTATGTGGTGAAGGTAGACTGCGTCCAGGACACCAAGTTCTGCTCCAATGTCCACAGGGTCAGGGGCTACCCTACGTAAGTAGTTATGCTGCACAGAGCACCAAGAGCACCCTAGCCCTGCGTATGGCAAATCCAGTTGCATGCCCACACCCAGCAGTACAGTAGAAGTCATACAAACATGAGCAGCTCTAGGTTGGTACGTGGTACATTCACATACCAGGAAGTATCTCTGTGTTTGTTCTAACTGTAGTGGCTAAGTCAACAAATGAATTAAATAGGCTATTTTGTTTAACAGGTCCAACAACACTGAGCTACCACAGTACTTTGCTGTTAACAGGTGGAGTTTTCAATGTTAGCGTAGTCTCACTCACTCCAATCATTCAGTCACCCTCACCCCAGCCATCCACCCGAGCACCTAGAAAGCACTAGTGCACGTTAGTTCACTCGTTCAGTCACTCACCTACTGCTATGTTGCACAGCCAAGAGCAGTCTTTTGCATCCACTTGATGCCAGGACTCCCCCATGGGGCCATTTTTTGTTCCTTCTAATAAGAGTTCAGTTTAATTCAGTTCAGTGGATGCGATATGGCACGCCTAAGATCAGTTCATTCTTGATTTAGGTCACCTACCAGAAACATAATTCTTAGTAGGAATCCGAAGTCACGTCACTTCTGCCTTGTAAAACATTACAGATTACTTGATGTAAGGAAACGACCAACCGTACAGTTCAGATTGTGAAATATGTTATAGTATGAGGTGATATTTAGTATACAATTTTGCACGCAAACATTTTCAACATAAATTACACAAAAGTGTATATCTATATGATTGCTTCTGTAACAGAGAGAACTGCCAGGTGATTTTTCAACTAAATCTATTGCTTTGTCTAGTTGATATAAGATGTGCTCCGCCCACCCCACATGTCTATGGAAAATCACGCTAGCCACCCAGCACAGACTGCATATGGTGTAGAAGTAAACAATCCACTGTTCTTCATCACTGATTGACAGATGACAGTGACACATTCACATGCATTTTGTTGAATTTTCAACCAGTGTTTTAACTGAGCTGTCATAAACATTGTCACACACTGCAAACCTGCCAACTCAGCAGCCAACACATAATGATTGACTGGGAAATGTTTTTTATAGCTATAAACTTCACTAAGAGTCTATTACAGAGTCTGTAATGATAATAGAACAGACTTTATTTCTGATGTTTATGATGACTATACGGACATGGCCAGTTTACAGGATTGTGTGGGCTTGCATGGGTGCATCTGGATGCATGCATGATTGAGTTTGGGTGTACTTTCATGTGTTTGTGAAGACTTGAACGTTAAGCCTATCATGCTAAAATCCTGTGTGTGTGTTTGTCTGTGTGTAGGCTGATGCTGTTTAAGCCAGACCAGGAGGCAGTGAAGTACCAGGGCCCCAGGGATCTACAGTCTCTGGAAACCTGGATGCTCAAGACGCTCCAGGAGGAGCCTTCAGTAAGTGTTGTACACCCAGTAGGAGCCACTGTTACTGCCCCAAGTCTGCAAACTCTACACTATAAACCTAGGCTTATTTAACTTCACAGGAGACCAATTGCACATCAGAAAAATGCTCAATAATGAATTACTCCAACAAAATGATTTATTGACCCCCCCCCCCCCCCCCCCCCCCCCCCCCATTATGTAATATACCACTTTATTGATCTTTGCATTCAGAGCTTTAATCTATCATGAACAAAAAACTATGTCCCACTTTGTGCCTGTTTTTCCATGTTGGGTCACACGTGTCCAGAAATATCCCACAGTAAATTCAGATATCAAGCCTGCCTCAAAAGCCTCAAAACTAGCAAGCACACTCTGAAAATGAACAAACTAAATTAGAAACTGAAAATATAAAATAAAAATTAAAAACCTTTGTCTCAACACACTGTGTGATTGATTTTATACTATGGATTAATGGTGGTTTTGTTGATAGACTTTCTACTGTACTGTGTGTCCTCCAGGAACCAGAGACTGAGCTGGAGCCTCCCAAGGCCCCAGAGCCCAAACAGGGCATGTACGAGCTCACTGCTCTCAACTTCAAGGCCCACGTTGCCCAAGGTAAAGAAATCGTAGAAGGCAATGTTGTTTATAATGCTTCAAGAGTGTTATTGAGCCTAGCTTAGGCAGATAAATGGGTAGCTCATGCTGTGTATTTTCGCAGGTGGATTATCTCGCCTTAACATACATTTCTCTATTTTGTCTTCATTTTAAAACGTTGTGTTTTCACCCATACTGAATGGTGCTTCAGGATAAACTGTTAGAGAATGGAAACACCTGATTGCCTTGTTTTTACATAACTGACATGCACAACATTTCATTTCGACACTAGTACCTGAGCCACAATACACAACGTCAGTCAACGCAAGACCACTCTATAACATTTGTCTCCTGTCACCTCACGTTTCTGGATTTTCAGACAACGACTGAGAAAATAAACGGTGGTCACGATAATTGTCTCGTTGAAATTACGGCTCTTAAGCCCCGTTGAAGTTGAATGTTTTGGTTCAGAAGAAAAATAAATGGTTTCTTGTTTGGAGACGAAAAACGGCAGGATATGACATAGGCATTTTTAAAGCAGTGTTTATAGGTCCCACCTTCAAATCTTGGCAACGGGGTTGCAATAAATGTTGCGTAATTGGCTGTATATAACCCCTGTGCAAGAGGTGTATATTTTCCTTCAAGGCCAGCTATATTGAGTTCGTAGTGGAATCAACTTTTTTGTGACGCTCCATCAAATCAAAAACCTGAACCCATAAACCTCTTCAACCTCACTTTAGGGTAGCGTTGTACAGTTGTGTGTAATTATGCTATTCATGTAATAGTTGCTAGACACTGCAGTGCTTTTTACTGTCCACACTGCAAACGTGTATAATTATGTGTTCCTTTTGCTTCCATATATATTCCATATGTCTCTTGCTAGCGGTTGCCCTGTCTGCTGTCCTTCTTTCTCACGTCCACCTTTTCTTCCTCTTGCCTCAGGTGCCCATTTTGTCAAGTTCTTTGCCCCTTGGTGTGGCCACTGCAAAGCCATGGCCCCAACCTGGGAGCAGCTGGCCACCAGCTTTGAGCACTCCGATGACGTCAAGATCGGAAAGGTGGGTCCCACATCCTTGGTTTGGTAGGCTACAAATACTGTAGCTAGCAAAACAACGTTTTCAGATGCATTGTAAACGTGCTGGTATCAGTCATAATCCATGTGAGAGCCCTGTCCTGTCTTTTGGTAGATGTGATGTGTTTCCAGTAGTATCAATCATCCATCAGTAAAAGCAATGATTTTTCAAAATTTTTCCTCACGTTTTACACAAGTAGTCAAAGATGGAGTAGACACAGTAGTTCTTTCGGAATACGAGAAGAGGATTATGGGAGTTTTGTGAAAATTCAAAGCTAAGGTGTGAAGATTTATAGGGTTAAATGTTCATTACTACATTGTATTCAGTATTCATTGTATTTCCAAAGAGCACCCGTTTGAACACCTAAGCAAATTTGTATCACACATACTTTTTTAAGAAGAGTCCTGAACAACTGAGTTTGAAAATATAGACTTTGAGAAATGCAATTATGAGTTTCCCTGACCATGTTCTCTAACTGCACAGCATGAGGAAGTTGATGCAAAGCAGCTGTTGTGTTTTTCTGTTTCACTAACTTAATTTTGAGGGAATGCAACTCAGAAATTGATGCAAATAAGTTTCAGTTACTTATCCTCACCATCGTGGGCCGTCCTTATTTGCTGCGATGTAACCAAGGTGTTGTTTTTTTGCTGGCTAGGTGGACTGTACCCAACACTACGAGGTGTGCTCTGAGAACGCTGTGCGAGGATATCCCACTCTGTTGTTCTTCTACAATGGAAAGAAGGTATGGAAGCGGTCTGGACTGGCAGTAAGCCTTTCCTCCCTAATGATGTGCATGAACAGCCATGTGACTCATCGGCCACAATCGACCTCCATCAGGGTCTACCATGGGTACCATGTTGCTTCCCTCCTCTAGAACATGCAATAACAACTCTATATGGAAATGCCCAATTGTTTTGAAATCATACTTTGTTGCTGTTAGATATCACAGAGGACACAACAATGCAGAAGAACGCATTTTGGGGAAGACCCATTACTAGCATAGTATCACAAGTTGCTCAGCAATATCCATGGAGCGAGATAATGTTGCTTACGTGGCTGCCGCTGAAAACTGCAGTGACCGAGTAAATAATCAGCGGCTTGAGTTATTGAAAACTGCACATTGTGTTATCACGTCACATTTTTCTCCAAGCCTTTTCTGAATCTGTGGTTAACAATGGGGTTTGCCGAAGCGCATTCCAGGGACCCCCCAGGGTGTTTGAGTGGGCCCCAGGGGTCCTAGAATAACAAGGAAGAGTTTTAATTTCACTATAAACTACTATAATTACAAACCAACCATTACCACCCCCACAATTAGACTGGTAGCAGCAAGTGAAAATTCTTCTTTTTGTGTGTGTGTGTGTGTGTGTGTAGACAGACCAGTACAGAGGAAAGAGGGACTTGGACTCATTCAAAGACTTTGTGGACAACCAGCTGAAGGCCGCTGCTGAGGAGCCCGAGCCTGAGCACCCCGAGGCTGAGGACCCAGCATCCAACGAGATCCCCACCGAGGAGCCAGCCAAAGAGGAGGTAGAGGTGGGTCTGATCACAGCTGTGACGTTTGCATCAGTCTGTGTTGCTGTGTAGTGCCCATGTATGTGCTCTTTCATGCACTGATTCAAACTATTTTCTAAAGCATGCATTGCAAAATACTGCAACTGCATGGCATTTTCTGCAGTTTTTCACTGCAGTATATAGGAGACAAAAGAATGTTCTTTTGCAGTTAAGTGTCAACTTTGGTGTGTGTCATTTTTAAACTGACAGCATACATCTCCAGATGGCTGCAGTGGCACTATTTGAACTACTGCATTCAGATTATCTTGCCAGACACTTGCCAGAACTTCTCAGCATTCAAAAAGTATTCAACCACTATTCTGTCTAGGTCTGATTGAAGAGGTCTGCCTCGGTCTGATATTACATATGCTTTTTTTAGTAGATGCTGTTATCCAAAGCATGTTGCAGGAACATTACGGTATATACATTCTTAGTATGGGTTGCTTCAGTGGGAATGGAAAGCCTAACCCTGACAGTGTTGGTGACATGTCCTATCCATTGAGCTACATGATCAGATTTGAAAGGGAACGTAATACTTAAAGGTACAACCACTGGAGGTCCCTCAGGCTGTACTTCACACAGCAGACTGTCCCAACCACAATAGAGGGGACATCACAATCTGAATCAAATCAATTCATTTACTACACTTTTATGTACTAGGAAATTGATCTGCCGAGTTGGTGCCAAAATGTGATTCCAAGCTAGTTTTTTTTTATTCAGTTTCCAGTAAAGGACCACATGGCAGCCATCTTCACCTGGGTATAGTTATAGATCTCTGAGCTTAGCACCCACTTCACTATGCAAAACTCAACTAGCAATTGTGGTCAGGCCAGCTATTTCCTGCTGCTGGATGCCAGAATTTCAGATGGGCAGCTCAGCTTGGAGGATGACATCATCCCTCAAAGCTCACCAGACAACAGAAGAGGTGAAGCAGTGGAGAAAATCTGTTTGCGATATAATTTAAGAACAATAGCGCTTTCAGGGATAAATTGGGAGCTGATCCCCACCACAGCCATCCCTGCTGAAGTGTACTTGAGCAATACACTGTACCCATACCTGCTCCAGGGGTATTGATCAGCTGCCCCTGTGCTCTGACCCCTGTGGGTGATGTGTGTGTGTGTCTCATTACTGAGTGGTCAGTGGTGGTTGAAGAGCTCAAGGAAAAAAGATGGACCCTGGCATCCAAGTGTAATCAGGTCAGCATATAGAAGAGCAACATAATTCTCAGTGTAACATCAAACTTTGCATTCCTCTCCTCCCTGCAGTCCAGTGTGCTGGTCCTGACCGAGAGCAACTTCGATGAGACGGTAGCCAAGGGCCTGACCTTCATCAAATTCTATGCTCCATGGTAAGCACATAGTATTTAGAGCTAGTGGCATTCAACCCACTAAGGTAGTTAAAAACATTTAATTGGATAACCTGCAGGATATGTTTGGAATACATACTTTTTTGCACATTTTCTCAGTGATCTCAACTCGTAAAAATCTGTTTCCTCTCAATTTACACCTGCACTTGTACAAGTGACGTGGTTGTAATAGGTAAAATCAATGAGGGTTCATACCTTTCATACCTAATGTTGCCATTCGATAGCCTGCAACTTAATAGCTGCTTTTTGCCTGCTCCATACTTCCTGTATTGTCCATGTATTGTAGTTAAAACTTGTCGTCCTGCTTGCTAGGTGCGGCCACTGTAAGAACCTCGCTCCAACATGGGAGGACCTTTCCAAGAAGGAGTTCCCCGGCCTCACCGACGTCAAGATAGCCAAAGTGGACTGCACTGTGGAGCGCACACTGTGCAACAGGTTCTCTGTAAGTATCTGGACTTGATCTGCTTTTTTTTTTTTTTTTTTGACATAACGATATACTGAACACTCTACCTCTCTCCCTCTTCCTTTAGTCAGTTTTGCCATTTCCTCCAGATTATGTGAACGTAATTGTGTCACACAGGAAGTAATAAAACTGAGACGTGATTTTCTCAGAGCCATAACACTAACGACTGCCTCATACTTAGATGATACAAACTGTAATTATAAAGATGTTTTAGCACTATCATGAATGGGTTAGCGTACTAACCATTTATTGTTTTCACACTTTGGGCTCTGTGAAGCCCTTTGAGGTGTAACGGTGTGATTTGATAGGATACTGTCACACGCACATCCGTTTTAAAGAGCAGCTTTGAACATTTGTTGGGTTTAATTGCAGTTATCTGGAGGAAAGCCTGGAGTGGAGACAAATTAGTCTGTGGCAACATGTACACACTTCACACTCTTTCTTCTGATTCACCACCTCGCTCTCCTCCATAGTTTTGTGAGTCATTGACTGATTTTATGATTATAGGGCACGAGGATGTCACACTCAGCCTGATCTCGACTATCCTGGCTGCTTCATACGAGCCCAGTTATCATAATTCAACCAAGCACTCAGTTTCACTATCTTTTCAGCTGTAGTAGGGTCGTTGACTTTATCTCTGAGTTACTTCTTGAATTTTCCCCCCCACTGTCTTGTAAATCATTAAGCCCTTGCTAGTACCTAGGCTAAAGAAGTTGTCCTGCTTGCTAGATTGCTACATCCGAGTTCAAGATCTACCGTTGGATGAGATGATAATTCACTAATAAAATGTACAGTTTTAAAAGCCTTTTCATACATAGCATGGCAGTGACATAAAAATACAGTTTTCATTGACTTCTTACACTCTGGCACTGTGACTTTCATGCCGAAAAAGAAAATTGTGAAACGGTTGTCACCATATTCTCACGCTGCATGTTGTATTGGAATTAAATGGCTTTAAAATAGAAAAAAAAAACATTGACTAAGATGTTGTTTTTCCCTCCTTCCTCAGGTACGAGGTTACCCCACTCTATTCATGTTCAAGGCGGGGGAGCAGGGTGACGAGCATCACGGTGGGCGGGACCTGGAGAGCTTGCACAGCTTCGTGATGAAGCAGGCAAGAGACGAGCTGTAGAACAGTCCAATCATCACTCACCTTCCACCACCCTGCGCCGCCCACACTGCATATCTGGCGAGTAGGACTCCTCTGTCTGCTGCCGCGGCCAGCCCTCTTCTCTCTCTCTCTCTCTCTCTCTCTCTCTCTCTCTCTAATCGGTTCCTCTTCATAAAAGGAGTCAGTCGATGACAGGCTGCTCCGGTCTGTTCTTTCTCCAGTGTTCATGTCTTGAGAGTAAGGACGGTATGATTCAGTAGCGTGTTTGGGATGTGAATGTATTTCATTGCTGTTGCCCAACCTCAACTATTCTGCAGTAGGGTGATCGGTCGGCTCTGCAAATGAAATAATGTGACTGACAACCACTTTGCAACCACTAAATCGGTCCAAACCGTAAATCTTGGTGCAAATTGAAATTGACTCTGTTGTTGATAAAAATGGTAGCACTGACAGACAGATGTCCACGTTTCTGCCTTTTGCAGTAAAAACAAAAACTGACTATCAGACTGAATTTCTGTAGCATTTGAAAACCTTTTTTTTTTTTTAAATGGAAAGTCTTAAACATTGGATCTGTTGTTAAATCATAAGCCATTAATGTAACGGTTGAAAACATCCCATTGTGGAGATGAGTGTTAAGTTGAAGGTACTTTTTATCCATGCCAGTGATGGCCTAATTCGCTTAACTCTCAGGGAAACGCAGACTAGTAGGAGTGGCGTTGGAGGAGGTCTAGTTGTCACGGGAGTCAGACATGCCGCGGGGATGTGACCTTTTTCTGATTTTCAGCTCTTTTTGGAGACAACAATCAGATTATTTTCTTACAGAGCGCTTTCCCCTGATTGTTTGTTCAAAACGTGTTTACAGAATTGGTGAAAATCCTCACTACTCGTGCATCCTACCCCCATGTCTGACTCCTGTGATGCCATTCCACCATGCTTCACTGCTCCTCCTAGCACACAGGAGTCTCAGGCCTGCCCCATGTGACCCCATATCTCCATTACTGACCACATTTAAAGCTCCCGTCTGGATGAGCTTGCCAGAAACGGCACTTTCAGTTAGCGCGTGGTCCTCCATGATATCCTCAAAAGTATTATTGAAAGATGTGAATTTAAAGTTTTATTTTCCGGACTACTCCTGCCGGACCCCGAGGCAAAGGTCGGGAACTGGTAGGAGGAGCAGGAAAATGTGGTCTCTGGGAGTCCCTCAGTTATGGCTCTTTGTGATGATGTTGCCTCCCTGATCTTTCCTTTTAAGTAAAGAAGAGGAAGTTGCTCCTAAGATCAGACTGCTTTGCAATAATACTCGCCTGAAGTTACTGAAAGGAAAGTTCACTGCAGCTCACCAGCATCACATCACCTCTCTGACTAGGATTGTGACTATCAGGTCTACTCTTGCCTTCATGATTGAACCAGATGTGTAGAAATGGTGACCTCTTGGATCGATATCATCGGTCCTCCTGGTCCCACCCAATATTTCTGGATGCCCCACCATGCCACGAGGCCACCATCTTTAGGCACCTAATCCACTGGAGTGAATAGATGGTTGAAGAAGGCTAACTATGAGCCATATCATGAACAACTGTTTTCTATACAGAGAGTCATGTTAAAATACAGATAGGCCTATGCAACTACATTGTAATGCCCCATATCATCCCTTTTATGAAGCACCCTTCCCCTTTTGGCACTCCATCACTCTGTAAAGTAACGGGCATGCCAGGACCAATCAGCCTCCGCTACAAGGATGGTGGGGTGCTCTGGTAATGTGTAGCGAGAGTCGGTAACTTTTTCACTCACGTGGCTGGCGGTTTCCAAAACGCACTGACCGGTAGAGTAGACACCATGTGGCTGGTGTTAATTCCCCACCCTGTAGCTTCTGTCCCACAGATGAATTGGAGGAATCTGATCATAACTGACCAACTCACTGGGTCTAAAAATATTCACAATTTTGGCAATCACAGCAAAGTATTTGAAAATCAGTTTACTTTTCTGTGATTGACCACTGGCTCTATCTGAACGGTCCTGGTGTGGTGAACCGCACCCACCTGTTATGACATGATTTTGCAGATGCTCTTTGACCCACGTCAGGTCTGTCGGTGTGTGTGTGCTGTATGAAACAGGGCAGCATTCAACCAAGATACACAAAGAGTCACAAAGCAGGTTTTTTTTGTCAGTAAAAGTTTTTATGGATAGCACATGGTCTAGGCAACTCCAGTGACAGAAAGCAGTATTTTTTTTTTTCTTGTGAGTCATGGGTCGTACACTACCCATGCATTTTGTACAAAAAGAGAGAATAATGGCAAGTTGTAACATGAGATTTCGTAATAAATTTTTTTCCAAAAATAAGTTTGTATTTTCATTTTGTTCTCATATCTGTCTCTGTTAATATGGTATGTGATTTTCTTTTTAATAAAAGGTGCAATAAATAAGCTGAGAATGTACAAGTATTTACACAAAACAGTCTAAACATGATCACAAATGTAAACAGCAGCTTACCAGAGGTATATTTTGTAATTTCTGATTGGTTAGGCACGTAAGGTATTTCGATTTTTATTGGTATTAGTTTTTTGTTAAAATGTCTTCTATGAAAATCCCATGTAATTCAAAGACTCTGAAGTCAAAGCTCACAGTTACATGTTCATTTGGAAACGCATCGCCACTCAAATCTCAATTTTTGAAAAAGCAAGAGGGCTAATTTCAGAGCGCTGGCTCAGAAACCGTTTCGCCGGCTGTTTTTGACTCGCTAAATGTTTTTCCACAATCTCTTGATGGGTTGTCAGGGGTGGAAGCGTTTGTTAACTTTGTGAGTGCAGCGACATGGAAATGGCCGTTTGCGGTATGTCGGAGGGATAAGGCTGTATTCTTCAGTTCTTTGGAGAAAAACATCAGTTTCGCCACAACATGCATCATGTTGAACCAGCTTGGTGAATCGGGGCGCAGCGTGAGCCCGGCAAATATTGACATGGAGGGGATATTTGGAGCAGTTCACTACTAAAATAGCCTGCGGTCACTTTGGTTCTGTCCATATTATATTTTAGGAAGGCAAATATGGCTTGAGAAGAAAATACATTAGGAGGGGGAAAGGAAATATGGATCTCTGCTGACTCCAATGTATCATTCATTTAGTATTAGATTGTTGGGGTCAACAGCCAGGATTGGGTCAGTCCCGTAACACAACAGAAACCATCTGCACTGAAAAGAATCGGGGCTTGTATTAATTTTCCCCCGAATCTCCACAAAGCGTTGACACACATTTCCTGTCATTTGACCAGGCAATGTAATCTACTACTGTTGGCTTTCTGCGGTGCGACAACGCCGAGTCGATCCCCCCCCCCCCAGGGTCGCGCGCGCGTTTTAAGAGAAGTTTGTTCCTCAGGAATTATGTCGGGGTCTTCTGAGAACTGATCCACCATTTTGTTTGGAGAGGAGAAGGGAAGGAAAGCAGCACTCTGACTGGTCCCACAACAGTTCAGTTTCCCCCTCGCCCTTTCAGTGAGGGAGCAGGGGCGGAAGCCTCTTAGGCACACATACACACACTTACATAAACACATAATATACAAACATGAACACCCCACACACACACACACACACACACACACACACACACAGTCATTCACTCACTCACAGACCCAGGAAGTAAAGGGGCCACTCCACAGCCAATAGGGAAGGTGACAGACAACGCTGGATGACACCCACATTGAGTCGATGTTGCAATGTCCCCACTCAGATTGGAGTCCTGGTTTTTAACTTTTGGGAGACAAACGTTCACGTTGATAGATAATCGATTTGAATTGTCCCAGATCATTGGAGTAGCATTTGTGAATTCTCTCTCGGGCTGAGGAACCGACGTCTAGTTAAGGTCAAGCTCACCCAGGAGTCAAACGCCGGTTGGATCTGCGGCCCGTCTGCCAGCTCGACTACCGACCAAACGGGCCCCCGCCAGCGGTCCGCTGGGGGTCAGTGGCAGCCGCAGGCCCGCACCACCATGTTCTTGTATTTCTTCAGTATGACGTTGGAGTTGTCGTCGAAGTAGAGCACGGATATGGCGTGGAGTTTGGTCGGGGCGCAGCACGGCTTCGGGACGTTCTCGGGGTTCATCAGGTGCACCTGAGGACAAAACCATAGCAAAAGATGAAGAAAATAGACCCGAGAGGAAATTGTGTCAATGCAGCAGCAAAGACTAGAGGCTAGAAAACGAAGAATAGAAAGGTAATGAAGGATAGAAATGAAAATAGATTAGAGATAGTGTCTTTTAGGTTAATAGTGTTGCTTCATGCCCATATCAAGACAGGAGAGCCCACACACACATCACCTGCAGATCCTCTGACCATAACGTGACCACACAATAAAAGATGCAGACACGATCTAACAATTTTCTGGATGAATCATCTTTGTGCGTTGTGTCGTTGGGATTCATTGGTGTCCAGAAGTAGCGGACTGATCTCGGCAGATGAGGACAACGTGGCTCGTTCCAAAAAAAAAAAAGCTAAAAAATATTATTAGATGTGAAATTCCTGAAGGTTTGGGTGTCGACACGCAACCTGCCAGACGGGACTCCTTTACATAACCACCTCGGTAGGAAAACAACTGATTGCATTTCAATATGGCGTGATTGCTGTGAGGAGGAGCTGGAGTTCATGGAAATGTGTCAGGACAATATTATGACTGCAAAACCAATCTGATGCAAAAAATCAAAATGAAACGCCGAGTCATTCAGGATTTCAATACAGACGTTTAGACGCAAATGCAGCCGTGGCAGACGCTTTTTTTTTTACATGCGAAGTTCCTCCGCCACCCAGGAGGATTTGAATGGGACGTTCTGCAGCGCTGAGAGGAATGTAAAGAGCGTGCTGATGGTCCGTCGGTCTCACCAGTGTCTGTACGATGGCGTGGTTGGTGGCGTTCATGTGGGCGTTGAGGGGGAAGGAGCACTCTCCGTCACAGTAGTTGGCTGCGTAGCCCTCTGGAGCGATGATCCAGTCCTGGGAGGAACACAACAGAGACAGTCAGTAAGGATAAGAAGCAGGATGGCTGAACTGAGATCAGTTTGTCTCCTAAAAGCAATATTTCACTTTTAGTTCATGAAGAAACTGGTATTGCTTGAAGATTGACATGTGGAAGTTTTCATTTGGCTTCTTTCTTCATGCTGGTAACACATACAAACTGCTGCAGGTGTAATTGAGTTGATCTTCTTCATCAAGATGATCAAATACAGGCCCACAAAGTCCAAGTGTAAATAAGCTTATTTAGAGAGGCACGAGTGTATGTCACTGTTGAAAAGGGACTTATCTGAACATGAACAACAGTATATCAGTCTCACTGCATTTTGTCAGTTTCGGGAGGAACTCCATAAATGAGGATGTTGGATTGACCTACATCTTCCATTTCAGTTTACAGTAGCCCACCTGACTTGGGGAATTCAGCCCTCACCTCGTCTCTCAGGACAAATCCCAGCTGAAACACTCCCGTCTGCTGAATCGCTCAGGGAAGGTGTCCTTCTCTGCTTCTTCCTTCCTCTCTGCCTGTGCTGCTCTGGTTCTCTCGCTCTTTTCTGTCTCTCTCTGACAAAGTTTCTGTGTCTTTTACCTTTTACCTTTCTAACTAGTTTCTCTGCCTCTTTGGCTGTTTCTTTTTCTTTCCTCTAACACTCAGGTTTGATCGTCTCTCGGTCTTTCTCCTCTCTCTCTTTTTCACGTCCTCTGTCTCTCTCCTACTCCCTTCCTGTGTCTCTGTGTGTGTATCTCGCTGTGTGTGTGTGTGTGTGTGTGTGTGTTGGCAGTCTCCCTCTAGATGTCAGTGCTGTGTTAACAGCAGACAGCTTGTTTGGAAGGACGCACATAACTCTCTGCCCTTCTCTACTATTACTTCCTCTGTCTGCCTCCCAACAAACACACACACACAAACACACACAAACACACACAGCCTGCAGTCTGACTGAGACTTTCGTTCTTTTAACCCATATCTTCCTGTTGGTCTCTCTTGTCCACCCTCAGAGGAACTTGTGTGCCTTGTCAATACCATTTGAATTGAACTAGCAACTAGTAGACAAGCTGTTCAGCAATTCAGTTCACCAGGAAAATCCTATAATTTGAGTTAATAAACGTTTGAAATATACACAGAGAGTCTGAACTAAGCAGGAAAAAACACAATGGAGGGGAACGCAACTTGTAGATTACTATTCAACATCATGTATTTCAAACTTCTGTTAACCTTTCATGATTTTAGCCAACTCAATTTCTACACATCTGCCCATCAACAGGCTGTAAAATGGTAAGAATTGTAAAACTAAACGCCCTAAAGAGAGGTGGTGTTGTTGTTATCTTTGAGAAGATGTTCCTTACCTGCCATCCCAGCTCTCTGAAGCTGACGTAGAGCTCGTGTCTCCTGCAAGCCGTCTTCTGATCGCTGCTGTTGTAATCTACAACACAAAATAAATCATATTATGTTACGTTATTATTAACACCACAAACATTTTCTTCAAGATGCACACAGATTTTAAATTGCTTGTCTGAGTTGTGAGTTGATGGTCATTTGGGTTACAGCATCAACACTGTGGTTAAATAAGCGTTAGCGACTTTCCAACGGTCCGGTATTAGTAAAACGTGACTATTTACAAAGCCCCTCAAAGTCGGGGTGCTGAGCCGGGATCAGTCAACAAATCCCTCCGGCCGAGCGTGAGCATCGCGGAGGCAGCGGTGGCCTAAAAGGTCAGGGAAGCTTGTGACCGGACAGTTACCGCTTTCAAATCCTCCCGACAGTGAAAAAAACCCGGGCCTGGGGGGGGGGGGGAACCAGACAACCAGATGCCACGGAAGACTGCGGTGGGCGCTGGGCAGCTCCTTAGGTGTGAGCGTGCTGAAAAAAAGAGCACACTCAGCAAAAACCTTTCCCTTGGATGAATAAGGGAAAAATTGGAATGAAAAAAAAATTCCCACTGTGACTACGAGGCATTACGCGCTGAATCCGAGAGCAGAAGAATAACACAATATGCCTCGTGTCGTAGGCTGGGTGGAGACACATGTGAGGGCGTGGACCTGGAGCCCAGAGGCACAAGTGATCCTCACAGCGGCGGTCAGCGCGGCACTCGAACGCCCTTAATTGAATTCACCGGCGTGAACATGTTGCTTGGCCGCCGGACAGGAAGCGGTGACACAGTGACAGCCATGTTGACGGTCTCCCATCGCGCCCGCCGCGGGCTTGACCTCAATTATCTCCGTTCCACTCCCGAGCCCGGAGACGCTCCCAGGTACGACTTTTTTTTTGGCTTTCCAAGAGTCGAGGAGGTCATTGCTGGCATCGCTCGCCACGCTGAAGTCAAGAGGGGTGACACCGACTTTCCACTGACGTTTCAAGCACTCCCTCTCGCTCGCGCTCCTCTCTCTTGCCTCATCGATTTTTGCTGTTTTCATTTTTTTTTTTTTTCCCCCCGCTCCACAAACCTCCCAGAGAAAGAGAATGAGAGAGAGAGAGAGGGAGAGGGAGAGCTACAATACCAGCTACAGTCCCTTGTTCTCAAAAGCGCCTCGCCCAGAAAGACCGACGAGGTGTGGCAGCTTTTGTATTTGATACTTAAGAGGTCCTAACAGCCAACATATGAAAAAGATCATAACTTAAAGAGTGTTAAAGAGTTTCTCCTCTAGCGTGATCTTCAGTTTCACCATTTACGCCAAGCAGTTTCAAGCCATGTCACACTAAAGTAGGTAGACATAAAGAGTTCTGTTTGGTGTCGGTGCTTACAACTCCTTACAAAACCTCTCAACATTATATATCAATACATAAACGTACATAACTGAAGTACTGTATGCCGTCACACAGATTTCATCAACTGTATTGTTAAAAGCATTTGAGAGTATAAAGGGTGTGTGTGTGTGTGTGTGTGTGTGTGTGTGTGTGTGTGTGTGTGTGTGTGTGTGTGTGTGTGTGTGAGAGTCAGGCTGCAGATGGGGATTTGTCACTCAGTCACAGCCACCACCCAGAGTCTGCAGCTCACCTCACTAACTCACCAACAGCAGCCTTGTTTAGTCAGCTGGAGACGCACACACACACACACACACACACTATGGGTCAATAATGTCAGGTCCTTACATCACTATCTCTATTATTCACTACCAGTAGAGTTAACACACACACACATTTCTGAATTCACCAGTGCTAATTGCATCAGCGTTTCATCATCAAATCAAATTTCAATTGGGACAAGCGCACAAACCGGACTGCCCATACCCATGTGTTTCAGCTGGACTCATCTCAGATAGAGGGGAATAGCGGGGGAGAGAGGGAGAGAGAGAGAGAGAGAGAGAGAGAGAGAAAGAGAGAGAGAGAGAGAGAGAGAGAGAGAGAGAGAGCCTGCCTCTGATAGATAACCAGTCGTAAACATTCAGGAGATGCTTATACGCTCTACGTTTTATGAGTGGTGATAAAACGCATCAGTACGTATTATCTGTGCTCATTAACGTGGTCATAAGGCATTATGGTGCATTATATTTCCTTATGAGAGTCCTTAAAATGCAGTAGGTATGGTAGTCATAGTGTGTTACCAGGTGTTGTTTACATCTCTTAAACTCATCCCTCTGCCTCAGCTTTGCCTTTCAGATTTCTGATTTCTTTAGACAAATCAGGCAGATCAAATGTGACCCAGTTCTCCCTGAGCCGAAAAAAAAAAAAGTTTCTTCCTATCGGAGCAGGACGTGGATACAGTCATCTGATTGGAGGGTTAATTCTGTGAGAGGCAGAGACTGGTCACGACAGCGGGGGTCAAAAGGTCAACTCGTAGCCGTCGGATACCGTCAGGTGTTTCCGGAGAGCGGTGTTCCTTCCTGTCCGATAGCGAGGGCAGTCCGCCGGGTGTCTGCTGAGTTAGTGTGTGTTTGCTGGTGTGCATGTTTATAGGTGTGCATGTGTACGTGTGTGTCCATCTGTGTGTGTGTGTGTGTGTTTGCGTGCGATACACTGTCCTTCCCATCATGCACGCGGGGTCACGTGCCTCCCTGCGGATTGACCGGCCTGTCAGACGCCTGCCAAAGTCTTCAACAGCAGTCTTTAACAGATTTACTGTAGGACCGGTTTCACAAATGAGGAAAAAGCCTGGTCCCAGACCAGCCGCTGCAGGATTCATCTAATTATTACAACCAAGAAACATCTGATTTTGCAGCAGAGTGTTTTTACGGTGTTTATACTATAAACAGGAAACATCCAAAAATTGTAATTTAAAAAGGGAAAAGTTGAGTTGATGAGCTTGTTAGTAAAAGTTGTGGTTGGGTGTTTATTTCCCTTCATACATTATTCAAGGGTGGTAGTAGTAGATGTCGTGCAGCATAGTGATTTATCAGTCTGCAACACGTTTCAAGCACATGGGTCTCGGTGCTAGAAGGTCACGCAGAGGTTGCAACAGACCTTTTCCCCCTCTTCAGTCTAACAGGCTCCCACCAACTTGGCTAGGTGCCTCTGTGTGTGTGTGTGTGTGTGTGTGTGTGTCTCTGTGTGGCTATCAACATGTTTCTGTAAGTAATTCAGACATACATATACTATACACACTGCCTCAAACTGCACACACACACAGACATATATACACACATGCTCAGACCCCCTGCTTCCTCATGTAGTCCTAGTTTATGGTGCGTGACATTCAGCTCCAGGCCAAAACAGTGTGACTGGTTGGATCAGTCCCAGCAGTCAGACTTCTACACTGGTAGCCGTCATCAAAGACCCTCATCAGGCATCTATAGCTGCGTTATCTGCGTAAATCTGATCTGAACACAGAGATGAGTAGTGTGACATTCTGACATACAATGATCCCAAACCTGATCGTGATGAAAGTTTCAGGTCATTTACACTAAGTAGTCAAGCAGCAGGTGATGGGCTTATTATTTTCATCGACAAGCCCACGAGATATTGAGAGGTAAAACATTCAGGTGACTTCAGCTGAAAATACCTTCCTGTTTCAGACATACGTTTGCACTGTTGTATCCTGGATTTCAATGAATTTCCCTGTTTGGCTAACAGGTCAGTTCATGTCTGAGGTTCAGATGAATGAAGTTCTGACCAGCCTAAGGAGCTTAAACATAAACTTCTTCTTTTAAGTCTCGTTAAACACGTAAACAAGTAGCCTTTTGTACTGCACAGTATCGTCCTGCTGTATTTGACTGTTGTACTGTCAGTTGTAGTTCATGTCTGACTGGTCCCTCAGGACGTAAACATGACAGGCTGCAGGGTGGCTCCTGACAGACTGAAGGGATCCCATCTGCCTGCTTGGCTGACTGTATATCACTTTGTCTTTTCGTCCATATCTTTCTCTTTTCCTCTTTCTTTCTCTCTTTTTGTCTCTCACACACATACTTTAACAAGTAAAGGTATGGTACATGCTGTACACAGAAATCTCTCTCTCCCCGTCTTTCTCACACGCAGCTTGTTTTCCTTACACCTCTTGGCCTTTACAGCCATCAGCATTTACAGTCTGTGGGGCTCTTTAAGAGGAATAAAGCTGATATTTACTGTGGGCTTTCATTGAGTGTAAAAGCCCAGATTTGTGGTGCCCATAAACCACATCTCCCCTTCCTGCCTGTAAAAATTTAATGCCACACAGCTACCGCCGAGCCCCGGCTCCCAAGAGACTTCCATACATTTCTTTTTTCTTGAAAGAGAGCGGAGGTGGGAAGTAACTTACTTACTGTACTTGACTAGATCTGCCTAATAATGGTACTTTAGCATTAGTAATTCCATTAGGATTTGTAAAAGACTGTACTTCCTTGATATACTTTGAAGTATTTACCTGTACAGCTGCTTTATTTTTATTCATAGGAGCAGTGGCTACAATGAGAGTGAAACTGTGTCTTTGTTGAGAGGAGCTAAAAATGATCCGCCCCCAAACCTTGGGCTGATAATCCGGGATGATCCATCGAACGATTTGCAAGGACCACATCAAAATATGCAGTCTGCTAATTCTGGAGGGAATATTTTCAAAAATGTACAAAATCTTAAAGATTTTCCAGCAAGTAACTAAGTACTTCTTGGAGGGTGTGTGGTTATGAGCTCCTGCTTTTTGTTGAATCATTTTCTCAACAACTTTGACATTTTAACTAAAGAGACTAAAATATTGCAGTATTCTTTCCGCCACTGAAAGAGAGCGGGCAGTCCACCCTGGTTCAGGTTCTTATTTGAGTATTGTATCAGTATCAGTATCACACTGACTCTGAGTCTACACAGCATCACGGTTGATGTAGATATGATCAGTTCAGTTCTATAGCTAACAGTATGTGCAGGTGACATATTTCATAATGCTTTGTAATCACTGATTTGTCAACTCCGGATGATTTTGCCCAGAATGTGAACCATATTGCAGTTGCTCTCATGACTACCGCTCAGCATTAGCAGCAGCTAAAGAATCGAACCGTGAATTTCAGGTTCACCTGGTTCTTATGCTACAGTCCATTTGACTATCAAATGGAAAGAAAGCAGAAATTTCCTTGACGAGACGGTAATTGCGTCGGCAGCAGTAAATGAATCTCTGTGCTTCCGTGTTAATCTACATTCCATAACAGTGTTTAACCTGGAAATGTTTCTTGGCGAAAAAACAAACATCCATTCAACCATGTGACACTAAAACTCTCCCCTGAATCCAACACGCATTAAATGTATTTAGGTAGGACAGTGGCTGCTGGTTCCACAGCCTGTATACTCAGTGGCAGGGGAAATACTGCTCCTGGATCCGAGAGTAGATCTTTAACATTGTGAATTTTGATATATATATGAGCCCTGAGCAGACGTTAACCCTACACTACACTACCTGCCATTCAATAAGCCCTCCAAACCCTTTCGCCAGCACCCTGACGAGAGGAAAAGGCAATAACTTATATTTATCGCTTGTCATTCCGAAAATATAAGAATCAAATGGTGCCAATTTAGAGGTTACAGCCCGGATATTCCATAGAGGAAGTGTGTGTGTGTGTGTGTGTGTGTGTGTGTGTGTGTGTGTGTGTGTGTGTGTGTGTGTGTGTGTGTGTGTGTGTGTAGCCCAGGCAGGCCTCAATCTCTGGAGCCGCACTACTATAATTCCACAGTTTGGTCCAGAACTTTCTCACACAGGCGCCATTTTGGCTCAAGAAAAAAAAAAAATTGTCACTTTTACATTATCAATTACACGAAACTCCCGTAGAGGTGGCGGCGACAGAAAACCCGGGTAACAGCCCCAAGTGTTTAAAAAAAAAGAGGAGAAAAAAAAAAGAGGGTCCTTCACCCGGATGAAGGAAGGCGAGTCTCCCAACACCCGTGAAGACATGAAAGGAGAACGCTGCGGTCGTCCACGCCGCTCCTCCTCTCGTTTCCCTCCCTCGCTCCCACCAACCTCTTCCACTGAAGTTTATCTTTCTTCCTGTCTTTCATCACAGAGGTTATTAAACCCTGCGAGGGAGCTCCGCCATGTCTAATTACTCCGACGGTAAACAAAAGGAGGCCGGGGGGGGGGAGGAGGAGGAGGAGGAGGAGGAGGAGGAGAATGGGGGGGTTATAGGGAGGAGAGGAGAGACAGATGAAAAAACACAGCTGGCCCAGCGCCGTGTTATTATAATGCTTTAAGCGATACTGTTAGCGTGGTCAGTCTTTTAGCTGGCAGCTAATGACTGGCTAGGCTAATTACAGGCCGCCGCTGCTGCGCCGGGACGTGATATTCCTTCCCGGGACGGTTGTTAACTTCCCCCACAGCCAAAGCCCAGGTCGACTCCCATTACCTCCCCGGCTCTACTTCGCCCACAAAACCCCAAATTACCTTTAAAGGTGTTGTATTGTTCTTTTGGCAAGGTGCAGCAGGCTACAGCCTTTTCCACTTTGCATTGACAAGGCACACCCAAATTTCGACGGCCCAAAGGGGCACGGCATCACCCTCGCCGACAAAAACATTCAATCCCTCCCAAACTGTAGGTTTTCGGGAAAATGTGGATATGTGTGAATGTGTGAATGTGTCACTCACACCCACTCACACTCTGTCTGTCTTCACCGGACCATCCAAAACAAAAGTAGGACAAGCGGCTGCTGCTCCTTCGTATGAAAAAAGACTGGCCTACATATATAAACTGTTGAAAAACAAAGATGATTTATAATGCACATAATCTCTCCAGTATCTCAAACTGAGAACGGTTCTGCGCAAATTCATTTGGCTGAATTTATCCTCCAACTTGTGTCATCTGGAACACATTTAATATCACATGTCGTGTTAAATCCAGCGAGCTAAAATTATGAAAATGAGAAAATAACACGGCCCAAAGCCTCACAGGGAATACAGTTGGGAAAATATAGTTTCCTAGTTATGAAGTTGTTTCATATCCTTAGTACAGTGAATGGGGCTTTTGCGGGATTTGGGGTCACAACAAAGCATTACAACTAAATTTGTAGTGATATGAAAACTGACTCTTTTTTTTTTAAGGTGTCAGTTACACTCAAGATGAGGACAAAATAGCATCAAGCTGATATAAAGATGCAGTAAAAACACTGCGGTGGTTATCCACACAGATCAAGAGAGTGAGCTTTGGACAGGGGGTGCAAACTTCAGGTTCACAAGCCTCTATTTGAAGCTGGTTCACGCTGGAGCAATTAAAAACAAACACGCCGCTGGCTGCCGGCCGCCATTACATCAAATGCTTTTTAGAAGTAGCTGAATTATCAGTGAAATACTCCTTTAAGACGAAGCTGCGGTGGCCTGAACAGAGAAGGGGGTACAACATCCACGTTTTGTTTCTCCCTCCGAGCGCTCCGCAAGACGGATGCTCTCCCCATCCATCCTGTCCTCCTCCCCGTCTCTGGAGTGAGTGATGCGGTATTGGAACCATATGCCCTCCTGAATTCCTCTCGGATCCTCCCATCCCGTCCAATCCCAGCAGTCCTCCGCTGGCCACGGACACTCGGCTGTCGCGAGGGGGGCCTCCCCGCTTCCTGTGTAGGATCTAAATATTTACACTCCCCGTCGTCCCGAGTGGCGAGGCGGAGAGGTCTTGATGTTTTGGGTTATGTAAAGTCCAGTCCTCCAGGACACATATTTAACAGATTGTCCTTGTTAGTCTCCGAGCAGAGTTTTCTCATCCTCAAGATACAGACTGAACTACAAAAGTAGACTACAGACTACAGCTGACCCAATGATCACCATTTCGGTACAAATTTGGTTAAAAAAAATGAATTAATTTTTTGGTAAAAAAGTATTTTGAGAAGAGTTAAAGGAAAAATCCACCCTACAATACTTTGACACTGTTAAAAAAACTCCTGTTGTACTTCCTGCACAGCATTCCTAGTCATTGTTCGGTGGTGTATTTTGTCTTCTGCGGACAAAAGGCCAAACGTAGACGATGTAACATCACGTCAAGATATTTCCAGCACAGCTACAAGGGCTTCTTTCTCAACAATCACACAGGGAGAAATCCATCATAGCAGAGGAAGAAACACCAATCAATCTCTCCACCAACAGCAGCCCCAATAGACCAGAATGCAATGCAGCTACAAGACATGTTGCATTTTGAGTAAAGGGCACAACTCTCGCTTTTTCTCACAAACTCTTGTTGTCTCGCTGTTATTGCTGCTCTCTCCACTTACACATAAAACCCAGCTGAATACAAAAGTCCACTCACATTGCCGAAATGCATTCTGGGAAATGTAAGAAATCACTAACAGAAGTAGATGAGGCAGGTTGAGGGACAGTGGATACAACATGAAGGTAACTTGCCTTGAACATCACAGACTGATGATATATAACAGTGTAAGAGTATCTGAGGGGGGAATGTTCCTTTCATTAATCATAATGTAGGACACAGACTTTACCACAGGTGTGATCAAGAAGTTTCCAATGTTCTTCATGAAGCCACAAAACGTCATTAGCAGGTTACAAGAGACTCTTGTGGCTCAAACGAGCTTCAAGACTCAGTTAATCACTCCCTGTTCCTATAAGATCAACTTGAAGGCATTTCTGCTTCCACTGATATTATAAAGTGGAGCGGGACAGGAAGGATGGGAGAGGTCAGGAGCTGGATTCTAACCCACGGCATGAGTACACGGTATGCATCTGAGCCCACCGAGGCCTTAGCGCAACCCAAGATCATCATTTCTTCAAGACGTCTTGACTTAAAGTCTTAAGACATCTAAAGACGCCTCAAGCCAAAGGTGACAGCTGCGTGGAAGAGCGTCGGGCCAGAGCCAAAACTGAACATGTGGTAGACCGTAACTGTCCTGTAGCATAACGGATGATGAGTCTTTGTTCTCTGTTATGTTTGCTGAAACTTTCATCTATACGCAATTACTGAGCGAAAACCCGGCAGGAATTTAACCTACAACCCCTCGTGTCAGCGTAACCTACCGAGACGGAGCTGTACAGAAAATGGAGCCGATACGTCGCCAACAAAGCGATGGGTTTTTAGAGAGCGACGGCGAAGACAAACTGAAGGCAGCGCTTGTCCAGCAAATACTTTTGTGTAGCATACGGATGGTATAGCCATTAAACGAGGCTAAAGAAGGGGTAAGAAGAGGTAAATCACTTATCTCCCCCTGGAAACTCTTTCTACTCTGATGCAGAGCCTTCAATGAGAGATGAAATACTTTTTTGGAAAATTTGTGGAATAGAGTTTAGCTGCTTTTTTAGGCATTGACATCACATACATAGTACATATCATAGTAGTATCAAGTTTACTGTATCAAGATATGTTTTTTTAAGTAAAAAAAAACAGGAATTTTCTGTTTTTATATTGATTTCTGTTGATATATTGTCGGTTTGTTTCACCACTCCCATCAGTGTGCACAGTGCTCTCCTCTGTAGCCTTGCCGTGGGGGCTTAGTGTTAGCATTACGCCTCATCTGTCAAATTAGCCAAGGATCAGACCGATATTAGCAGCAGGCTCGCTGAGCGCTAGCTTTACCTGCTACAGCTGTTGCACAATGAAGCCTCACAGGAGCAGCTTAGTTTTAAGCGCTACAAAGGCCAGCCAGAATTACGCAGTGGGTGAAAGGTGGGAGGATTAGGGTTTGAATTCATTTAGAGGGCTTATAGTGCTCATAACATCAGGCTTACACATACGCATTACATCTACTGCCAAGGAGGGTGGGGGGGGGGGCAGAGGCTGATGAGGAGCTTCAGAGGATGAGGTCACCCATCAAGAGGACTTCTCTCTCTTTTCATGTCTGTCTTCATTGCTGTCACTCTATTTTCTTCATTTCTCTCTCTGGCAGCCTCTCCCTCTCTGACTTCATCTCTGTCTCTATCGCACATATTTTCTTTGCCTTCATCCTTTCTCTCTGACACCGTTCATCTATCTGACTCTCTCTTCAGCTTTTCCTGCTTTTTCCTCGCTCCAGTTTTTCCTGCTTTTTAACCAAAACCAACCTCGGCACCCCGACTCCACCCTCCCATGGTCTCTGGAGCGCTGCCACCGAAAGCCCCGTCGTTAATAACGCATTACATAATGCTCTGAAGCCCACTACCAGGACCAAGACGCAGGTGTTGGGATGCACTGAGCTGAGCGTGATATTTTATGTACACGGTTGTTATACGGCTGCCCTGCTCTTGCACTGTTCCTCCGGGGAAATGGAGTATCCTGCACAACGACAGCAGGATGGATGCCGGGTGAGGGGGACTTCTACAATGCCTACTACTGTATCCAAGCAGCGAAGACTGTGGTCATGCGTCCATGTCTGGTTTCAGTACCCTTAATCCATATAGAGTCTCTAGAGTAAAAACAGATTTTGGACATCATCCCTGGGATAGGATTTTCATCTGATGTGGGCTGATTAGAGAGAGATCCGACCGAAGTCAGGTCCAATTTATCAAGCCTCTCAGAGCTTAGGTCAAACACATGCTATCCATCCATTGAGCTCAACAGGTTTGCCATCGGTTACGGATACAGTGAGGTTAGGTTGCGGTCGGTTGTGTGTCTGGCTGCGTTCACGGTTGCATTACGTGATGAGGTCAGTTTGCGGACAGCGTTCATGTGGCTGAAGTCAGACCAACCTGCCGGGCTCGGCCCTCTGGATCCCTGCTGCGGCTGCGTGGATCGGTTTCGGTTCTGCTGGCGCCGTTTGCCGCCGGTGGAGCGAGAGGCACGGATGCGCACCTCGCTGACCTTGAAGAAAGCCACCATGAAGGGCTGCTTCTCCAACGCACCGTCACGGCCCACTAGCCCCACCTCCTTCGAGCCGATGCTCCGCCCTGTTTCAGAGACAGGTTTTTATAAAATCCTATAAAATGCACTGAAAATGTGTAATTGGTAACAGGTATAAATGTTCAATTTACTTTGAATTCATGCGCAATTTTATTATTATTTTAAGCATTATGTGCTTTAAACTTGATTCCTATACTCGCTCAGTGCATGGGTCTGAGATGAAACAAAAACTATAGTACTATATAAAATATATTATACAATACACACATTGCTGAGAGTATATTTGGGAGTATATGTCCATTAGCTTCAAGTAGCCTAATCCCTTACCGCTGCTGGTCTCTATGCTGATCTGCAGGCCCAGGTTGTGCACTGGGCTCATCACCCACAGGTTGCTGGTGGCTGTGATGTCGAACTCCAGCCAGCCCTCCTCAGCCGCCCACAGCCTGCGAGACTCCAGCAGGAACAGGTCTGCCTCTCTAGGGGAACATGGGAAAAGAAGGAAGTATGGGTGGGTGTCAGGTGACAGCAGACCTCCATCATATCCACATTGTGGTGAAAGAATGATGAACTTTTCAGATTTCTATAGATATACATATACTGTTTAATATGTGCTGTTGAGTGGATAGGATTTTCTCTCTGTCTGGTTAATGATTCAAGGGACCACAATAAAAATGTATTATGTTCTTTGGCTCCGCCCATTGAGGTTTAACTCAACCAATGAGATTATTTCGGCCTCCAAAGCGGCTCTGCCTCCGATGTTTGCAACTAAAACTCTATCCTTTACTGTGCCAGCCTGATCATTGTATCATTGTAAATTGTATTTTAAATGATCACTAAAGTCAATCGATCAATCATAATTAGCGTATAGAGGTATATAGTACTGTACAGCACACTGACAGTACACTGCATATGTTGCAGGACTCTTTGGGGAGCAGAGGGAAAGGAAGGATTGTGGGTTTGTGTCAGGGTAACAGTATCATAACAACATGACAGAAAGATGGATAGCTCTGCAGTACATGTTGGGATATAATGTTTTGTACTTTACTGTAGCTTTGACCATACAGTCGACCTCTCTGAGGGACAGGGAACAGGAAGGAATTAAGGCTTTGGTATCAGGCTGCATGTTAGTATCATTTACAATATTCTGTATGAAGGAAGTCAAAAAATATATTAAAAAAATATTCTAGCAAGAATGTATAGAACAGGGGAAGAGAGGGAACAAAGTAATATGACTGGTTGTAATGAAAAGAGAGCAGAGTAAGTAAGGAAAGACAGAGTATGAGTGATAAGAGGGCCCGTCCTCCCGCTGGCCCATTACAGTAGTAATGACACAGCGTCGGATCCTCCTCCCCCCCCGACATCAAAGCCTCACCATCACCCAGGTGTTCTGGGAATGCCCCTGCAGTCATGCATCGGCAGCCCCTCTTTATTGGTCATTAATGGGAGTGGTTCTGACAGCTTCCATATGAGCGTCTATTCACACACACACACACACACACGCGCTCCACCCCACTGGTAAGTTCACACGTCTGACGCAGCGTGGGCCGGTGTAGCGATGTTTCCGCCTCACCATCAGAGCTGCCGTTCGGCCGCTGGAACACCACAGGGGGTCCATCACAGAACCACCCGCGGGGCGCTGGGTACTAAAAGCCTACTGTAAAACTTCTTATTGACTGACGGCCTAAATGAACTGGAATAATAAGGTCAAGGGTCACAGTTGTGTTTTTGTTACTATAAATCTTTCTTTAAAAGCGTTGTCGATGACTGTTGTTGATGATGTGGGGGGGAGGGAGTTACTCGCAGCTGGTCTGGTTATTTCAGTCATGTTGGAAAGACTTGAAACGCTGAAGACTCCAAGGGATTTGGGAAGGATTTAAAAATTCTCACCACAGGAGAGAGATTAATATAATTTGGATTTAAATGCCAGGAGACCTAAGCAACATTTTGACATAAAGCCTGTGGATAATATTGCCTTCAGCAGGTTATGAAAACCAGCAACAATGGCTGTCAAAATGGCCATCTCCACGCCGTTCTGCTGAAAGTGTTTTAGACGACAAAAACAGCCTTCGCAGCAACCTGCCCTTTCTCATTCAATGTCAGACACGCCACATTTTGGGCCTTGTAATCGCTCACATTCCTTTCCTGCTGTTAGAGAAACCGCCCCAATCAAATTAAAAGTACAAAGGGTGTCAGGCTAATTAACCACTCTATCATTACGGCTTAGAGTCAGAGCATGGGTCAGGTTTTTTACGGGAAGGAGGGGTACGAGAAAGTTAATAGGCTCCCCGCTGATCGATGACTGCAAAGGTGCAGATTTTCACAGAGCGGAAAAAAAAAGAAAAAAAGAAAACAGACAGAGTTGGTTTAGAGACTCCTCACAAATGGGTTTTATGAAACGTTGGATGTTGCGTGGTTTGTTGTTGGGCTACTGCTCAACCCCTTTTGGCTGGAGAAGCTTTCACTCACCAAACGTGCTCGCTAAAGACAGGGACGTGTAATCACAGCAGTTACAGAGCAGGTACATGCATTCGTCAGCGAGTGCACTTTGTGTTTGTTCTTCACTCCTACGAAGTACAAACACTGATGGAGCAATGCGTCTCCATCTGATAGCTCGCCGTCCAGGCTGTAATTTTCTTCAAGGTAAAAAACCTGTCCTACAATAATACAGAAATTGGAGATATATGGGCCCTTTAATCTCCAAATATCTCCAAAAATAAAAGGCTTCGCCTCCAGGCTGCAGAGCACAAACCACCCATTGTAGGGATAAAGGAATGCAGCAAATAAGTAGCTCTTGATACCCATGGAAACCCTTTGACGGACAGAAAAATATACTTCGCCAACATCTACAGCTGGCGCTCTTAAGCTTTTTCAATCCAAGGACCCCAGAATGGATCAGCTTCAGCCAGGGACCCCAGTCTGAGAAGATTTTGTCTTGGGGACCCCCACCTGAAGATAGATGTAGATGTAGATGTAGATATAGGTGTATTTGTAGACATAAATCAGTAATAACATGATAATAAAATATAATAGTTCTCCATACAGCAGGTGAGGACAGTAGAGACAGTTGAACTATGATCAGAATAGCCATTGGTATACATACATACTCAGTTTTCTCAAGTTTAGCCAAATGAAATAAGAGTAAAAATATTTCTTCTTCTAATTTAATAGGGATCTGCTGGAGAACCCTCAAGATCACCTCAAGTTCCCAGAGCTTCATTTTGAACCACTTTGATAATCGTGTATTCATTGATAACCAAACTATATCGTCCCGTGTGAGACGTTACCCTGAAAAAGTATCTCAGTGAGTCTCTTCTGGTTAGTTCCCATTGGCCAGGGTTGACAAAACACAAACACCATCCAGCCATCTTATTGGATGTTTATCTAGCCCTGCAGTCTCAATGTAAATGTTTGGCATGTGTTTGGCATGTGCTCTCTCGGTGGGTGGGGGGGGGGGGGGGGGGATTTTGATGCTGTGCTATTCCTGTAAGACATGGCTTCGCTTGATTTTACATTGTAAACATGGCAAGAGCCCAGAGACTGTGTAACACACACAGAGGGGGGGGGGGGGGCTGGGGGGTAGAGAGACACAGAAAGAGAGAGAGATACTACGAGAGAGCGAAAGAGAGAGCAGTTATTTTAAACCTTTATTTATCCAGTGAAAGTCGACTGAGCACGCTTGCTGTTCTCCAGCAACGCCCGGCTTCACATTCACACCTCAGAGCTGCCCAGTACAACCACCGTCTTCTACCGGTGGCCACTGGGAGCTGCCCAGTACAACCACCGTCTTCTGCCGGTGGCCACTGGGAGCTGCCCAGTACAACCACCGTCTTCTGCCGGTGGCCACTGGGAGCTGCCCAGTACAACCACCGTCTTCTGCCGGTGGCCACTGGGAGCTGCCCAGTACAACCACCGTCTTCTGCCGGTGGCCACTGGGAGCTGCCC
This sequence comes from Hoplostethus mediterraneus, assembly GCA_034670385.1. Lineage (NCBI taxonomy): Eukaryota > Metazoa > Chordata > Actinopteri > Trachichthyiformes > Trachichthyidae > Hoplostethus > Hoplostethus mediterraneus. The sequence continues at coordinate 1,074,042 of JAXDDW010000031.1, forward strand.
AATACAACCACCATCTGTTGTTGACCACTGAGCAGTTGGGGGTCAAGTGTCTTGCTCAAGGGAGGGGAGAAAAGAATGTTACTCGTGTGTGTGTGTGTGTGTGTGTGTGTGTGTGTGTGTGTGTGTGTGTGTGTGTGTGTGTGTGTGTGTGTGTGTGTGTGTGTGTGTGTGTGTGTGTGTGTGTGTGTGTGTGTGTGTGTGTGTGCATGCATGTATGAAGGTGTTGCATGGTCATATGGGTGCACAGCATGCATCGCTTGTGTATACCAGTGTGTACGAGGGCTTGCTTGTGTGAATGTGCGTGTATGCATGTGAGTCTGTGCAAGTGTGTGTGTGTGTGTGTGCGTGTGTGCGTGTGTGCGTGTGTGCGTGCGTGCGTGCGTGCGTGCGTGCGTGCGTGCGTGCGTGCGTGCGTGCGTGCGTGCGTGCGCGTTACCTGTCGGGATGCTCCTTGACCACCTGGTAGACTTTGAGCAGGAAGGTGTCGTTGCGGAAGGCGGGGCTCACACACTCCTTGTAGAGGCGAAACTCGGCGGCGGTAACGGCCTCGCCCTCGGGGATCTGAGAGAGGTTGAACTTAAACTCCTTGTGGTGACGCCGCTGTGGAGAGAGCTCCCTGTCGTACTCCGCTGTGGCATGGACACACACACACACACACACACACACGCACACACACACAGGGAGACAGAAAGAAAACACATTATTGAGTGTCCCTAAATAAAACTAAATGCAGGTGTTACTCTGGGGGACTTTTACTTTGGAGTGCATCTCCCAAGCCATGCATATGATGTAGCATCCTGTTGTACCTGAAAGAGGACAGTCTATGTGTTTAATTACTTGATTTAGGTGCTTGTGAGTTTAACACTGATTCTTTCTCATGTCAACATCTTAGAAACAGTTCAGTTCAGTTTTCAGAGAAGTTAAATCATTTTCACACTAAATTGCGCGGCGATTTTCCATACTTCCCAATCTCCATGTCCAACACAGTACATGTACAATCATTTTCAAATAAAAATATTACTGCGACATGTTTGTATTTCCCTCAGTGTTGTCTGTGTCTCATCCTAGACATGGGCTGATGATAACATGTAATTAGGTTAGCATAATAACTAAGAGTGTGTCAAAGACGGCTCTTAATTGGAGGCCAGTCCAAGTCAGACTAAAGAAGGAAGCGAATATCATCCTCTATGTACAATAGCTGATGCTCTCCCAGCCACTTTGATGTTCAGTGTTTTTTAAGGTTGAATGATCCGTGAAGAAGTCATCTCAGCAGTGTCCTTGTCATGAATTGTTAAAAGCTGCATTATTTGGTCCTCAGTAGGTGGGGCGTGACACTAACACTGCCAGAATTATGGGTTTGAATCCCACTGGGCCCCAACCATACTACAGTGTATGCAGGTCATGGCACTCGTGAGTAACTCAGACAAAATAATCTACCATATGTTGTGCTACTTTTTCATTTTGGGCAGCGTGGTCCCCTTGTGGTTAGAGCAGGCCGTCCTCCGACCCCCTCCGACGACCCGGGATCGAGCCTCGTGTCGGCAAGCATCCGCCCGGCATCCGACGCCGAATCCCTACTGAATCCCCCCCCCCTACTGGATCCCTGCTCTGTGGCTGACCCTGACCCTGACCTCTGACCTCCCTGTAGAGGCGGCGAGCAAAAAGGAGAATGTCCCTATCACATCATTTTCCCATTGACAGCAAACCTTATGTGACTTTTACAATGCCTTTCCAACGGTTTGGCTTCGCCCCAGGGATGTGACACATTTTCTACAAAATATGAGCTGTCAATTTCAGAACAGGAGGGTCAAGATACCCTATTCACAGACACAGCGCTGAGGTTGACCATAGAAGCCTTTAAAACGATCACATGTGATTTATACTTATGGATTAATAGGTTTCGTGGCTTCCAGTTTCCCTAAATAAAACCCCTCTGTTCTCATCCGTCCAAAGCGAGAGCCCGTGATTTTTTTTTTTTTTTGGCGGCAGCAAACTCAGAGACATTCCACGACCACTTCTGACGACGCGAAATGACAAAAACCAACAAATGCGCTCCCTCGGAAAAGCCTCCTTTTCAAGCCGCGCTTTTAAGTGCAACGTGCGCCGTAATGATTATGTGTTTTCCTCCGTGCGATCGGTTCCTGTCTCGGCTGCCGCAGCAAAGGGCCTCCGCAGAGTCGGTTTGCCCGCGGACGCACCGCCGCACAGCGAGAGACGGGGAGGCAGGCGAAAAGGAAAGCCGGGGGGGGGGGGGGGCGGGGGGGGGGGCACGCCGACCGCAACGCGGAGGTCCAAACGCACTGAGCTACATATACACACGGTGCATGTCGAGCCCCTGGTATGCGCTGCGCTCTGGAAAGCGGACAAAAAAAAAAAAACGAGGAACTGCTTAACTGCTTAACTGCATACTTCCCATCCTACATGGACATGGAAGGTCTTAGTAAAAGACATAAATACCTTCTCCTGGCCGACACACCACACATATACAGTAGGGCGCACCACCAAGTACGTACACACACACACATACACACACACACACTCTATCATCATCTCCACTCCAGTTTCCACTACCACCACATAAGTACCGAGTCCAACCGGATGGCCTGCTGGGAACCACGCGCTGGATTTACGCTACTGCCTCGACTCTCGGTTTTCACCGTCATACGTTTTCCTCCGTGCTTCCTCCAGCAGCGATGGCAGCCGCAGGAGATTAGTAAAAAAACAGGGTTCCCACCGTTCCATGACTTTCCATAACTTCCTTGACCTAAAAATTCCTCCCTGGTTTGTGTTGTTTTTCAGCACAGAAATGTTGTAAAGGGGTAAGCGGTCTGCTTTCCACTACTACAAGTTGAAAAATACATTCATATATATATATATATATATAAGTGACCAATTTGTAAACATCCCTGATTTTCCCAGAGAATTTGTCAAATTCCCTGACTTTCCCTGGAATACACCTCACTAAATTCCTTGATATTCCAGATATAGACGAGTGCGAACCCTGTAAAAAGTGAGACCTCTATAATAGCTAGATCTGAACAGTGGCATACAAGATAAATAGCTGAAAGAAAAACATGACTAGAACTTAATTATCACCCAATATGTCCACCATAAGTCTATAGGTTACTGTTGTACCATCATGACCGTACTATACAGCTCAAGCACTTCACATATTAGAGATCATATTCAATCTGCCCTTTTTTGACCCATGTGATACAAATGTGATCTTTTCATTCATCAAAACAAAGCAACAAATATATACTTCGTGTGGTTTAACCATTGTAGGACAGCAATGAAGTGATCAGATGTGAAGTGATCAGATGTGTGTCATATAGGCCATATAATCCCTAGATTGTAAATTGATCTCTCTATCCAGGACGGGGCGTCTCACTCTGATGGGGTTTCCATGTGTGTGACTGTACATTCACTAGTATAACAGAGATGTGTGTGTGTGTGTGAGTGTGTGTGTGTGTGTGTGTGTGTGTGGATGGAGGTGGAGGTGGGACAGTGTGGGGTTAGCATATAACACATGAAAGTGTAAAAGAGTGAAGGGACCATGAATACACACACATAAGCGCACACACACACTCCTGGTGTCTCAGGAGATTGAGTAGGAGATTACACACCAACACACACGCATACACACACACACACACACACACACCGCACACTAATTATTTATCAGCACTCATGACCCTGTGGTCCAGCTCTTCCAGGGAAAAGGGGAAGGAGGAAGACGTCCTGCTCCCATATGTGGAGCAACACCAAAGCCCATCTACCAAACAACCCCGGATCGAGTTACCGTTTGAGGGCTTCGGTTTCAAAAGGTTTTGATGCTTTTACAGCCCGATCTGTGTCCGGGCCAGGCTTGTTAAAACACTCTGGTAATTTTATGATGTGGGGACCCACCCAAAACAAGCCTATGACACATTTTCAGCCCCGATTCAATAGTTTAAGAGAAACTTGAACTAGCACCTTGGAACCAATCGGACTGTCCCAAAAGTGCCAGCCCCACCTCACACCCACACCCAGGAAGGTCAGGGCTCACCTCATCCCCAGACATTTTCCGAGTTACATAATCGCCGAACTTAAAAAAAAAAAACTAAAAAAAAAACGAACCGAGCAGAATAGGAGACAAGGAAGAGCAACATGTCTTTCCTCTCCTGCATCCTCGCTCATTTTTCCAGGGAAAAAACAGAAAAGGCCAATGTCGACGCGCATACTGCAGCTGGGTCACGACTAATGGTTCGAGTCACCGAGAGCATCTCAGTTCTCCGAGCTTCAGACACTTTCCATAGAGGCACAGGAAACCACCTATACAGAGTGAGATGTTATTCGCATCAGTGTCAGCGTGACTTCTATCAGTTGTGACAGTGACTATTTCATCATCTTACTCCACATGCTGCCCACACACACACACACACACACACACACACACACACACACACTCCAGCTGATTGCAGTTGCAGTGTCTGTGATATCGGGTCTGGGTTTGTGTTGAAGGGAAGATAGATCAGCTCAGCTCTGTGTGTGTCAGCGGAGGTTTTAACCAGAGGTCGAGGTACTCTAAATGACTTTCCAACACTCCCGGCAACACCCCCGGGCTTCAAGACCAGCAGCTTGAAATTGTAGCTTCCCTTTTAAGGAGTCTGTGTCCATTTTTTGTATCTAGTTTACTACGGTGTGTGTTTGGTGGAGCGTACAAGCAAGCTCAGCGTCTCCAAACTGTTAGCACCATAATATATAAGTCAACCAGAGAGCGCCAGTTTTAAAATGTCGCTGTATTCCTTTGTCTTCTCTACTTCTAACCGTTTAGCCAGGTTAGGTCTAGTTTCAAGTTAAAAGCCTTGCACCTCAACGGGACTGATGGTGCTGACAGGTGGGGGGGGGGGCAGTGTTACTCCTTCACTCCCCAACCCTGATTTTCCCAGTTGGTCCGGGGATTCAATCCGGCAACTTTTAGTTATATATTTGCCCTGGATGACAAGACACGTGATCATAAAAGAGGAAATATAGATGTCGTATTTTCACCGAAGTGAAATACGTACGCACTGATTTCATTAGACTTTAATGGAGTTCACAGGACATTTATTTTCTTTACGTCGGGACAAAATCTCAAGGCACTCCTTAGTTCACTCAACAACTCAGCAGCCTTCCTCACCTCAGAGACAGAAAAACAATTACAATCACGAAACACGAAAACATTTCACATTATAATAAACATTTTCACAGAAACCCTCGGCAAACCCGTCTGGGAGCCTCAGCATCAGCCGCTAAGTAGCTTTCCACCCTCTCAGCTTGAAATTCGATCGGAATCCACTGAGGTTTTGCGTTTAAAATCAAAGGGAAGTCTTCACACAATGTGTTCAGGGAGCATAACCTCAACACTAATCCACCATGGCTTGAGCCTTCGAGACGGGAACAAACACAAGGGAGAAGGGATTTGGACGTCTCTGAGAGAAATGCATCCAGAGTGATTCTAAAGATGGGAAACAAGTGATACTGTGATTATATTAGTGATATGGTGCAAACAGCGGCAATGGAAAATGCAGGAAAAGTGTGTGTGTGTGTGTGTGTGTGTGTGTGTGTGTGTCTTAAGAGTGTCAGGGAGGGAGGTCCAGAGACATGGAGCAGACCCCAGAGGCCTGGCCTGTCTGACCACACAGCAAAACCACAGACTGTGGATTCACACACACACACACACACACACACACACACACACACACACACACACACACAATGACCAAGTTCAGGTTCAATTATGCACTCTGTCTGCCCTTTTCACTCTCATTTTCTCACACACACACACACAGACAGAGACAGCACGCCAAACCTGAGAATAGAAAGGAGAGACACACAGGGAGAGAGAGGGGGAGAGGCATTGAAAGAGAGGGAGAAAGAGAGGGAGGATGGGGTGGAGAAAGGGATGAAAGATGACTGAGTACCGATGAGACGACTGAAGTGTTTGTGAGCGAGAGAGAAAAGAGAAAGGGAGGGGGTGGAGCGAGAGAGAAAGTGGAAGGGAAAGAGAGACAGAGTGACAAAAGAGAGAAGGGGCAGGTAGACAGAAAAAGAGGGTGAGATGGAGAAAAAACAGTCATGGAAAGAGGTGAAGAGAATGAGAGATGAAAAGAGAAGGCAGAGAGACAGACGGATGAGATGGAGAAAACGACTGAATGGAAACAGCAAAATTTGATGAAATTTCCTCAATATGGCAAAAGGTTTTGACGCCGGCTTGGCATGCCCGGCCTGATGAGCGGCTCCGTTTCATTCCACAACAGTTCAAAAGTGGTTTTGGACGTTCTGACCTCCAGAAACCTCGTCGCTGCTGCTGCTGCTGCTGCTGCCTCCCCCGTCTACATTGTGGCTGGATGATCGTTAGTTGTTGCGTTATTACCAAGTGCTTTTCTTTTTTTGTCTTCAGGTGAAAGCATGAAATACGGCCAACTTCAGCTGACACTAAACAACAACAACACCACCTAAAAAAACGAATTATTTTCTTGTGGATGTTGGATCAGCTAGTGACAGAGAGACAGAGAGCCAGCGAGAGTAAGACAGGAAAACAGAGGGAGGAGGTGAAGAAACAAGAGAAGAAGAAAAGAGAGAGAGAAAAAGATGAAGAGTCGGGATTGGGCGAGAGGGATGGAGAAAAGCAGCGAGAGACAGAGAGAGGAAGATGGAGAGACGGTCAGAGACAAAAAAGAGAGGGAGACGGATGGGATGAGGAAAACCACAGTAAGAGAGAGAGACAGACAGACAGAGAGACAGAGCGGGTGAGACAGACGAGTTGCAGACCCCGTTGATTGGAGCTGTTCTCTCGTTTCCACCTGCGCAACATCTGGCTCAGCTGCCCCGTCCCTGGTGGCGTGGTTATTATGACAACCCACACACACACACACACACACACACACACACACACACACACACACACACACACACACACACACACACACACACACACACACACAACCACTACAGTGACAGACCAAGATGGAAAAGAGAGAATGAGTGAAGACGCAGCAGCACAGAAGTAGAGTTGGTAGAGTTAGGAAGACGCCAGGTGAGCGAGGTACCCCAGTTTTTGAGGTGAAGTGAGAATGCAATCATCACTTTTTGGGGTGTAACGGGGAAAAAAAACAGAAGGAGCAGTGTGTAACGAAATACTGCTCCCAGGGAGTAATCAGTGAAAAAATAATCTTACTTTTTAAATGAGTAACAAGTAATGAGTAATATGCTCACATTTTTGGAGTAGTAGAAAGGCCGGATCGTGGTGAGAGAAGAGAGTGGGATGAAAGGGAGAAGAAGAGGAAAAGGAAGGAATGAAGACAGAGAGAAAACAAACAAACGAACAAACAAACAAAGCACAGAAAAGAAAGGAGCTGAAAGGGGGAAGAATAACGGCGTTAGATGTGAAGCAAGAGAACGAGGAGTATCCGGAGAGGCCTGGCCGACGGGCGGCTCAGCGGCTGACAGGCTGACTTGTCTGTGGTCGGTGGTCAGCGCTCTCTCTCACTCTCCGTCCAGCCAATCCCCTGGAGGGACAGCTGGCTTCTGCTTCAGTTTCTCTTTATCTCACCGCAACCCGCAGAGGAAAACAACCAACAAACCAGCTGCCTTCATCAACACTCGGTCAGCGATATCTGAAGGGACCGTTACGGATGGCTTTTCTCACAAGTATCTATGTGCTGGGATCGTTTCCGTCCGCTGTAAGGGTTAGGGTTGTTTCAGCCCCGAGATCCAGATGACTGATGCACTTTCTCATTGTGGGTAAGAGGTTTATATTGCCACTCATGCAGGGACACGTCTGTGATGGATGATGGTCCAATCTAGTTGTTTAAATTAGATACCTCACCAAAAAAGCGTCTTTTCTAAGTGCTAAAATGCTTTTATTGTAGTAGATTTTACGTGGTATTCCATCCTGAATGGAGGCAGAGCTGCAGCCTGGCTGGAGTGTAGACTACAGAGCACACAACACCTGTGACCCAGATAATAGGGTCTTCGGGGAACCCTTACTAGGTCTGTCAGTGAGATTTTACTAAGTACCAGTCTGCCGACAGGACTGAAGAGGGAGAAGCCGGCAGTAATGTTACCAGGCTACCGCTCGGTGCAACTGGATTATTTCATTCTCCTACGGTTGCAGAAATGCGAAATGCTCCGTGTATCTTAGACAACAGCACGCCGAACCAGTTCTCAATGTGCTGTGCCACAGAATGGTAAACAGATCAGGGACTGTGTGTAGAAAAACGTTCAAGAAAAGGAGAATTGGATTTCACTGTGATTTCACTGTAAATCGATCTCAGATTAGCGCTGGAAATATCTTGAGCGTACAGGCGCTGACCTCTATACGTGCAGTAGGCCCGAATCCCGCGCAGTGGGAGGAGACTAATATTTATTTATGTAGGTAATGGCTTACAGTGGGAGAGCTCGGTAAGTGTATGTTCTGTTTTTTTTGGTCCTGTGAGGAACGGCATTTCGTTTGGCTGTACGTGCTACATGTATGGCTGAAATGACAATAAACTAAACTCGACTCGACTTGACTTATTGCTGGCGCTGTTCTCTGATGGGGATTAAAGCTGGAGACTATTTGGAAGGTGTACAGATTTGTTACGGACCGGGAGCATGAACGTAGCAGCCTACTACTGGGTTCCCGAGCACATACGATCTTTTTTTCAGCAGTACCCCGTTAGAGACGTTCATACCTGGGAGCCCCCCCGGCACTACTGCACTCTTCTCCTGTTGGCCCCCTGAGCAGTGGAGGGTGAAGTGCCTTTGCTTGAGGGCACCTTGACAGCAGGTGTTGAGGGAGCCAGAAAAGTGTCTCCTTCACTCTTTCTTCCCACAAATGCACTTCTACTTCTGCGTCTCAACAGAGTGGATGTTGGACACTTTGTATGATATAGTCTAGCCTTTTGTAGGGGTAAGCTTACCTGAAGGGAATAGGACGCTTGTAACCCTACAGATGAAATGTGATGTTCTTCCAATTGAACTAGTGTATCTGGTTCAATAGCTGGATTAGTTGTAAAGCTTCCCTCAGCTGAAAAGGCCTGTACTTTTCTCAATAACCCAGCAGCGACTTCAGCATCTCGCTGTGTGGAGCGTGCCAACTCTGGATACTGAAGCTCCTCATAACAATCTGCTTTGTAATTAAAACCGTAATTTACTATTCCCCCTCTGCGTCGAATTGCACCAACCCACAATGCATCACAGTGAGAGAGCGGGTAAGAGAGGCATAGATAGGGAGCGAATTAGAGAGAGAAGAAGACGAGAAAGACAGTGAGAGAATAAAAAAAGCACGCAGACATTTTCATAAACACCCTTCAATTAAATCTTCGCACACCAAGAATCTGTCAACATTGTTAAAGACCTCGAGGATGGTTAAACCAATAAAAAGTGTTCTGGAGGCCAAGGCATGAGAGGAATCCATCTGTGTTTATGTAATTATAGCCCATAATCTGTCTGTTTTTTCTCTCAGACTTGATGGTTACTGAGGAAAGGTCAGATATCTCGATGTCTTCCCTTTATCGTTAATTGCGCCGGAGTCCCATCTAATTAAAGGTTTGGTTTGTCAAATTGGCCCGCTCAGGAAACTTGCGCAGCTCGTGCAATCAAAACTCTTCAGCGAAATGCCACCATTTCAAATCGAAAAGGAAAAAACATCTCAGTGGAAATCCTTATGGCGTAAACAGTTACTCCTTCTGCAACGACTCAATCCAGCTCTTTGGCGTCTGGCGTTGCAACTGTGTGGAAAAATTGAGATTAAAAAGGTTGAGACCTCTATTGATTCTCACAGTACAGACGAAGCTCGCCCCTCGTACCGGTCGCTTACAGTACACAGCCTTCCTCCAACACACAGACACAAAAGCCACACATACACACACACACACACACACACACACACACACACACACACACACACACACACACGCCGTTGTGTGAGCTGCCTGAGGTGCTGCCGCTATGCTTGGCTGCCCCCAGGACCAGTTTCCGCCTTCTGCTGGGTTTTTTGGCTCTTTGTACCCTGCAGCTGGCAGGGCAGCTCACGGGGGTCGCGATAGGGACGGAGGGCCTGGAGGTCCACGGGGACTCATCATTAGCTCTGATCCAGGGTGTCTAGGGGTGTGTGGGGGTGTGTGTGTGTGTGTGTGTGTATAGACTCATCCTGTGCTCTGATCTTCGCCCCTGACCCAGCATCAAAGCCTACATACTGAGAGCCGCAGGACCAGCCAAGGGCCACTGGCAAGAGTGAGAGTTTATGTCTGATGCATGTAGGCACGCGCACACACACACACACACACACACACACACACACACACACACTTCAGAAAAGGGCGTATGTACACATGCACATTGGACGGCTAATATACACACACACACACACACAAGCAGACGCACACTCACACACACAAGCAGACGTCAGTGTGAGAAAAAAAGGACATTGTGGGATTCACAACACATACACAAGCAGGTGCACGCACACACACACATATCATAAAAGGGAAAGGAAAACATTCACACATGGATAAGGGATGGCTTACACACACATTCACACACTCACACACACACACACACACTCTCTCACAGACACGACACACCCCTTCTGGTACAGTGTATTCACACACAGTCCCAGAGGTCAGTGACGTGAGAGTAGAAGGCCAGGCAGGAGCATCAGCCCATAGCGAGGATATGAGGCAGTGAGACCAGCCCATTTGCAGACTGTCAAGCACCATTAGTGAACACAGGACAGCAGCCTAGCTCAGCCTGTGTGTCCTGCAGGGATCTTTGCAGTGGTTGCAGCGCGTTACTGATTACTGTTGTGCAGCGCTAAGAGGAAAAGAGCGTATTTAGCGCTCAGCGGGCCGAGCACAGAAAGGTGCTTAGTAATGATTTCAAGTTAAAGTAATAATAATAATGACTCTATATCACTGATTTATATAATAAAACAGTGATTCAACCTCTAGCCAGTTCATGAAGGTTTTTACATTTGCTGTTCTAAATACCCGGTGTCAGGTAGGTCTTTCCCGGGAAAAATCACAGGAAGTGATGCGTTTTACGTTTGTGGCAGCAGCAACAGCGGTTTGATTGGACTAAAAAAGAAGAAGAACTGGGTAGCTAGCATGAGCAGCGATACCCACCATGGCTGAACAGACAGAGAAAAGAGCGCCACCTGCAGAAAGTCAAACTCCATCAACAGAAAATCCAAGGAAGAAGACGTCACAGTGTTGGACACACTGTTTGATTGACAGGTGATCTCCACAGCAACGACAAAAGATGGCTGTACTTCAAACAGGCTTTGAATTGAGAGAGAGACTTAGAGCTCTCATTTACAATATTACACAGAATGTAATATCTCCCTCTAAGAAACACGTACATGTACACATTTGACTCGGGCAGCCATGGAGCAGAAAGCGATCCAGCGTCTTGCTCCTGAGCACCTTCGACACGACGGGACCGGAAGGGACACATTTTCTGTTTCTGCGGGTACTGACGGTCTCTCGCACCAGCAGGCGCTAGACAGCTCTTCCTCAGAGACTGACAGTTCATGTTGCATTTTCACATATGAAAATGATTTCAGGGTTAGGAAAATACTCCATATAGTGAAGATGCATCCAACAGCTTCAGAGTGCAGTGCATCTGCACACACATACACACACCCATCGATGGCCTGGATATCTAACCCACTCTTCTTCCATTACCTCCTACAGGTTAAATACTGACCTCACTGGACAGGAATCCCCCAGAACACAGGCCCCATTTCAACCATATAATCGCATTTTTCTACAGCCATCATCCTCCATATAATCCTTTAAAAACCATTAGGGTTTCAGAAGACCCATCCAAAACCTTGACACGTACTGTCAGGCTACTGTCCCAGTCCACACGTAGACACACACACACACACACACAGTACTAGACTGTTTTCCACCACCCTCAGGTCTATCACCACTATGTTGCATTCCGTACAAGAGGACAGAAGATGAAATGGAATCTGGACAGACTTCTATCTTTTGTCTTTGTCAGATTTCCAGGCAGTGCAAAACGTGTGTGTGTGTGTGTGTGTGTGTGTGTGTGTGTGTGTGTGTGTAAACCAGAGGGTAGGCGGATAATTTGCTGTAATTGCTTCTCCGTTGGGGCTTGCTAACAGATAGATATCCGAGGTATGACTGTTGGACCAAGGACCTGGAACCATAGTGCGGGCATACACACACACACACACACACACACACACACACACTATCAGTACTCTCCATCGACGGACTGACAGCTGAATGGTAGCAGTCATAAAGTCTCTGTTCTGCCTCCACCAGTCTGCATCCAGGTAGCCGGATGGTCCGGTGTCATACCTGTGTGTCAGTGGGAGATTTCATTCCATCTCTTCAACAGCTCAGGACTTAGACAGCAGCGACCCACCAACTCTGCTGCGGGGGGGTGTGAAGGATGGAAAGGTCGGGGGGGGGGGGGGGTGAACATCCATCCTTGTGAGAACCAGTTGGGAGTTTTAGACCTTCGGAGTGAGGACCTTTTCGCAAGCTTGAGATTGTTTTTGCCGGTCTTCACTTCTTCAGTGGGTTAGTTTAGGGTTGGGGTTAGGGTTAAGGGTCAGGGTTAGGGTTAAAGGTCAGGGTTAGGCACGTGGTGGTGAGGGTTAAGCTTAGGACTTGGGTTTAGAGTTAAGGTTAGGTTAAGGTAAGGATTTAGGTTAGTTTGCATATAGCGGATAGGGAATGAATGTTGTCAGTGGAAGGTCCTCACAAGTATATAAAGACGTGTGTGTGTGTGTGTGTGTGTGTGTGTGTTTGAGGGAGGGACCTGTGTGTAGGTGCAGGTGCATGCATTTAAGCACATTAACCATTTGCGTGCGTGCATTCAATCTTTATGTAGATGTCTACAATAAATCCTTATATTCGTGTCTGCATGAACACTTTTAGCTCTAAGTGGCCGCAGAGAAACACTCACTGACATTAATGGCCAGTTGTGATTTCCCCAAAAGCCTTCGTAAAAACAAGTGCTCGTTTCATTGGACACCGGTTCGAGCCAACGACCTGTCAGCGAAATACGGCGCAACATCTTTTTTCAGATTTATAAGGAAATTCCACAAAACTGGGAGAGAAATGGGCTGGAAAATAAGCAACACCCCAATTCTTTTTTTTTTTCCACTTTCTGAGATGTTAATAAAAATGTAATGCTACAGTGCAGCAGCTGTCACAACAGCCTTTGGTCAGACTAATGGTGGCCTGTACTTCAACCAATTATACCAAATTATACCAGCAGTCTCAGAGCGGAGGATCTTTACACTTGGTCCTGTGTACGGCAGACCAAGTATGGGACAGACTAGATGACAGACTAGATGACTCACCTCAATGAGGACTAGCCAGGACTAACAGGTTATCATCTGTTGGTGTGTGTGGCCAAAATGTGGTCCTGCCAGGATTAAAGGATTACACCGACTTTTGGGGGGAACTTGGCTTCAATTTAGCTTTTCCGTGTTAGGATAGGAGAACCACCAAAACCATCTGCTGTGTCTCTGGTAGATTGCTCTGTCCTGTGCGCATGCTAACAGGTTAGCATACAGTGTGTTAAGTGCCTGTAGACAACTAGCATTATCTAACGGAGGATAGACCTTTTGGTCATCCAACGTTTGTGAGGTTTTTTTTCCTGCCAATCCTCTCGTCACATTAAAAGGTAAGTTGACCAACGGGCCAATTTCCCCAAAAAGGTCAGTGTAGTCTTTTAATGGTTTGATTCCCAGTGCAGTCTAATGGGTAGAGCATGGCACTTCATTTCCACAAGCTAAAGATGAATGGACCCATGGTGCTCGTAAGGCTCTTCGGATAAAATCGAAATAGACCAAATAGAAAGTGTAAGATTTCTGCTGGCGACGGGTGGCGTGTCCTTTTTGTTCTCCCAACATCTTGGACTCTCTGTGGGCCAATTTGGCAGAAACAACTACTGGCTGTTTCAGTTAGACACAAACAAGAAAATAAACTGCCGTCATAAACAAGTGACACCAAATACTTGGCTGTATGATATATGTAACTAACAACAACAATTGGAAAACCAGAATCATTAATCCTGCAATACATTGCACGCATACATTCTTTACTGTAGTTCAAGTTTTCAGAATTTGCTATCCTTTTCGTTGCCATGGGATACAGGGAGAAACCATTTGGGCTGCCAACAGAGGGGGGGATCAAATAGGGATATCGCCGATTTTCGAAGATGCTGTGATTTTTGAGAATGCTGCTTGGCCACAAAGTGAAAGTTCCAAATACATGTTGGCATGCAAGTCCCGTAATAGTTTTCTAAGATATCATTACTGTCAGTATTTATTGGGGAAATCAATGACCATAGCATAGAGGGGGTCTGAACATTTGAAGGAAGAACCCTCTGATCTTCCTGCGAGATTCTCCATCCTTGATGTTCGGCTCCATTTCCTCTGCGATTTATACGGCGATGAAGGCTACTACTTTCCTCTTGGGTCAAGACCACAGACCCTCTTAAAAATGGCTCCCTTGGCTGCTTTAGAGATTGGCCGCCATTTAGCGCTAAGTAAATATTCCGTAAACAGAGATGTACTCCCATGGTTTTTGATGGGAGTCCATTTTGAACAAAGCAAAACATTGAGTGGGCTTAAATTTTTACCAGGCCTCCTTTTCTTAATGCTGCGCCAAATCGAGGATGATGATTGTCAAGGATCTCCTTTTACTGGCCTGCCAGGATTGGTGGAATGCCAATTGAAGACTGGTCCCTCGGTGTGTGTGCATGTGTGTGTGTGTGTGCGTGTGTGTGTGTGTTATGTGTCTATGTGCCTCTATGAAGGAGCAGTGGTAGAGGAGGCCTGCTATAGTGATCTGCTGTATATGCAGCAGGTGTGTATGTATGTGTGTGTGTGTGTGTGTGTGGTGTGTGTGCAAGTGTGTGTGTGTGTGTGTGTGCGTCTGGGCTAGGTTGGTCTGGTCCCAGATTTAGAGGAGGAAGCCAGTGTCAGGGCCGGTAGACGGATCTCTCCTGAGGGATCCGATAAATAAGGAAAAAATATCTGTGAAAAAGGGAAACGCAGCTGTTTCCAAAGGAGAAGTCAAAATATTGGTGGCGTTGCATTCCACAGCCGCAAGGTAGAAGGCCAGGAGTGTTAGAGCTCGCCCTGTGATGCTCTCTCTCTCTCTCGTTTATGTCCCTCTCACTGTGCACACCTCTCTTTCCTGTCTTTCCTTCCCTTTCCATCTGCCTCTCTATATGCTTCTGTCTCTTTCGATCCCGTTTTCCCTCCGTCTGCCTCTGTGCACCTCCTTCCCCTCTCTCTTTCTTCTCTCCGCCATTAAATGTGCACATGTCCCCATCTTTCATCCTTTCTTTACCCGCTCTTCCGCTGTCTCTGTCGTGAAGAGAGTTGAGCCTCAGTGCTATTCCCTTTGGAAAGTCTGCGCTGACCACAATGCATTTCAGCGGCTTAGAACCAGAGCATATGATCCACTGATAAATCAGACGGGCCCGGCTTCAATCTCCCCCCTGGGCGGACTTACATGGAAGTCCTACTGCTTGTTTTACACACACGCACAGCTCCAAAAACAGCGACGGTAACCCGATACGTGGATATTAAAAAAGCAGGTGGACCTGCAGGAAAATCTAGAGAAAATAATCAATGTTTCTAATAATACGTCTGTCCGCAATGTCAACACAACACAGCCCTTACGCTCTCCTCGAGTCATGCGAGAGTTTTCAGTGAAAGCTGGACGTGCGCATCAGAACTGCCCTTCAAAATTGCAAGTATGTATGTTTTCAATAAGGTAGGCCCAAGCGGGAACGGCTCCCTTCACACTCGCTGCACTAAACATGAGGTGAAGGGGGCGTGTCTTTGAAGCCAAATGCAAAAAAAAAGTAGACCCCAATAAATTAGTGGGTCAATCTACTCGGATCTTATCTCCACTAAATAATCTAATATTTCAAAATGAGTCAGTAGACCGAGACAGCAGAGCCGGGATTGACTATTGCAGATGTACTATCCCAACTCATCCCTATTCTAACAACGGGGGGGGTAAATCTGGATTTTGCCACCCAGGCTGCTAGATTATAAAGGCTGGACGGGATTATCTCACATGAACACTAAATCTGAAGTCAGCTCTAAACGGCTGTCAGATCCACCAGAGAAAGGCCTGAAACATTCTCCACTATTATGTCTACTCACCAGGAGTGTTTTGGTTTTTTTTGGAAAGAAAAGAGGAAAGAGAGAAAGAGGAGAGAGAGGTGGTGTGATAGAGAGATGGAGCAGCAACAGATGAAGAGAGTCTCTATGATTCTGTCGAGCAGATGAACGTCGGGGTTACATTCCTCTCAGAAAGGGGGATCTGAGTGTAAACAATACAAGCTAGGCTGACAGAGGACAGCTAAACTTGGATAGTGTGTATATGCGTGTGAGTGTGTGTGTGTGTGAGTGTGTGTGTGTGTGTGTGTGTGAGAGAGAGAGACAGAGAAGGAGTAGAGTAGGGGAGAGGAAAAGCGAGCAATGTAGATGAAGCATGTTTGCATGGATGAAAATGAGACACCCACATTTGCAAAACACGACACCTTCTCTTGCAAAAACGACGACACTGCAGTTTCTCGCATCCAGGAGCCGAGTCAGCAGTCAGAGAGAGTATCCGAGTATCCGCTGGCAGGTCTGAGGTATATAGGAGGTGTCCGTGCAGGAGGAAGGAATAGAGCTGGGCAGGGTTTCCCAAACACACCAGTAGTGATAAAAATCTGTTTTGTTCCCTTGTTAGATAAAAGGTGTAAAGATCAATTTAGCGCTGACGGCGTTTGGGAAAGCAGACCGTCACCAAATGACCAGTTGTTGGATGCTTTTGTTGTACCCACTGAGCTACACAGGACCACTGTCTCTCTTCCCCTCTCTCTCTCTCTCTCTCTCTCTCTCTCTCTCTCCTCGGTCTTTACTTTCTCTCTCTGGAAGCTACCCACGCCTCTCTCCTCTCCTTCCTTCTCTCTCTCTCTCGTCGATGATATCACTTCATGACGGGCCTGTAATAAGTCCTGGGTTTCCATCCCCAAGTATTTTTCACAAATGATGATGAATCAAATTAGGAAAGCTGAATGGAAATGGCCAAATTCAATTTCCCCGATAATGCAAAAAAAAAAAAAAGTTTTTATACGCACTTGAAGTGGAAATTGTTTGTGTCAATAAAGGAATTATGCAATATACAGCAATGGAAACGCATTTGTTGAATAAATAATGACGTTGTCTCGGCATGACCGGCCCAACAAATGGTCTCATCTCGTTGCGCAACGGTTTAGAAAGTGGCTTCGGACGTTCTGAAATGTTGCCTGTCGAATATCCGTCACATTTCACTTCATGCAACATTTCAAAAGTCTGCGCCGTATGGAAACAGCTTGATGTGCTCCTTCTCTTCTTACTCTTCCTGATCTCACTCCTCCTCCCTCTATCTCTCCTTCCTCTCCCTGCTGCCTCCCTCCATCCCTCTCCGTCCCCGACTGTTTTCCTGTCGGCGTCGTGTTTGGAAAGCCGGCCCCGCGGGTCAGCCGAGGGCTCGTAAATTTGTCAGCGGCAGCGCGGTTGAAAGGGAGGCTACTTGCCGGGGAGTGTCGGGAGCGTTCGGCGCTCACGGGGGGCCTTTTTCTCACCGCGGCCCCGCGGTTGTTGTTTCAGGCACGTCCTCTTCAGGGACACGGCCGGCCTGGGAACATGCGAGGGGCTGAGGAGTGCAGCTTCCCCCCCCCCCCCCCCCACATGACACCGGTGTCAAAAGACATCTTGTGTAACGAGGTGGGAATCCTGGTCGTCTGACACGGGCAGGCATCCGTAACGCAAGCACCCACAGCAAGCATGGGGGTGCGTGCACACACACACACACACACACACACACACGTTTGTATTACTATACCTGTGAGGCCCTTCTTTCATTGACCTACATTCATTCCTAACCTTAAAGGAAAAATCCATCCTTTAGCGATTAGCGATTGCATGCATTGCATTCTGGGTCCATGTTGTTGTTTGGTGGGAGAAATCCATCATAACAGAGGAAGACAGCAGCCTCAACAGACCACAATGCATTGCGGTTACAAGAGATGTGTTTCGAGTGAGGGGCACCACTTTTTTCCTCACTGGAAAAACTCTCCTGCTCTCTTGCTGAATGCAACACGTTCAGGCATGTTCTCTGGGGGGATTCTGGGAAATGTAGGAAATCGCTAAATGAAGTGGAAGGAGACGAGGCAGGTTGAGGGAAAGTGTAATGCATTGAACATGACAGATTGATGATATACAACAATGTAAGAGGATCTGAGGGAGGATCTGGAGTTTCCCTTTCACAACCCTCTCCACTTAATGCCCAACCTAAACCCTGAACTAACCCCTTAAAGAAGTGTGGGCCGACACAGTGACCTCACCGGGGAGGGTTTTCCCAGATTTCCATCATTGTGGGAAATTTGTGTCGTTATAAGTGCAAAAATACAAGAGCGCGCACACACACACACACACACACACACCCTTCCGCTGCCCCATCAAGGTCAGTGAAGGCTTTAAATCACCGCTGGCCTGTCCCTGGGTCTCTCACCCCTCACGCAGCATCTGGGTGTGCCTTTTTTCTTTCCCTCCCTCCCTTTCTTTCTTTCTCTTCCCCTGTTTTTGTACCGGCTGCGTGGAGATAAATCCCCGGAGGCTTCCCGGTGGCTTCACAGGAATGTTTGCCGTGACACTTACGCCGTTCCCTCCGGCTGTGGTCATCTGCACTGACAGAGCGAACGACGGGGTCATGATGGAGGGAGTCTACCGGTCGACAGGAACACAGCAGCTCCCGGTTCAGCGGTTCAGCGGCTCACAACCTTTTTACTGGGAACAACTTCTTCAACGAATTCAAATTATTCAAACAGTAGGAATACCAATATTACCAAAACGCAAATACAGAGTCACGAGTAGACGAGAGGAAAGAAGAAACGTACTCCCAACTCCACGACAACTACCATCGAAGTGCCCTTGAGCAAGGCATTAAACCCCAAACTGCTAAAAACACGATAGATACGCGATAAGAGTTCGATAAGAGCTCATAAATGTAGCATCGATATCGTCTTTTAAGAACAGAAGATGGGATGAGGGTTTGGTTCTCTGTGTGTGTGTGTGTGTGTGCGTGTGTGCGTGTGTGTGTGACAGCTGTTTCGCATCAACATACCAGCTATGTGTTGATTCAATGGCCACTAACGCCACCTATGGCATCCTCGTGTCCATACTTCCTCTCTCTGTGTGTGTGTGTGTGTGTGTGTGTGTGTGTGTGTGTGTGTGTGTGTGTGTGTGTGTGTGTGTGTGTGTGTGTGTGTGTAGGTCTATTCTGTGGCGCTACCCCCATCCCTGGCCCACAAGCCTCCCCACACCACCAGCAACGTTTTTCTCAACGTACAATAGTAGTAACTATCATCATTGAACACATTTAACATTATTAGCACCAGAGATATAAGCAGGGACACAGGAAGCGGGGGGGGGGGGGGGGGGGGAAGTCGGGGAACAGGAATCTTCCATTAAAATTGAATGTGAACTTGAATTTCCTGAAAAAACAAATGTAGCGTGAGGTGAAAATGTGACATTTTAATACCAAATTTCCACTTATCATACAGACAGTAATCACTCACTTGCACACACATACTTGTTTGCTCTGTTTCTCTCTGTGTGCTTCTTTGTCTCTCTCTCTCACACACACACACACACACACACACACACAGAGACACTAATTCTCAGTTAATGATCTGCTCTGAGGGCCCGGTACACGGCCTCCCCAGAGACAGTTAAACGCGAGACAAAGGCTGACAGGTTTACAGCGCTGTGAAGAGGAGCGAGCTGAGCAGGAGAACAAATACACAAACACACACGCTCACACACACACACACCGAAAAAAAGGCTTTTGTAAACTCCTTTTTCCTCGTTCTCTCGACGTGACCACACGCTAATCATAATATTTGAGCCCGCGCTGCCGTGGCGTACAATGCTGTGTGTGGGTTTGTTAGGTTTGTTTGGGCCCTGCATGACTTTTATTTTGAAATTCGACCCACGCGTTGTTAGAGGAAGCCACATGGACGGGCAGAACGACGCCTGTGATGTGGTAGC
This sequence comes from Hoplostethus mediterraneus, assembly GCA_034670385.1. Classification (NCBI taxonomy): domain Eukaryota; kingdom Metazoa; phylum Chordata; class Actinopteri; order Trachichthyiformes; family Trachichthyidae; genus Hoplostethus; species Hoplostethus mediterraneus. Next base: position 1,094,143 of record JAXDDW010000031.1, read on the forward strand.
TGTGGTCGGGGAGAACGCTCCGTCGTATTGACAGCGAACCACATGATTGGTCGAAATCTGATATCTAATAAAAGGAACCTGTTTTTTGAGAGTATGTGGTCAAGATTTTCTCCGAGGTTTTTAACTCAGGTTGCGAGTAAAAGTAAATTAATATCGGCAGGTAGCACCAGAGCCGATGATCTACTGGGGACATGTGGATGATTTCGGTGTCTCGGTCCTCATCACGTAAAAAGGTAAGTTGACCAATGGGCCAATCTCCCTCAAACCTGCAGTATTCCTTTAAGTTTGGCCCAGCGAACGGAGCAAATTCCTCCATGCCTGCACACAAAAGGTGATAAATGGGAGCAGCAGGCTCCTAATCAGATGTTCTGTCGGGGTTATCGGCTCTCCCCGACAGATCGTTAACGGCCGGGAGTACGCCGCGCCTCACCTTCTTATCTCCTTACACTCCTCCTCCCACACCGCTATCGCTCAGTCTGAGGGGGGAACTGGAATGTCCGACGGAGAGATGAGACTCGACGGGGCGAAAGAAAGAAAGAGAAAGAAAACGCAGCCGGAACGATAATCTCCGTACTTAGCCCCAATCACAGCAGCCATCTTGTCAAGTCGGAGAGTTATGGCGTGAGAAGGAGCGATATCATCGGGGTGGGTGGGCAGCGGTGCTGGAGGAGAGTGTGTGTGTGTGTGTGTGTGTGTGTGGTGGGGGGGGGGGGGGGGGGGGGGCGTTAAAAGCAGGGTGTGTGACAGAGATGACTTCAAGTGTAAATGGAATGCTCTCTTAAAAACCGTCTATCTGCTGACCTCGGGGTCGACCGAGCATCCAAAGCGAAGTGTTCTTAGAGGCAGTTCCCCCCCTGCGTACCGAGGACAATAAAGTCATAACACACACACACACACACACACACACACACACACAGAAAATCACATCGACAATGGAGCTGTTCTGCAACACCTCTCGTTTTATGACAGGTATACGGCCCGACTGGAAAAGACATAATCCAGCGAACCGGAGATGTTTCCCCCATTAAACCATGTTTGTTTCTCCGAGGCAGCCGCGTGTTTTGCCAGAGAGCTTGACAACCGATACAATCCAAACATGAGAAAAAGGAAGCACTTTAAAACACTGTAACTCAATAAGCGGAATCATTTGTATATCTTGGGCCATTCCTGAACCTCGTTGGAAGTTCAAGTGAGCTTGTAGCGGCGGCTACGTGTTTGATGCTTTAAAACGTATAAAAAACAAACACAGAGTTTACAGTTTGTTAATGTAATTCTTCCCCACCATTGCTAGCAGGTATCAACTGCCAAGTTTACGTCTCGGAGAAGATCCTGTATTCCGTTGCAGCATATCTTGAATTCCTCGCTTAACGTCCAGCTAACCCTGTTTACAGTACACTCCAAGTCGGGGTGGTATTCTCTCCGTTCTGTTCTTTAAAGGCTTTGCAGGAAGCATTTCGAGACGGTTTAGCGAGAATTTTCCAAAGCCCGCTCCTGCATCAGACAATTGACTCTTTGATCACACCCAGCTAATTATTTGATCACGCTGGGGCTTCGGGACACGTTTTCGGTGCAGAAGAAGTGGCTTACCTGGGCTTAGCCGCTCAGAAATGCAGCCAGGCATCATGAAACAGGAAAAACAGCCGTTTAATGAGGCCACTTCATTTGAGAATAAGCCCGGGGTTGTCTAGACCCGGCTAATCCTCTGAAAACCCACTTCTTAAAGCTTTTCGGGCTTGTTTGCCTTTAAAGTAGGCCGGTAGAATGCTTGGCTGTTGACTTAGCTAAGAGGGCTAGTGACAGCTCAGCCATAGCCATGCAGCGAGGTGTGCAGAGAGGGAGATGAGAGCAGGAGGAGGAAGAGAAAAGGGGATGAGGGTGGTTGGGTTGACAAAAAACAACGTTTATGTTTTGAAAATGATTTCAAATATTTGAGTTACAGGAGGCGCGCTTGATTTAACTCGCCAGACACTGGGACAGCCTCAAAATGGGACGCGTAAGAAAAAGAGAAATCAACCCTCAGTTTGAGAAATCTATTTTACACAGGTCTGCCTATAAGAGCGCTGGGTGGGGACGGAGCTCACCTGTAAATCATGCAAACCGCAGAACGGAGGAGGGTATTTGGATTTGCAGGCAACGTTGAAACAAGACCGGCCCTGAAAAACCAATGCGCGGATTTTCCTGGATTATTATGGGACGTTCCCTCTCCGCCGACCCAGCGGGCAAACAGAGAAGGATGGGAGAGTAAACAAGGGATGGGAGCGTTGGCTGCAACCCGTGCCAAGCCAAGCTTAGGGAGGCCCCCCCCCCCGCCCCCCTCACCCCCCTCACCCCCTCACCTGTCTGAGTGGCTGGCTGGCTTGGCTTGGCTTGGCTTGGCGTGGGAGAGGTGAGGCAAAGCAAACCCGTCACAGTTAAACGCAAACGACACAGGGACAACATTTGGAGTTCCTGTTCTGTGAACCGTGAAACCAAAAGCCATTTCTGTGCATCCTTGAGTCACCGTAACCGAACGGTAACAGCGCGACCGCAATAACCAAACCTGATAGGAACAACAAATAGGACCATATTTTCCCCTGGTGGCTATTATAGCCCTCAGCGGCTTATATTTGTTGAGCAATAAGTCACTCCTCCTTAATTGTGTGTGCGTTCACCTCTTGTATTCCAGAGGCATGCACCTTGCCAGTGTTGGTCTGTGTCTCCCCACTCAACAACACATGCTAGAGATTCATAGAAGAAGAACAGCAGGCGTTTATCTCAAGTACATCTCATATCCAAGTATGAAAACAGACACATTTTCATCTAAACAGACTATTAAACATAGTAATTCATTTCTTGTGCTAAATTTAAGATGTTACCTGTTTCCTCTTGTAGTCATAAGAAGTATAAAATCACTTGATAGCGACTCTCAGGATCTCCGTCCAGCGAGTGTGAACAGGCCCTGCAGTGTAAACCCCAGTGAGCGGAGTGACCGCCACCATTACCCGAGCTGTCCGGCAATACATTAGGACAAGTTAGGGAGCTGCAGTGTGTCACACAGCATGAGTCATACCGCACACAGTGTCACTTCACTAGACCTCAGTGGAAAGCAGGACGTCCGCAAGGCAAACAGTGATGAACGCGCTATTCTAGGAATGAAGATGAAAAAGGAGCTGGAAAATATGCTTCTGGTCCCCCCCAATTTGAAGTTTTCCACCACTCGCTCTCTCTCTCTCTTTCTCTCTTCGGTGAGTCAATGGGTCATTCGAAGCGATGAAAGCTAAGAAGAACGGATGAGTGAACAAGAGGTCTACATGAATCACGCTGAGGGGGGAAGAAAGAGGCATCTGGTTCGCAGTGAGCACACTTGAGACTGGATGTAGCGCAGGGGCTCTTAAATCTATCCGTCCCCCAGGAGAATACCCTCTGAAAATGAGCTCTCTATCTGCTACTGCAGCAGCTGGCTGTGAAAGACATCAGTTCAGACCTGAGCCTAAATCACTGTCATCGTTTTCTTCGTTATGGGTCGGTTTACGCTATTAAAAGTCATACGTTTTTACATCTGCCCCGAAGAGAGAGGTCTCGCTAGTGTACCTGGGTTCAAATCAGATGTGAACAGCGTATACTTTTCATCGGTGTAAACAGAGCCACCGCCACTGTCTCCACTTTGGGTTCACGTATGTAGACGTGCATTAAGCCGGGAAAGAGCCTTTCAATAAAAATTCTTCGTCTAATGAGGGGCTCGGCTTCATCCGCGTCTGGTAAACCTGTCCCGTATTTTTCAAAATGTTTCAGACAGATTGTTTGTCTCACTTGTTGTTGTTTCAGTTTTTCTTCCTTTCATTTGTCTTTGGTTTTAATTTGTACTTTCAGTTTGGCCACACATGATATCCAGATTTTAGGCCGGTTTTGAAACAAGATGGACCACCCAGAAGCATCGCCGGCCTCTCTCTCTCTATAGCTTTCGAAGTCACTCAACGCAGACCACTCCAATCGCGAAAGAAAAACATTAAAAACTAATCGGATGGCGATGACACACGGTAGTCATGCAAGGCCTTATTTGCAAAGCAGATGGAGAGCCTTGGCCTGTCCGACATTAATTGCAATCACATTCGGGGAGGAAGCTGTCCCTCCTCCAGGGCGGTTAGGACTCTGTGTACGACTGGAGGAGATGGCAACCTAATCCCCTGGTCACCAAAGAAATCTGAGGGAATCGTCAAAAGATGCACAGGACGTGATTAATCAAAGTGGATGGCCAGATGTGCAACAACACGGGAGAATAAACCCAAACTGACACAGTACAGGAATACCAAAACCACAGACACACAAACACCACCGCCACCACCATCACACTCCCACACAGAAGCCAACAGAGAGGCTTGGTTATTTGAGAACAAAACGACGGCCTCCCTCTGTCTGAATATCTGGTTTTCATCACCACATGCTGCAACATGAATACTCAGAGGACCAATAAGTAGAGAAGCATTTGCTTTAAGCTCCTAACTCAGTCTCTCCAGACAATTCTGATTCTATTCTCTGTATTCAGGAGTTTAGAGAGGTAAAGGTTCAAGTTTCTTAATGGACAGGACTATCAATAGACCCACAGTAAGTGATGGACCCTGCTGCTGAAGGCCTATTGGCTCTTCCAATTCAAGATAAGCTGAGAATTAGAAACAGCATCAAACCACATTCTTCTCCAATGATGCTTTTCCACTTTTCCCATGGCCGGATAATGACAATGTCCTCAGTTCCCAAGAAGAATGACAATCCATCTGGATTTAAGCCGCCTTGTCCAACGCTTCTGACTCTGGCAGCGCCTCTGTTTATCTTCAGGCACTCTGTTTAGAGTCTCCCAGTAAACATTGGAGCTGCTAATGGAAGGAAGGGCCTCGGGCTTTTATGTTCCAAACCCGTTATGATTAAAGTGTCTCTCTTTATCGTCATCAGCTCTAATTAAAGACAATCTGGCGGAGCAACACAAACAATGCGACGCAATTTACGCACAGAAACAGCAACTCGCAGCCCCGGAGGTCAACGGCAGGAATGGCCCTTTATATACAAATACCAGCGGTGGTGGTGAGTGATGGGCTTGGTGAGGATACTAATTCTATTTTCCTCCCTTAGACATAAATCGCGCAGCAGATTGCACAACACCACTGACCACAGCATTTCGAGGCTATACATGAGCCCGAGGGGGGTCCTGTCTCCCCCGAGAGACTCCGTGCAACAATAAATTACTGTGCAACAGCACAAACCTCGCCAGTTATCTCAGCCCCAGAGCCAGCTTGCAGATGATTGGGTCTCCGTATGGTTCAGACACTGTTTATACGTGGAAACCAACACTAAACGCGCGTAATGCTACCTCCGCTGTGCGTAATCCCTTTTGGTGTCCAGTGATGCAGTGGTAAATATCCTAACTCAAACAACCACCAGGATAAAGTTGGACAGTACTTACTGTGATATAGTAGGCATTTACGTCATTAGATTGCCTAATAAGGTTAGAAAACTAAGCTGAGTTTTAGGTGAGTTTCTCCAATACATCCCTGCTTGTGCCCAACACCTGTTCACGTTGCAATTCAACTTCGCAAATTAAGATTTTCTAATCCAAACAACTAGAAACTGGAAAATATCTCGTACGCGAGTTATTACGCACATGTATTTTTGTATTTTTTAATAAAATCCACAATATAAAATAGCTAATTACTTTCGTTTGTCAGACAGATTTCTTGTCGCTTACCCAAATTGACGAAGCTCATCACCATATCGGCATCGTTCAGAAAGGCAGTTTCTTGATATGTGGTCAGAGGAGGGCTCTGCGTCGTCAGCATGGACTGATACTCGTCCAGCATGCCCTCCACTTGGCTTTTCTCCTCGGTGGATATGGTGTTGTACAAGTCCAACATGAAGAGCGGAGCGGAGTTGTACTTCCCGGCTGACGGATGCGGTCTCGGTCTGTGCGGCAGTCCGAGGATGGACAGGATCTCCTTCTGCACCTCTCTCTTCTCGTGCGTCCGCAGCCGCCGGTGGATGAAACCCGCGTGCACTTCGTTGTTGCCATCCAATAAATAATTACTCCCCGCGACCAGGAACATGCAATAACACGCACTCCACCACAATCCGACCGAGGCAAACCAGCAGCTGGTCATGGTGTTGTCCCGCTGTGCTCTCCGGAGTCCCAAGTGTGTCTGGCTTGGAGCTTCAATCAGCCTGTCCACTTTTAAATGTGCGTAATGGGAGCCCAACTCTTGTCCGAGCCCGCTATTATCTATCGCAGCCGCAGTTCAAAAGCAAGCAAACATGTATCAAGCCATTTGAAGTGTTTCCCCATGCGAGATGCGTAGAAAAGTGTTGGCCCTGCTTTCATTTCTGAGTCCCGTAGCGCGCTGTCCTGCTTCAGGTTAAATGGCACCATGTAAAAACTTTATTCTGAAAGCTCAAGCAAGTCTAAATCCAACCCGGTCAAAAGGCAACGTTTGATGCCAAGTTTACCCGTAAAAGAATAACAACTCCCCTGAAAGAAGCCATTTTACTTAAGTGGCTATATTTGCTCTTCGAAATATATCAGTTTCCAACGTGGCGCGGGGAAAAAAGTGACCCTATTATAGTTGAAGAAGTTTCCCCACTGCTTTCAATGACTGTCCCGTCCTCCTGCAGACTGAGTGTGTGTGAGTCTAACAGGGATCAGCAGGTTGCAGTCTATAATGTGCGTGTGTGCGTGCGTGCGTGTGTGTGTGTGTGTGTGTGCGTGCGTCTTCTGAAACCGCCCAGTCAGTGCGCACTTACGCAGAGGTGGAGCTTTTCAACTCTATCATCATAAGGTTAATGCCACATTTTGTTCACTGCTTTCTATCAAGTAAAGACTTTGTAATCTAACGAGAAATCACTATGATGTTCCGATAACATCCTATAATATTCCTATAGTATAGTAGTATAGTGAGCGTGTCTGAGGTACTCTGTAGTGTAGTTCATGGACTTTATGGTGCTTTATGGTATTTTTATTTATCAAGGATTTTTTGAACAACGGCAACTGCTTAATAGTTTGACGTTTTTCTGTTAAATTACAGAGTATCCTTCTAAAACTGCGATCATTTCTCTAGTTATTTTTTCTAAGTTTTGGATGATGATTGCGCAAAGCATAACTAATGTATGAATCAAATCTGAAATAACGCGGCGTTTTAGGTTAGAAAATCTTGTCAAATCTGCTATCATGAATCATGGACTTCACGTTTACACACTTAGAGTGAAGCACCTTCATCGCTGCGGAGAAAGCCTCTGTTGAGGTTGAAGAAATGTTCTCCAGTTGAGGCACGACCCCTGACGATGGAGTGGAAAACAGCAAGTGATGAAGAGCTGCGCCGAGAGCAGGCTCTGCGAGAGGATGAGCGGCGATCTCGTGTTAACACTGGGGAGCGGGTTCACACCTCCCCTGCTAAATGAGAACAAATCGGCCACTGAGTGAACAGCCTCTGTTTGGATGACAAAAACCTGAAATGGTTCATTTTAAATGTCTGCGTAATTCACAGAAAAGCATATTGCTGTAACCCACTAAAAAACCTGATCATATTCCAAAAACCACCAACATCCAGACCTTTTATGTGTTTTATAAATCCCTACAATATCAAATAGCAGCAGAGAACAGCTCAATATGTCACAGAAACATCCTATATGCTTGGCAACACATGCTTGAATTCAATTCATTTTTATTTTAGTGTCAAGAGAACAAGGGACTCTCTCTCTCTCTCTCTCTCTCTCTCTCCCTCTCTCCCTCCTCCCCCTCTCCTTTCACCCCAACCTGTGTTATGTCTCCCTGGTCCCAGATTTGCGATGGCCCTGATGATAAGGGCCAAGGGTGTCCATATCTCTCTCTCTCTGTCTCTGCTACCGCTGCTGCTGCTGCCAGGGCCTATCTTATCTGGGAGTGAGGAGTGAGAACCAGCATCAAAGCTACAGATGCCTCCACCAAACGCGCACGTGCACACACACACACACACACACACACACACACACACACACTACAACATACTACTACTCCTGGCTTCCCTTTACGCTGGGTGAAATCTCCCATTGCCCACTACCTTCACCTCCTATGGAAACAGGTAAAGTAGTCCCTGCTAGTTCCGTCTACATTTTACCAATCTTTACCAATCTCATTATACCAATCTTACACACAATTGCTAGACCTCGCCTGCTTGTCCGGGGACACATGGCTGATTTTTATGCTCTCATCGCCTCATCATCTCATCATCGGTTAAGTTGACCAACGGGGCCAGGGGTCCACTCTGACTAAGAGGGGGGCCATTTCTCAAATCACTGAAGCAGGGCTGATGATTATAGTTCAGTCAAATTGTGAGGAAGTCGATGTCTCGGCGGGCTCACAAGAGGACCAACGAGGATGTGATTTTTCAGCTTTTGTCAGGTTTTTCTTGGACAGGCACCGCCTATTCATTTTAATGGGAGTTTGTTCCTGATTCGTAACACAGATTCCATAACACAGTGGCTACGATAGTTCCCTAGGCAACGTCTTGTTTTATAAACGTTACGTTCAAACGAAAGTCCTGACAACGAATACTGGCCCCGGCACTGGTGAATTTCCTCAAGGTGTTGACATTGTTGTCTAGTCCTTCTCTTATCCGTTCTAGTACTAAACCAGGAAGCAGGGGGACAGTCCTCCACACTACCACACCATGAGGGGAAATGGGTCATTTTTACTGCCGCTTGTGAATCAGTGCATGATAACAAACAAGCCTCTAACCTTGGGTATGTGTCACATTACACAAACTGTATATGAGCAGGACAATAGGATATTTCCAGCTCCTTCCCAACACTGGATGGTCTGCTGAGAAACAAGCTGCAGAGCGCAGATAGAGGCTTGTATGGGTAAAACGGCACGTGTGTGTGTGTGTGTGTGTGTGTGTGTGTGCGCGCATCCCCAAGAGGCAGAGCAGGTGATGTGTATGGGCTGGGTGTACTGGAGGTAGGAGGAGGAGGAGGAAACATTAAACAGAGGTTCTGTGTCCTGTCATCACACTGTCTAGACAGGACACCTCCTAGACCTAATGAGGTCTTTCTCTGTCTATCTATCTCTCTCAGTCAGACACACACACACACGCACACACACACACACACACACACACACACACTCGTCTCTCCCTCTCTCTAAAGTATCTGAGTTTAGTTCTTTTTATATTTTCTTGAGATTTTTCATTAAAGAAAAGTCACACACACACACACACACACACACACATACAGAATCAGCTCCTGTGTGTGTGTGTGTGTGTGTGTGTGTGTGTGTGTGTGTGTGTTGTGTATGTGAGTGGGATAGACATAGAGAGTCTCTCCAACACGCAAAATTAAGGGGAAGTGTGCTCCAAAGCCAAAGGAATGCTTATACCTGGCACAAGGCTGACTGGAAGTGCTGAATCTCCTACACTAATTATACTGTTATGGTTACTAGGACACACACACACACACACACGCACACACGCGCACACACACACACGCACACACGCGCATACACACACACACACACACACACACACACACACACGTGTGACCTTATCAGAGTCATCAGGTGCTCTAAACTAAAGGAACAATGGTGCGCTGCTGCAGGTATGCTGCTTTTGATGCCTTTCTAGTCTTTGTGTGTTGTAGTAGCTTTGTGTTCATACCTAGCATGCCGCCGCCACACAGCACATGAGGATGTCCTACATATAAAAGGGAGATAATGGAATACAATTCACTAATAAACTGCTTTAGAGAAAAAAAATGTACTCAACACATCTGCATGTGGAGAATCTTGTTCAGTTTCAACAGCATGTATATTTACAAGTCCCAAATTAAAAACTTCTAGGGCTGCTTTCATGAACTTGGCTTAAGCCTATTTTTACACCAGAAAATACACTAGTAAAGATGTGAATTAGGTGGAACTTTTCAAGAGAAAATTGAGATAAAAAATCATCTGGGTCTTGTCCTAAGTTTAAGACCCCTTGCCATATAATGTAAGCTACTAAAATGAGATGTATTAACAAGGCACAGATGGTTAGGTGACATTATCTATCAGTGTTCATCATCTATCATTATCTATCAATGTTAATCATCTATCATTATCTATCAGTGTTGATCCGTTCCCAGTCAAAACCAGCAGAGAAATGAACCATGTCTGTCCCATACTGTTGAGTTCAGAAATGCAGTCATCCTCAGCTGTTGTCGTCGGCCCCAAGAGGATGCCTTAGGTCACCTGAGAGCCCAACTTCTAGGAGAATTTCCCTCCTCTTCCTGTTCCAGAGCTGAACCTGGTTGCCCCGGCGACAGCTTCTGACTGGATGACAGGAATTCCGTGGTTGATCTCATACTGCATGGCCTGGGCGTAGGAAGATCAAATCAACCAATGAAATGCGATAATGCTCTTTTTTTTCTGTAAAAGGTGGAAATTTAAAAGGTGGAATGGCAGAAATTGTTTGATGGATCCTAACAACTGACGGCGACTCCCAAGCGCTAAATGCTTCACGACTGAGCTCAGGACAGGACGTCGGCGTGTAAGACGTGCGTCGGGGCGTACCTGTGTGAAGGAGGGAGCGTCGTAGGAGCTGTAGACGGCCGAGGAGCGGTCGGCACGAAGACACAGCTGGGGGAAGGAGCCGATCTGGTCCGCTAGCTCCAGGGCTGCCTGCAAAGCTGCAACGACGACATGAAGTTAATGTACCGGCAAACACACACAAAAAACAAATGAGTCAAGATCAAATGTATAAACAAGGACACATGTAAGGATTGTAGGGTGTATATACAGGCTTGTATACACACACACACACACACACTTGGTGTATTATGCCATTCTATTATTACATCAACCAAAACCACTTCGTAGCTACAGCCCTTCAGTGAATGGCATTCTGCATTTCGGTCTCCCTGCTGCTCTGCCTGTCTGTGAGCTTAAGCCATGCCACTTTGTTCCCCGGGCCACATGAAAGCACTGGACTGCATCCAGATCTGTCCTATGGAAAAACTAGGCCTGGTGATGGCAGACTTTGATGCCCTGTGCTGTGTGTGTGTGTGTGTGTGTGTGTGTGTGTGTGTGTGTTGGCGCTCCTGCATTTCCTTCTGATCTATACCCGCGCTAAGTGATCAACCTCAGAGAGACCAATTAGAGCGAGGCCTGACTGTGGGAAGAGGAACTTCCTGAGAGAATTAAATTAATCTTCTCCCAACGTCTAAGGAGAGCGAGAGAGGGAATCAGGGGCCGAGCCGCGGAGAGCACATGGAAAGGCTTTTTGGGACTTAAGGATACGGGAGCGTTCATGCATTAATATAACACAGGAAATGCCATATTGAAATGCACGCACAGCTTAATCCTCAGACTGCTGCTTGTATGAATGAGGAGCGGACAGCGCTAATAGTGAGTTACTGCTCCGGTATTGGAGCCAAATAAAGAAAACAGATTCACTGGAACAAATTTAGATTATATATGATCCTCTCTGATCTCACCCTTTAACAGTGTGTTCTTAAACTATGGCTCTGGACCTGAAAAGGGTCATGGGCCTGTTTCTGGTGGGTCCCCACATGACTAGTCAGACTCAGAGGATGTTTCACAGGGGAATACCGATGACAATGTCTACTTCCACTCCAGAGAGGGGAGACGTCCAGTCCCCCCCGCCCACCATCCCTTTTCTAGACCCGCATCTTGGTCTTCACATCTCAACCACTTGCCTCCTGTGTCCTTCATGGGTGCAAAGGCAAACACATGCTAGCTGACGTACACTAAACACACCATCAACCGACTAGTTTTCCACCTTTATTCCCTTTCTCCTGCTCTGCTATTATAGTAACACAAAGTAAAATGAAGTGAGGAGAAAGGTCGGGCTATGTGAGACTACCACAGGAAAAATGAAACAATCCATTGAAATAACAATGGAAGCTGTTAGAGGAAGACGAATTTCAAATCAACAACCATGTATTTTTGAAATCCTAGAATGACCTTTGAAAACTGCCCTTGGGTTGTGAAACTTACAAAACCCATAGTGGACCATGTAAACTATCAATTTATATGAAATCATGAAAATCGGGTTCAGGGGTTTTCCACCTGACAGCAGTGATAAGCATACAAACTATGTGCAGTACCTTGGCCATCAGGAACAACTCTGTTAGCCAATCCATAGGCAAGAGCTTCCTGAGCTCCGATCGGCCGTCCAGTGAGGATCAGGTCCAGGGCTCGGGACAGACCGATGAGACGTGGGAGTCGCACTGTGCCTCCGTCAATCAAGGGAACACCTGGAAAAAGATGAGCAGCTCAGTCATGGACAGCCAAATCCTCCCCTGTATAAAAATCCCTTGGTACAGACTATTAGACTGTGATGCAGCTTGTAACAAAGGGATGTTGTGCAATGTATCCAAGACATCTCAGACCCACGCTTTCATACGAACACCAAGTATAAAAGTCTCCTTAATACAGTAATACACTCTGAAACCATCCATATAAAAGCTAACTGAAAGATGTTTTTTCTTGAGGCATATCTCAATGGATACTAGTTGAAATGCAACAAATATTGGGCACATATTGATGAAGCCGTTGTAGAGGTCTTACTTTTCACTGCTGCACTTCACTGCTGCACTGTTGCTCCACCACAAAGTGGAATAACATGGAAAAGCCTTCAGTAATGAAGGTAGATGCATGATATGGGGGTCTTCTGAAATACCTGTGCAAAGTGAAAAGGAATGTACTCTATATAGGAATATTCTACTATATATAATCTAGTGCGAGAGCAGGTCAGCTCAGGTATCTGAAAATAACCAAACGAACACTTCAGGAAATACGTAACATACTGCTGACTTTTATCTGGGCTCGTGGTGTCAGAGGTTTTCAAAGTTTTCAAACAATTTTGTAGCTTGATACTCCTTAGCCATAACTCTGCTTTCTTTCCGACAGTATGTGAAGGCTCAAACTACACAGTGATCTATATCCACATAGCCTTGCTCTCAGCCTCTCTGGACGCATTATTATTATGGCTGTGTCCACCAGAGAGAGAGAGAGAGGAGCAAGAGAGGAAAGAGAGACACAGGGAGAGAGTGTACTGCGAGGTATGGTAAGCTACTGGCTTCTGTCCTAATTGCTAAAGAGCACCAGCTGGAATTGGAATACTTTCTACCGTTCAGCGCTCCTCAGTTCCACGCCACGATCCCGACTCCCTAATTCCTCCAAGTCCCTGATTCTATTTGACCACCCCTTATTGAGAGCACATGTGTCGGACATGTTTTCATAACCCCAAATCATCATGCAAAGTTTCTTTTTTTTTTTTCTTCTTCTTCTGCGGGGAGTTCCGCAAGGCTCCATTGTGGAAACACTGTGATTCTATTCATACCCCGCAAGCTACTTTCTCCCTGCATGTCTTTCAAATAAATCAAACTGGAATATATGGAATACCAGTGTTAATACATCTGCAACCAATCCGGGGGCCTACTTTGAGTTTAGACAGTCAGCACATATGGCAATATGACAGACAAAAAGACTGGTGGGAAGAGGGGGGGGGGGGGGTGTTACGTTGTTGGGGAATACTAGATTTCACTCAGTCATCCTGTTAGTGGCTTGTATTATATTGAAATGTCAATTACAGAGTATGGCTGAGCACCTGAAACCTACAAATAAATGATTCCTTGCCAAGCAATGTAATAATAAGAATTAGCACAGGTCATTTTATTATGTGTGTGTGTGTGTGTGTGTGTGTGTGTGTGTGTTTTTCAAGGTCCTTTCAATATTTAATAGCAGAGACTGAGACTGAATGTTTCAGCCAGAGTTTTGCTTTGTTGTCTTTCGCCACACATACCGACACACGTACATGTACACACACACACACACGCACACACGCACACACGCACACACGCACACACGCACACACGCACACACACTCACACACTCACACACACACACACACACCATCCTCCAATCCTCCTCAGGGACGGAGGATAGATTAGATAGTGGTGCAGACAGCCTCCTCATGCCGTGTCCAGCATTATCACCCTTGATTACAGCAAAGGAAAGAAAGAGGATAGGAGGAAAGGGGGGTGGGGGGGAGACAAAGACAGGAGGCACACAGGGCAGGAGAGAGAGTGAGTAAGAGAGGGACTGAGAGGGAAGGGGTGAGAGAGAGAGAGAGAGAGAGAGAGAGAGAGAGAGAGAGAGAGAGAGAGAGAGAGAGAGCGAGAGAGAGAGCAAAAGACAAAGCGAGGCCAGGTTGGTCTACAGTCTGTCTGTCTTTGGTGCTGCTGTTGGCACCATTGCTATCAGCTCCCGGAAGGATCTCCCCTCTTATCCTGAGCCCTCGTCTCCAGCTCCAACACCCCTCCCCCCCCCCCACCCTCCTCTCCCTCTGATAGTCCCGTCTCAGATGTGTCCTGTTTGCAGGAACACACACAGACCTGTCCTTTGTCCCACGTGAATAAGGGAGCTGAAAGGTTGGGGACCGTCTCCTTGAAGTTGTTCTGACTCAAAAGGCATGTTTGACTTGAAAGACCCCGACTGAGGTTGGGAGAGGAGGCTCCTTATCCTGTAAAGTTCTTTAGTGGGACAATGATCTGACACACGATAATCAGTGCAAAAAAAATGAGAGGGCATTTATTATCCTTGTACTGCCTTGAAATAATGATCCTTCTGAGTGAGTCTTCAAAGTCCATTGTCAGGTTTTAACTGGGGTTTTTGCGTGTGTCAGCAAAGTCTATTGTTTAATAAGCAGATATAAGAGGAGGTTCGCTTCCTGCAAAGTGGCGCTGTCACGGCTTATCGTCTGACTGACATGTAGGAGAAGTCAGGAGGAGAGGAGCAGACTTGCAGTTCATCTCCCAGCTACACAGTTTGATATAATGCGTTGGCCTACGAAAATGTGAGCCGGACAGTTCAGGTCTGTAGGAAGCCTATTGTGATTCATCATGGACGTCATGAACTCCATAAAAAAGCACTTACCTGGAAGCAGGAAGTATCAGCAAATCCTTAGATGAAACTATTTCTTTGACAAATCAAACTCTGTTCATTTGAAACCATTTGAAACCGGTTTTCGCAGCATAGTTTAATGTTGAATAATGACAGCTGAATATTTTTTCATAGAAATTGTTTTCAGTTGCATTTACTTGTCTGCTATTTTAGAGCCCAAAGTAATGGTGCTTGTGCTTTTTGGATGTGCTGTGGGGACGGTGCATTATAACCCAGACGGCTTTCACTTTTTGTTATGAACGATTTAATCAAAGTATGAAACTTCTGCTTCACCGTGGTTTCCTTTAACAGTGCTACATAACAACAACAACAACAACAACCCCATACCGGCTCCAGGGGTCTGATCTGTAGCTGACCCTGACCTCTGACCTCCCTGCACAGAGAAAAGAGAATTTCTCCTTCGGGGGATCAATAAAGTATTCGCAAAATTATTAGTGCACCCGATATTGGTACCAAGCCCACACCCACACCACCGCGACAGTAAGCCAGCCAGTCTATTATTATTATTATTATTATTGAGCTGGGTTCTGTGTGAAGAGTGTGAAATAAAACAGATTGAGGTCTTCTGGGTTGCTGGTGGTGGTACCGGCATCCCCACCACATCAAAGCAAAACCCACTACAATGGACTCCCATGAGGGTAATGCGATTAAGTTTGATGTGGATTAGCGATTTCCGGACAAATCCGGACTAAGCGGACGGCGGGATGAGAGAAGACCTTCAATCAGAAGCTCACTTTGAAATGATCGCTGGGAATCATGGAAAAGCGGTTAGACTGGGTTAGGCTGGGTGAAATGTGAGCGCCACAATTAACTTTATTTTATGTCTTTAGCCCACTGAGTAAATACCAGGAGTGTGTATAAGCGGGCCATTATGCTAGCCTAAAAATAGGGTATGAAACTGTGCATGAAAATAGCCAACAATGTGTCGGAATTCTGAAGAAGAAAAAAAACAAAAATCACATGAGAGTTTAATCGCGACCAGATCCCAACGGGAACGAAAACTGTCCTGACCGCACAAACACACACATTTGTGTCCAGGGCTCCCAGCGCGACTGCCAGGGTGTGGTCTCGCCCTCTCTTTGAGGCAGGAGGGGAGCGGGAAACTGTAAGCTCGGCTCTCTCTCTCTCTCTCTCTCTCTCTCTCTCTCTCTCTCTCTCTCTCTCTCTCTCTCTCTCTCTCTCTCTCTCTCTCTCTCTCTCTCTCTCTCTCTCTCTCTCTCTCTCTCTCTCTCTCTCTCTCTCTCTCTCTCTCTCTCTCTCTCTCTCTCTCTCTCTCTCTCTCTCTCTCTCTCTCTCTCTCTCTCTCTCTCTCTCTCTCTCTCTCTCTCTCTCTCTCTCTCTCTCTCTCTCTCTCTCTCTCCGCCATACCATCCATTCCACTAACTGGGTCTTGACTACGTTCAGAAACAGCACCAGAGTTTTGATTGTCTGAACGGTCCAATAACATCGCAACTTGGACGTCCATACCAAAGGACTGTGGTGAAGAAAGTGGTTGCTGGAATAGAGTTGGTATAGCCGTCACAACTAATTGCAAAGTGTTTCCTTTCAGTAACACTAGTGTGATCAATTAGCAACGGTCCATGAAATATGCCCAATTATTAAGACCGTGACTCTGTTTTGCAGTCGCTGTGGTGTAAAGCTTTTTCTTTCATATGGACAAAGATGGCGGCCTCCCAGATTGACATCGATCAGTCCTCCGCATCCATCCCACAATGCATTGCCTTCCCATGGTTTCCTAACTGTGCGACGGGTCAAAGGAGGCATATTTGGCCATCACTGTTACCAACAGACAACAATTTGGTAGAAAACATCATAATGTTATCAGGCATTAAGAGAGACAAGCGGCAACACTAACTAACACTGTGCCTGCTGTCTCAACCCTCTGTACTCAGCATTCTGTATCAGGAAAAAAATGAAATACTTGAGGAGGATGTTCTGCTCATTGAAAAACTTTGAATTTAAGGGTATTAGAAAAGTATTAAGTAAAGCTGGTGGCCATATTTAGTCAATTTAGCCAGCGAGGACACCGGCTGGTATTCGTTTCTACATTCAACTGCCCGGGCCATTCACACTTCATGGAGGAGACACCTAAAGCTTCAACGAGAAGGGGACGGTTTTGTATCTCGATGATGTAGTCACTGGACTATGCTATCCCCGCGTCAAACTCATCGAGCAGCTGTTTGAATTGGCCGATGTTATGTCAGCTTTGGACTGGGGCACAGCTTCCATTCAACACGTGGCTTCTTCTTTGGCCTTGGTCACCTAGCCCACTTCCAGACGGGATAGAGGGCTTAAGAAAAGGGAGGAGGAGGAGGAGGAGACACCGACATGCTGACAGGATGCTGCAGGTCTACTACTGGGGGGGGTAACTCGTGGGGGATTTTTCATCAGTTTAGTCAATGTTTATCTTAGCAACGGAAAGTGAGGGTCTCTACTTTATTTCAGGACTTTTCAGGATCTTTACACTCTGCACAACCTCCATGCTTGGGCTGATTTATCTTCGCCTTTGCAGAAAAAAAGGGGGAAAACCAGGGATAAAATAATCATTTAGGTTTCCTTTTCCTGTGCGGCTTTTTTTTTTTCTGGTTAATGATGTTCCCCTGGTTTCAGAAACAAAACAGCTTCGGGGAATTAGGTAAGCATGGTGGTTTTTCATTCAAGGTTTTTTTTTTTTTTCATTTAAGTTTCTAAAAATTCTACTGAGCAGTGGACATCGCACACTAATACCAGACTCCTGTGATGTAACCGTCTCCTCCTCCTCATTTCCTCCTAGGTGGGGCAGAGGGGCCCCCAGACAGGAAGCCACAGGTTCAGCAGCCAATCACGTGCCAGGAAGCTGTCAGTTCCTTGTGGTTGCCTTTGGCCCACATCAGAGAGCTGTAGTGGGACTCTGAGGGGTTTTTTGACTCCAAAGCCACCAGGGATTCCCTCAGGCTGTTCCCATCTGTGCCCGACCCACAAGCAGTTACAGAATTTGCCCATTAAAAAGAAATATTCGGCAAACCTTACTGAAACACCCAAGTCAGGATCTTTAAATAAACTGTGCTCCCACTGAGCAGCGGTAGTTTGAACGTGAAGGGAGAGAGAGAGGAAGAGTCTTCAGTAGTTTAATGTCACTCTAAAGCCTGTTAAAACTAAAACGACTCCTGATGAGAAACTGAGTCTGCCCCCCCTAGGATGCAGGCTCATGAAATCCTGCTCATGAAATCCTGCTCATGAAATCCTGCTCATGAAATCCTGCTCATGAAATCATGCTCATGAAATCATGCTCATGTCCTTGTCTTGTTAGGCCTACAATCCATTTCTGGGCGTTGACTCGTAGTTTTAGAGACTTTAAACTACAGTAACTACATGCTTGGGTGGAGGGGGCACGGCGTCCACGCAGCATGCCACTACGGCACGGTGTGTGTGTGTGTGTGTGTGTGTGTGTGTGTGTGTGTGTGTGTGTGTGTGTGTGTGTGTGTGTGTGTGTGTGTGTGTGTAAAAGGCTGAAAAACCCACAGGCGAAATAATAATCATTCAGCTCAAGGCACATCCGATTAAAAAAACCACAGTAGTTTAAACTAAGCTGCAGGAAACGACTCGAATGTGTTGACAAACAAGTCGTGTCGTGCGGATTTGTGGCAACGGCGAGGCTGGGGAATTAGTAACTGGGAGGAAACGGGCAGCTGCTTGACGCGTCAAAACCGCCGCAGCGCCCATTGTGCCTCCCGGACATAGTTTTCAACCGATGGAAGACGATACGCAGAGCACACGCTGAGATTTCTGGGATTTCTACGGAAAGAAGAGTTGCCGGTTTTGCGTCCGGAGATGATCACACGATGATCACACGTCGCCACGCGGGCAGAATCTGTCTTGTCCTGTGTTTCACCTCTCTGTTTAAATGTTGAAGGGGGAAAAAAAAAAATACAAGAGCGAGGCTGGAGAGAGAGGACCTGCCAATGCATCAGACAGTCAGACAGACAGACAGACAGACAGACAGACAGACAGACAGACAGACAGACAGACAGACAGACAGACAAGACAGACGGACAGACGGACGAGGGCACTGCCAGGATGCTCCCCTGTCAAATTACAGGCCCCGGCTGATAAGCTCTATATGTTTACGCTCCAAATCTAGCACTGCCAGTAAATTATAGTACATCAGTTAGTATTTTTAAACACCATGGTCGTATTTTAAGCACTCACAGCAGAACGGTGACAGCGATGACAGCAGTATGAGAGACGCTGCCACGCTCCAACACGGGAAACTTTTACATCGCGAAGGCCAATCAGGACTCGCCGGGACCAGAGTTAGCTCAAAATGTTTCCGACAGAAGATCCAAATGTACTATTTGTCCGTTTGAAACCGAGTCAGTGGGCAAAACCATGCCAGCTGGCTACAAGACGCCAAGAAAAAAAAACGAGACAGGAAATGTTGTTTATGGGGAAACTGTGCAACATAAATAATAAGTAAGCCCTGTTTGGCCGCACAGTGGAAACCCGTCTGTTGGTTGCTTCCTCTTCTACTTATCAAGGCTGCCCAGCAGACTCTGGCCGTGATGCCAGAAGGTCATGGTCACCGGTGTTATCGCGTTATGACTCCCCGCTCACACACAAACAGGAGGAGGCTGGGGTGATAACAGAGCGGAGAGTAACAGAGTTGAAAAATAGTAACAGCGCCGACTTCCTGGCATTAGAGAGGGATGATGTATGTTTGGATGCAAGAAAACAAAAAGATACTTCTGCAGACAGATATAATTAGATGAGCAAATACACAGAGAGAGAGAGAGAGAGAGAGAGAGAGAGAGAGAGAGAGAGAGAGAGAGAGAGAGAGAGAGAGAGAGAGAGAGAGAGAGAGAGAGAGAGAGAGAGAGAGAGAGAGAGAGAGCGAGAGAGAACGAGCGAGCGAGAGCGAGAGAGAGAGTTAGTTTATGTGATGCTGGATCTAAATACTGTTTTTCCCTTTCAAACATGTTTTGCAGTAATTCAACATGTAATTCCAGGTCATTACATTTACCTTTTTTTTTTCGAAGTGCTGTAGTTCCTTTACATGCAACCCATCACTCCCCAGCCCTGGGACCACACACACACACACACACACACACACACACACACACACACACACACACACACACACACACACACACACACACACACACACACACACACACACACACACACACACACACACACACACACACACACACAGTGGTACTTGTAGCTGTAAAACTACTCAGATTACTAGTAGTGAGGTAGTACTAGTAGTAGTAGTGAGAGCAGTAAAAGTAGTCAAAAAACTACTACTAGTAACAGTAACTCAAGTAGTAGCAGAAGAATAACAGCAAGTAGTAGGAGAAGTTGAAGTAGTGCTAGTAGTAGCAGCACTACTACTACAAATCTTCTCGACTACAACTATTACTACAAACCTGAAATGGTGGCAGTAGTAGTTGAGGTAGTACTAAGACTAGCACTAGTAGCAGTAGCAGTAGTAGTAGTAGTTGAGGCATTACAAGTAGTTGCACTAGAAGTAGTAGAAGAAGAATTTGTATTTGTGGTAGTTGAGTTAGTGCTAGTAGTAGTAGCAGTAGTCGCAGTAGTAGTACTTGAGGCAGTACTAATAGTAGCACTACTACTATAGTATTATAGTATTAATAGTAGAGGTAGTAGCACTAGTAGTAGTAGAAGAAGAACTTGTATTTGTGGTTATTGAGGTAGCGCTAGTAGTAATAGTACTAGTCGCAGTGGTAGTCGCAGTAGTAGTATTGGTATTAGTAGTAGAGGAAGAAGTTGTAAATGTAGTAATAACTGAGGTACTATCAGCTATAGAAGTCGTAGAACAAGAACAAGTAGCAGTACTAGCAGCAGTAGTAGTAGCAGCAGTAGTACTACAAGGCGGACACATACCAAACCTGCGACAGAACACCCCCATGACGGCGCTCTGCTCCACCACCCTCAGGTCTGCCAGCAGAGCGAGCTCCAGCCCCCCGGCCACCGCGTAGCCGCTCACCGCAGCGATCAGAGGCTTAGACAGCTGCAAACGTGACGGACCCTGGAGGACACGACATAATTAGTACGTCAAAACACACACACACACACACACACACACAAACAATACACGCAGAGTCCGTGCACTCGAGCACGCCAGCGCCCGCTCGCTCAGCGAAGCCAGCATGAAGGGAATACACTTCCTAAACGAGGCGGCAGCATTGCTTCCTGTAGAAAAGAAACAGTCTCACAACAAAGAAAGGTCTTGACCTTGAAAACAAGGTCAGATCCAACTGGCCTACAGTGGATACCAGACGTCTACACACTTTTTGAGGACTGAAATGAAAACCCATTAAATTAGACTTTGTTTCACTTTCACTTAAACGACGTCCTGGCTTATAATGTCCACTGAATGTTAGAAGCCTGTCTAGATATCAATACTTTTACAATCTTATCAACTGAAAACCAGATTCATGTCTCAAAAATGTACATCAGAGCAGCAAAAGATCCAAGTTCTCGCGGTGAGACGAAACGCTGTGAGGAAGGTCCGTCCTCCACGTGTGATTAAAGTGCACAGGAGCTTCATTCAGCTCCAGAAGACGTTCCTCAGCTCAGATGCCTTCCACACAGACTTTCTGGAGGTTGCTGCGTTTATAGCTTTAAAAGTACATCATCTGCGTTATGAATCTTCATTCTGTGTCAAGTGATACTGGGTGTGCCAAGAGAGCAAGGGGGCTTTCTGCACATGCGCTACATTCAAACACACACACACACACACACACACAAAAGAGAGTACTCCACTGATTTACCTTTATAACCCCAAACTCTAACCTTTATCGCTGCTTTTATATTTGGACCTTATATTATAAGAAAATACAGATATAACCCTCACTAATACACACACACACACACACACACACACACACACAGCCTGAACAGCGCTCACCATTGGACCGGGACCCTTGGTGACATCTTGCTCCAATTTGAGGGAGGCCGTGTGATTGGCCAGCTCTTTCAGATCATAACCAGCGCAGAAATTCCCTCCTGGAAGAGACCACAAAATTACAAAGTATCGCAGCTGGAAAGTCGGAGAGGAAGGGAAAATGATGAGGATGAAAAAAACAACAAGTTGAGCTGGAGTCCGAGGGCTGCAATTTGGATAGCGGCTTGCATGGGTCTGGCTGGCGGGCTGGCTGGCTGGCACACAAACCGCTTTCTTCCCTAAAGAGCCCCGACCCAATACATAAGACGCAGACTCATGCATGTGCTCACACACACACACACACACACACACACACACACAAACTACAATATTCTCATTAATGGAAGACTAACATACTCAAACCACAGCCCCTTCCGTTGGATTCATGTGGTAATTACAACATTACCCAAGAGGCCTACAAACACTATGTCACAGGCTGAGGCAGGGGCTCGTAAAAAGCTCTCTCTCTCTCTCTCTCTCTCTCTCTCTCTCTCTCTCTCCCTCTCTCATGATTACAATGAGGACGTGCGCCAGCAACACCCATCGACCGAGAGCTTTGATTACAGCTATGGGTCAACGCAGGGCAATTATATAAAAACAGTGTGTGTCATGCTGTTTATGGGAGCAGCAAAGCGACTGAGCTGCCTAAACCCCCTTTTTGTCGTTTGAAGGAAAGACCGGTAGCGCTGAACTGCTTTCTTCACGGATTTACTGACAGTGGAGTTTTGTTTTGTTTGTGAACCCTTTGGTTGTTCAGATGTGGACGTCCCACCATAATAAACTTTGATACATTGTGTATACGCTTGCTCGCCCCAAACTCGGCATCTATTCCACGCCCAACCGTCCTGGTAGGGGGATCCCTCTCTGAGTAGTAGCCCCTCCCAAGGTTTCTCCCAATTTCTCCTTAAAAGGGTTGGTTTTTTTTAGGGAGTTTTTCCTTGTCCTCTGTGAGGGTCCAAGGCTGGGGGATGTTGTGTATTAACCATTTACTGTTTCACATGTTGGGTACTGTGAAGCCCTTAGAGACTGTAACGGTGATTAAGGGCTGTACAAATAAAAAATGTGATTTGGTTTGAAATAAATGTGATTTGTTGTGAGAGAGAGGTCTTCCTTCCGCTCAACATTTGAACAGTGGACCGGAGGCATGAGCAACTCTCTCCACGAGTTAACAAAACAGGGTTTAGTCTACATGGGACTACACGGTCACACAGTGATGAACATGTGAATTTTCGGTGCCAGTATAAAGACTGGACTGGATTCTTGCTCTGTGTTTCAGTTTAACGTGAGAAACAAGGTGCTTTTTTATATATACACACACACACACACACGTCCAAAATTTCTCCACAGAGACCAAAAAAAAAGCAAATGTCACATTTCATTCAGTAAGCTAGCAACACTGACATTTTCATTCATTTAAACATGCCCCTGTAGTGACCTGGACAGCGTACCGCCAAGCAGGTTGGCATCCAGCTTCTACCTGACCACTAAAGCCTACAGAAATACGATTCCCACACACGGCAAATATGTGCCAACGTATTCAAAACCTGCAGAAGGCAATTTCTGTTCATTTCAAGAAAAAAAAAACAGCACTTAAACACGCTGAGAAATGAGCGGAGAGAGCGATCGTGTTAGCGCTAATTTGACCAAAATGGCTTCCTCATGTTTGCAGAGACGGCATGTCCAACCGGGGGGCCCTCCCTGCTTGTCGTGTCAAAACACAGACGGACTTGCTAATCACCGCGGAAGGTCAGACACCTCGTCAGGGCGGCACTACCGGGGGTACCTACGGGAACGAATGTGCACCGGGACTATTAAAAGCACATTACAGGCAGGGAATGGCGGGGAAACGATAGAAGAGCCTACTTTCACCAGAACGACCCATCGCGCTATTTACCGCTAACCCGTTTAACACGAGCCGATTACCCTCCGACACCGTTTTCAGTCCGGCGCTGAAACCGGTTGGCGAGTCTCCAAGCTCCTGAAGTGCCAGAGGAGTCAGATTAAATACGGTGTCTCTTGGGAGCAGAGTGCACTTCACAGCAGACGGGCAGGTTGATCCAGGTTGAAGACATTATGTCCAGAGGGACGGGGTTCGTTCGGTGTGTGGGTGATGATTATTTTTGGAGGGTATTAGGAGCCGAGGCGTGATTCTGGCTCTCGGTGGTCCACGTAGTGCAGGCCACCCTCGCGTGTGTGTGTGTGTGTGTGTGTGTGTGTGTGTGCACTGCTATGGCCACTTAGACAGCTCTAAGGACTCTATGCGTTCAACTCAAACTAAAAAGGTGTAACCGGGTAGAGGGAGCAAAAGGCAGGAAGAAGAGGAGAGGAAGAGGAGGAGCGTTAAGCGTTGAGAATGGAGGAGAGGTGAGATATGACATGAAGGGATGAAGGAAAGGAGATAAGGGAGAAGAGGGAGGCAGAGGCAGTGGCGTACAGGGGATAGAATAAAGACCATTCCATGACTTTTCAATGACTTGATGAGTCGGAGCGCTCCCATAACCTGAAGATGTTCTTCCTTCCTGGTTTCTGACTGGGGAAAAAAAAAAACAGCTGAAAATCTCTATCTAATGCAATTAATACTTGAAAATCCATGATATTCCCTGACTTCCCTGAGAGAATTGATCAAATTCCCTGACTTTCCCTGACTGGAATACACCAATGCTCAAAATATTCCAGAAATTCCCTGACCAGTGGGAAGCCTGAGAGATGAAACGATGAGGGGCAGATAAATGGGAGGAAGAAGGAAGGTAAAGGAAGAAATAAGTTCCTGCAGGACATCAGTTCAAAACCCGGGTCGGCAAACATCCTCCCTGCCGAAGTGTCCTTGAGCAAATCACTGATTCCCGACCAGCCTCCCATCCAGGAATCAGTAAAGCATCACATTATCATCATCATCATCATCACCTCTCACTCTCTCACCTTTGCCGTGCAGGACGGCCACGTTCAGCGCTGGGTCTCGGTCGAAGGCCTCCAGCTCCTCCAGCAGACGCCTCGCCGTCGCCTGGTTCACCGCGTTGCGCACCTCGGGGCGGTTTATCGCCACGGCGACCACGGACCCCCTTCGCTCCGAGACCACAGCTGCCGAGAGAGCGACAGAGACGTGGAGACACGGCAACGGATATGGGACCGCAGCGCGTTCGGAAGAGACCGACCCAAATACAATAAGCACGAATCACACAGCAGGGAGGGATGGAGGAGGAATGTAAATCGTCCTGTGTGAATGGACTCGATGACAGGTAGAGAGAGAGAGAGAGAGAGAGAGAGAGAGAGAGAGAGAGAGAGAGAGAGAGAGAGAGAGAGAGAGAGAGAGAGAGAGAGAGAGAGAGAGAGAGAGAGAGAGAGAGAGAGAGAGAGAGAGAGAGAGAGAGAGAGAGGTCTGGCTAGGATTGAGTTGGGCTGAGGTCAGGGCCCTGGCTCTTGCCCTCTGTCACACTGTGTCTGTGTGTGTGTGTGTGTGTGTGTGTGTGCACGCATGCATTCTTGTGCCCTTGGCTGTGGCTTGAGGTTGCAGCAGGCAGTTGACTTGACATTGTTTGGGGTCATCCCAGTGAATCCAATCCTCAACCGCAGCCAGAGGCATCCCAGAGGGCAGCCACATCCACGAGGGGAACCAGCAGGAAAACAAGCTAGCCGCTGCACAGACTCACCTCGCTCACACCAGACCGGTCTGGGGGAGAGAGAGGGACGGGTCGGGCCAAACTCAGCGAAGTGAGGGAAGGCGGGATGAATTAAACAAAGGCGTTTTTTTTTCCCCCGGGCGGCCCCGCGAGAAAAAAAACGATCCGCAATGCAGCGCGAGGCCAGCGTGTGTGGGAAGCTGGACTCGTCGGTGTGAGCGGCCTTCAGCTGACAATCTGATCCTGAGAGACTTACGAGGAGCGAGCCGGGGTTCAGAGTCTCGCTCAAGGCTGCTGCAGCAGATGGAACCTGTGACGTTTTGTTCACGGGACATTGCCTCTAGCCAGCAGGCCACCTCACCGCTACCCTTCGGTACAGCTTCCTGGCTTCGCTCCCTACCGTTCCAAGTCCCCGGTGTATGGACAGTTGTATAAATAGTGACAAAGATCAGCGTGTTTTCTGGCTAGACTGGCTGATCGGGTCAAGTCGAGGTCTGGTGCAGCAAAATATAAACACCCTAATAATATTACTATAATAATAATAATAATAATAATAATAATGTGAGTGGGGAAACAGCTTTTCAGCCATAGCACCCGTGTTCAAGCCTCCGTGTCGGCAAGCATCTGCCCTGCTGAACACCAGATCCCTACCAGCTCCAGGGGCGCTGTACTGCAGCTGACCCCGACCTTTGACCTTCCTGTGGAGGGGGGAAAGCTAGGAGGATCAGTGAAGTATCATATTGTGCTCACGACTATGTGTGATTTAGTTGCATTTGAAGCAAAGGCTTAACAAAGGGTAAAAAGGGGATATGAAAAACATCAAATATACACAGAAGTGTAATTTCCAAGAGAATCAATGATGAGTTCAGCTCTGGGTTAGCTCCGCTTGGCTTTGCAGGGGAAACCAGGATTTTCAGACGCCTTCACGTTGTGAGGGGAACAGCAGGTTGTCCACTTTCCAGGCCAATGAACTGCTGACAGCTAGTGTGTTTTTGATATCATTCGCCTGATTTGAATTTGATTGCCTGGTCACACAAATTGATTTTGGCATCCTCAAAGATATCTTCCTACAGGGAGTAAAGTCTTGGTTTGGTTTAGATACATAAATAGTGCTGCTGAGGATATCACCAAACATACAGCAAATGGTAAGGGGTAGTTGTTTCATCTAAACAGAGACAACAAACCACCTTTTAGTGTCTCTCACAGATCTACGAGTTCATGTGTTTCCAGTGTGTCAGTGAGTTTCTACTCAGAAGATGGAACTTTTATTCAGTTTTTATTCATACCTTTATACTTTAAGTGGTCATTAACCTTCTGGTCTGACATTGAGTTGAATGTCCCTGAGAACGTGTAACTTATTTTGATCACAGTGATTTTTATTATATGTGCAATAGATGTATTTCAGATGAATATTATCACCGTTGTAGACAAAGGCCACGTCCATATTTGTGTAAGGTTATCAAAGCGTTTTAATTTCTTTAGAAATCATTTAAACATGCAAAAACGTCAAGAAGGGCGAGACAAATGTCTCTGACAGGGAGCCTGTCAGCCTTGAATAATATTCACCATGTTGTTTTGCAGGCCTACATTCCTAGCATGTTGCAACATTTATTAGTATTTATTTATTAGTAACGTTTATTATAATGTACTGTATATACGTTTGGCGGCATATAAAAACAAGCTGTGCGTGCCTGTACGGGCGTCACGGCTCGTGCTGCCCCCTGCAGCCCGTATGATGTTACTGTATGGTTCCCCACATACCTCTTCCTGCGTCTTCACCTCCTTCTGCAGTGCTGCAGTATCCTTTCTGCACCAAACCCACCCCAAGTGACTGTCCAGATGTTTTTCTCTGATACACGGCTCGTAAGAGCGCTGTCCATGTCTGACAAACTTTGAAAGCCATTGGTAAAAATAATAAATCAGTCCTTAATGAAGAACTGGAAACTGGAAACTCTCGAAACAGAACGGAAAGAGGTAACTGCTAACTAGATCACATTTAAAGACGAGCAGTGTCTAATCGCATAAACTATCATGAAGAAACTCAAACGTTGAGAAATTACAACCTGACCCAGACAATATCTTTGACTGAACCAAACAATGAAGTAAAGGTGCAACACTTTATAACCTCCGTAGAAATAGAAACCCTGCACAAGGTTCTGACACATCCTTGGCGCATTGCAGAAGTAATGCTCCGAGCGTACAGCAGAGGGCGGAATTGAGCCATTTGAAATGTTATTTTCCATGTAATGTGACCCTGTAGTCATCTGTGACTAAAAATAATCAGAGAACTCCCGTTAAGACTTTCTTTTTTTTAATAAAAGAGATTCCTCTTTTGTGTTTTGTTACAGATCTTAAGGCATCATGCACAAAAAATAAGCCATACTAAAGGCGTATTTATGCTTATCTTCTACCTAAAATTATACGTTCTAACATTTATAGATTTGCTGGTTAAAAATAAGTTTATACAAATATGGCATGTAAGCTGGCATGTCAGTGAATCTCAAAGCAGGACGTCACCTGCTTTCACAGTATTTGTAAACATGGCTTTGAGCAAAACAGGTTTGAGGAAAAGACAAGAGAAAGAGAAAGCATGCTTTAACGTGGGGTTCAATTTCCCTGAAAAGCATGCAATGTATCCTAAATGATATTTACAATGCATAATTGTTACCCTAAACACAGATACTCTGGTCTTTTTTAATAATAACAACTATCATTAAGACAACAAACAAACATCATGGACATAACAGACTGACAAGACAGACAGACAGGGTAATGTCCGTAATATTCCACATACATCCCCAACCCAGAGTCCCCATCACATCCAGTCATCACAGACTGATCATCTTACAAACACTACAAGAGTTTTTAAACAAATCAAGCATCCCAGACAAATGTTGTCAACTTGGGGGTGGTCCAATCCCAAAGAACTGATACAGGGATCCCCCAAGTTTCCCTGTACCAATTCTATAAATTTGCATGGGACAACCTAACTAACTAACTGAGGCTAAAAATCTGATGTAAAATATCTTGTAGTGTCCACCCTGGGGGACATCCGGAGAGGTGCCGGTGGCTTTGGCACAGTTGTGTCCAGTTGTGCTCCTTTGTGCTGATCTGTGTGCGTTATACGACATTGAAGACCATGGATAGATACTGTTCATATGACACCTGGATCCAGCCGTCCTGGTCTGTATCGTACCGCCTGAACACATCAGTCAACCTCTGTGGAAAGGAGAGATGATAATGTAGGGTTTGTTTTAAATAATAGCAAAAAGCAAAGACGATACATTTAATTGATTACAAATACCAATGTCAGCTGCCGTTCTAGAAAAGGGTTCCTTCCAACACAAAGCTTTGACAGTTGCTACTGTCTTGTAACTACATCTACTGTGCTTCAAACAGTAACTTATTCAGTAACGCTATTCAGATCACACTGGATAAGTAAATAAATATGGATAAACTCATTCATATAGATGTCATGTTTAAACAATCATGTTTTAAGACTATGTATGTATTCACAGCATTCTTGTCATTAACCATCAGTTCTTTGAACTGTAGTAGTTTTTTGACTACTTTGGGGCAGTGGCAGCCTAAAGGTCTGAGATGCAGGCGTGTGAGTACAAGATGACCAATTCAAATCCTCACACCAGCTGGAAAAATCTGGGCAGGGAAAATGAATGAGTGACAGTCTCCCCTCCTTCTAGAGCTGCAGTTGAGAGCCCTTGAACACAGCACTTCAAAAAACTACTGCTGAAGAGCCCTTGTGGGGGCACTTCAACGGACAGAGCTGGTCAGTGGCTACCAGTCAGTGGCTACCAGTAAGAGGCTGTGGTCACACTGGGCAGTGACCACTATAATTGTATGAATGTGGAGATGCTGAAAATGAGCACTCAGTCACCCTTCCTTTGGAAAATAATGGTTATCAAGTCAAGCGCTATTGAAAGGACATCCTATACACACTAGTATGCACATACATATGAATAAATATAGTATGAGTTAGCGTTGAATCTGTGAATCTGTTACCTGTAGTACGATACAACACTGGATGAAGTCATCAAAGGCCACCTGTCCCTTCCTCTGGCGGTCAAACTTCTCTATCAGGGTAGTGTAGAACTGGTCTGACAGACGATACCCTGCTCAGAACAGGAGAGACGTTAATGCCATGCGCATCTTTTCACACTTCCTACACATTTTGCATTTCAAATTATCATTTTGGACTGGATTTGAATATTCGCTCTATAGCTGAAGATTACTTTCCATAACAATAAACATCACACACTGAATATACTTTTGTTCTAAGGAAATTGTCTGATTAATTTTCCATAGTTCACCAGACTTTCCAGACCTGTGTAGGAACCCTGTTTACAGAGAAAGTTCTTTCCCTCAGAAACTACATATCCATGGTTAACATGTTAACACTTGGCTGGTCTGAAAAAAGGTAACCTATACAGCAGGGCCACCAGTTCCTCAGGTTTAAAAAAGGAACTTACAATGAGGAACAACATGTCAATAACATATTTCCTGTGGCTTTTTGGGGCATTTACTGACTTTGAACCCAAGCCTTCTGTCAGCATACCATTACTGGGCACGGAGTCACAAACGAAAAATCCAGAAAGCATGTAAAACTCACATCTGAAGACAGACTAACCAGTTAAGAAAACTGTTCTCATACAAACAGACACTAGAGGATGCCCATGGCACGCCGCTCTATCTAGACACACACAGGGCTACAGAAAAGATGACATCTGACCTTTTGAGCCAAAGAAAGGACAGTCCCGAGGACAGTCCCGAGGATCGCCACAGGCCCTCCACCGTAATGATCAAATTTAGATATCAACGCATACTTTGCTGCTCACCGAATCCAGTTAGCGCCTGTTTGAGCTCGTTCTTGTCGATGAAGCCGGAGTTGTCTCGGTCATAGGTCCTGAAGATGTTCTGCCAGTCTGTGATGTACTTCCACACACCAGCAAACTCGTTGAAATTCACCCCGCCTTTGTTCTCCCTGTCAAACATGGCTGAGGGAGAGGGGGGAAAAGGGAGAGAGGCAGTGGGGAGGTCAGGAATAAGGTCACATGCAGTGTAGTGGACATCATCATGCACTAAGGGATAGTCCTGTCACATGAGAGCCAATGTGGAATGACATATCCCTTTACAAGGGCCGTCAGAGAACTGTGAAGTGAAGAGTATAGGTCAGAAAGAGTGACTGCTCACACTTGACTAACCAACTGCCAAAAGACTGGGTTATGACTGAGGGTGAAAAACGGCTTGATCCTCCCCCTCCTGTGGTTCAATCCAATTACCTTCCAACAAAGGGAGTGTTATCACAGGCTATGCTTTGTGCTGAGGGACCATTAAACAATGGATTTACTGCGTACAGTACAGTGAGAAGGGGAGGCCAAGGAACTTATAGGGATTTATTCTACAAATCACACAACAAAAAGGAAATTAAGTACATACGAGACCTAGGGAAAGAGATAAACAACAGTAAAGTACACACACAGTAGCCTGAAGTGTACATTACAGCTGGCTTAAGAGTGTAAATAGATCAATACATGGAGTCCAAGGCAATCTGCAGCTGCCTTTTGAAACAAGCTTTCACATTTCCTCCCAAATGCTCTTTTTTCTTGCTTTTATTGATAGCTGCAGGTTTCCACTAAACTGGGTTCCCTTGATTGAAAAACTAAATTAAATGTGTCAGTTGTCATGGAGAGGAAACAAATAAACAAGGGTTGGCGTAGACTTAGGACACAGGACAATTGTGTAAGAATGAGTTTGGCATGTCAGTAGTTACTTACATATGATGGACCGGACGGTCACTGGGTTGAAAGGAGTCCACGTGCCTGTGAGACAGAAGAATACTGGTTAAAACCACGGCGGTGCAGAGAGACGTGGACCACGAGCCTTCGTCGGCTGCATTCACATTTTACCTAGTGAGGGACATTTAACAATACTGAAAATGTCGGTATGGACTAGTGAACTAGTGACCTGGAGGCATTCCATAACTTTCATTGCATTCACCTGTAAAGTGCAAAGCTGACGTGTGCCACTACTACTTATTGCACAACCACCATCTATGCTTCTGCTAAGATATGGTGTCATTTTGTTGTTTGCTTTCTGATGTAAAATGCTGGTTTCAGTCCCAACCACTTCCTCCTTCCTTCCTATTGTATTTGGCTCATCTTTCATTCTGAAAGTAGTGGGGTTATGTGTAGACAAATGAGTGATAGAGGTTGAGTACCATTTCCAAAGGGGCCACCCAAACTAATAATGTGCTGTAAGGAGCAGAAGATAAAAATATCCAACAAATGGTGTCATATTAATTACAGCATGGTAGTCATCTGGTGGTGCTGAGAGCTAAATAAGAGTTTATACGGTATTCTTACACCAATGATATCATCTCAACAATATCTCACCAGAACAGGAATGAAAACTAAGATGAATTGATGGTCATTGCAAAAAGTAAAGACTTGAAGGCACCTGTCATATCACAGGCTTATCACAGCGTAAAGCACAAATATTATTTGACTTAGCAGTTATTTTACAGCGTACCTTGCTCTCTCACCTCTTACCACAAGATTTAGCAGGGCACCTGAAATCCTGCTGACTCACCATCCCACTTAATTAGAGAGAGAGAGTGAGAGGCAGAGAGGCAGACACAAAAGAGAGAAGAAGAGTGATGTAGAAATAGAAGGCAAGCAGAGAGGAGAGAATAGGAAAAGACAAGGCGAGAGAAGACAAGAAGACTAGAATAGAGAACACAAGAGACATAAAAAGAGAAGAGAAGAAAAGAGAAGATTTGCTGTGTTTCGTTTGCTGCAGTAACTTGAACTAGCTAGCCTACTTTCGCTGACCTAAGATTCTACCCTGCAACTGTATCTGCAGACCCTAAAACTGCATCTGCAGACTTTTTTTAACATTTCATCATCATACTGTGGAGCCTGTTTCTCACTGTGCTGTACACGATTGCTTGTTTTTACTTTCCTGGCAAAGTTTGAACTACACCAGCTATAAGCCGAGCTGCTATGGGAGCCATAAGAGCTTAGATGAGGTGCTCTTTGAAATATAGCCAATCATAAAAAAAGTTACAAGCCAAACTGAATATAGAAAATTGGGTTTCTTGTTGATTTATTTTCAGCTCAGCCAGCCTTTCGGTTGAAAAAAAGTGCTGAAGTGAGTAAAAAAAAAGTCAAAATTAAGTGTTCGCTTGACTGACAATGGGGCACGGATGACCTTAGGACTTTGGTAAGAGCTACAATGATTTTGGGACACAAGCCAGATCAGTTTGGTTCAGAGTTAAATGAAGACACAATATGGGGCCATGAGTGAAGCTGGGGCCAGAATCTATATCCATACAGTATCTAGAAATCCAATACACATAAAGTATCTTAGGCGTACTGATGTGAGACCAATTTGTGAAGCCAAGCCACAGTAATTTTACGGGGTTTTTCCGCTGTTGTCAAATGAAAACCTCATATCTCCCAGCAGTCAGCTTTTCAGGAAAACAGACTCATTTGTTGAGTGATGACCACATGTTCTGGAAATTATGCAGTAGGTTTGGAAAGGGTTTCATTGTTCCTATGGTCATGAAACTGACGCTGTACATAAAGGACCATGGGAACAGTTCGATCAGCTAGATGAGTCGCCAACAAGCCAACAGATCCTACATCAGAAATCCTTTTCCTAGCAGCTTTATGAATACTGGTTCAGTGTTGGAGGGATCAGAAAAATGGCAAAAGGTTCAGAGAAGAGGAGGTAGAGGACAGGAGGGCATGCAGTCATCTTTCCAGTCATACTGACCTCTTCTACACACACACACACACACACACACACAATCACACGCTCACGCACACGCACCAGCAGCTAGTTGTGAGGTCATCAGTGTATGCCAGACAGACTGCAGCTGCCTAGTGTGAGGTGGCCAGTAAGGCTGAGATATGTGTGTGTATGTGTGTCACTCTGATGGCCAACTGGGACAAGGCACCCTCTGTCCAGTGCACACACTAGGCTCTCTCACCGCCTAGCTCAACTCCCAGTGGTGAAGCGGAGGGAGGGAACGAGGAAAGGAGGTGAGCAGAGGGGCAGGCGAGTGGAAAAACTGGGTATCTGACCGCAATACACACACCGGTGGAGCTCAGTGAAACCTCTGTGGTCACAAACACACACACGCACACACACACACACACACACACACACACCTGCAATTATTCAACGCTCAGACGTACAAACTTAAAGCACGCAAGCACATATGCACATGCACACTTTCTAACACACAGCCCAAATGATCAACCACACACACCTCACAAAGAAATCTCACATATTTAAACCAAAACATATGCGTAACATCCCGGAAAACGTTTAACCTTGCGATGCAAAACAAACAAAAAAATAAATATACACATTCCCCATAGAATTAAGGCAAGCCAGACAGGCAATGATCATGATCATCATCGCCCTGAACATCATCATCAACATTGCTTTATTGATAGATTGATTTTCAGTTTATCCATTTTTATTCATCTCCCCACTGGAGGTGACAATTGAGATTGTGTACCATGTATAGAAAATGTTTTATGACAGCCAAATCATTGATAACACCTTTCAGTCACCAAGTCACTTTGTGAAGATTCAATATTTATGGAAGACAAGAATGATTTGTATATTGCAGACCAGCATGCTCAAGGCATCCACTCAATCATGAACACTGCTGCTCACTCCCCTCCCCCTAACTCAGACCATTAGCTAAAAATGATTGAGTCTCAGTCTCAGAACACAGTGAGTGGATAAAGCATCTCATCCCCATGTCAGCTTAAACATAAGGGGCTAAGCAAGATTGAAGACTGATAAAACAAGCAGGAAGATGATAATGAAAAGCTCGGCACTGTCCATGAAAAAGCAAGCTATATATAGATTGATTGAGTTGAGTTAGACGATACTCAATCCCAGTGTAACAGATTGTCCAAGGGGTAAGGTCCTGCCATTCAGCCAACTTTGCAATCTGCACAGTAAGTGTGCTCCCTCTCACTCTTGTCAGCAATTTTAGTGGCTATTACTGCTCCTACACAATAAAATAAATAACTAAAAGGAGTATAAATCTGTGTGTGGGGGAGAGTGGAGAAGCT
This sequence comes from Hoplostethus mediterraneus, assembly GCA_034670385.1. Classification (NCBI taxonomy): domain Eukaryota; kingdom Metazoa; phylum Chordata; class Actinopteri; order Trachichthyiformes; family Trachichthyidae; genus Hoplostethus; species Hoplostethus mediterraneus. The sequence continues at coordinate 1,128,775 of JAXDDW010000031.1, forward strand.
TGACAGCTAGTCGGTATGACGGCTACTCACTGCAGAGAGAAGGGAGGCCAAAACAATTCCATATTTATGGAGAATTGCATAGCTAAAAGGCCCCCACACACACACACACAAACACACAGTGTAATGACAGCGCCTAGTGAATTACGGCACAGAGCCAATCAGTTTCTCATCAGGGACGATGCGCTATCACACCACGGATGAGGAGGAAGGAGAGGAGGAAAAGCAGAAGGACATAGCGGGAGAGAGAAAGACAGCAAGGGTGAGAGTCAAAGAGAGAAAGTGAAAGTGAGAGAGGACAAACAGACAAGGAGAGAGGAAAGGACACAGCAGGCACTGAGCCAGTGCCATACACTCATGAGGAACTGGGAATTGAGAAGAGAGGAGAGATACAGAGTTTGACACACTGCAAAAAGTCCATTTTATGGAGCCATGTAGTCTCATATTCAGTCTTAAATTTCCTTTCCTAAATTTCCTAAATTTCTTGAAATAAGACAGATTGCTTCACTAGTATCAAGACAATGTGACTTGATTCAAGGAAACGGAATGACATGTTTTGACATATTTTGCAGAGTAGAGGAAAAGGACAGGAGAGGTAGATTTCAAAGATGCAAGGAGAGGAATGGAAAACTGAACACTGAAAGGAGACGACAAGAAGGAGAGAGAATATTTGGGCAGACACAGTGGAGGATAGAGGAGTGTAAACAGCAACAGCGAAGCCCCAGGGTCAGTAGAGCACCTATACAGACTGTGGCAGGATTGGTGGCTTTAGCTTGCCAGCTAACTGCAGGATAGGATAGAGCGCAGTTTGTGTTCAGCTCCATTGGCCCTGCTTCATATCACAGTCAGGCTAATGAACTGTAGGGATCTGGACCAGGAACACTGCGCACGCACACGCACACACACACACACACACGCACACACACACACACACACACACACACAAAGACCAGTCTGAAAAAACAAATGCAGACTAAATCTGACTCAAGTCATGAACACAGACACAAATAAACATACACACACGCAAGCGTCATACACACAAGCACAATACACACACTCAGACTAATCAGTATGCTGAGCCAGAGCCACTGCGCAGCCTGATAACAGCTTCTTTCACTGCCGCCGTTTTCAACACTTCTGTGTGTGTACAGAAAAATGTGTTTCCGAGGAGAGTAATCTGTCAAAAAGCCTTTGAAAAGCAGCAGTGTATGAGTTCTCCCATACACTTGATGGGGAACTCATTATATTTTGATGAGGAGACAAACTCAACCTGTGCTACTGCTACAGTCTCTTAATGGGGGGAGGCAAACTGCTCTCCAAATATATGTCTTATTAATCACTGCCATATTTCAACGCTGCAGTCTCATTGAGACCAAGGTCAAGTAGCAGTTTTGAAAGCAATGCTAGTATAGACTGTTGAGTTGGGTGTGGGTATGGAGAATGAAACTTTACCAGCTCATTACCTTGTGACAACTCTTTTTAGTCCAAGCAAGTGTAAAATTGACTTTACTTTGAATTCTGGTACTACAGAATTTGAATGGAAAACATTGCTTGTGCCATTTATTCGATGTTTTTACCCAATGAGCCCTGCACTACCAGGCCCGTACACATTTTTGTATAGGCGGCCCCTGTGGGAACCCCTAACCCTGTCAGTGTTAGTGCCATGCTCCAACCATTGAGGTACACAGGAACAGGAGGAATTCACACTTCAATAGTCACCACAGCAATAATCCACAAGTTCTATCCCTGGGTGATTTCACACCGACTTTTATGTTGTTTCCTCTCAGTTTTCCATCTCTCCTAGCACTGTAATTCTACAGAACAGAAACAACTCCTGCTGAGTTCAGAAGACCTTTTAGTAATTTTCTTCAACAAAGTTCTTGTGCTTGAGTGATGTTGTTCCTTGACAGATTTCCAATTTCGTCACTAATGGTAAAGAGAAAGCTGGTCCCTGATCAACACCACATACGGCCTTTTTCCCCAAGGAACCAAATGAGAAAGACAGTCTCTCATCTTAGTTGGGACCCAGGTTTATTACTTCTCTCATCATCTTGTCAGAAGTAGGTCTATGATACACCCTTTTAGTCCGTTTTAAGGCCACCCACACAGCTTAAGAGACCAGACATTATAGTGTTGAGCTGGCAATCATGTGGCAGCGATTGTGAGACACATTTCCTGCCTCATAGAGGAAGCAGGAAGTGTTTCTTTTGAAGCTACCTTGATAAACTTTTCACCTTATTGTCTGTTGTACGGGGTCAAAAATAAGACTCCACTCCTTTTTCTGTTCATCTACCACTCTGTTAAAAAATAAAACCCCAATGCATTTTCTGCTTGGCAGTTACTGAAATGAAAGAAGAGTGTGGCAGAGGTCAATGGTGTGTAACGAAGAGAGAGAGAGCGAACAAGAAAGAGGGAGTGAGAGAGACAGAGCAAGTTAAAAGGAAAAATATATAGAGGAAGGAGAGTGAGAGAAGGGAACAGACAGAGAGATATACAGAGAGATATACAGAGAGAGAGAGAGAGAGAGAGTGTCCCTTGTTCTCTTGACACTAAAATAAAAATGAATTGAATTCAAGCATGTGTTGCCAAGCATATAGGATGTTTCTGTGACATATTGAGCTGTTCTCTGCTGCTATTTGATATTGTAGGGATTTATAAAACACATAAAAGGTCTGAATGAGAGAGAACATGTGAATGAGAGAGACAGACACAGAACTAGAGAAAGCAATACAGAGATTGGAGAGACATAAAGCAAGAGAAAGAGTGAGCAAGCAACAGCAAGAGACAAAAAGAGAGAAAGACAGGGACAGACAAAAGAGAAGGACATGTACCGTTCGATAAGGCCTGCTGAAGCTCTGTGTCTGATATCACTCCACTTCTGTCCTTGTCAACCCTGGGGAGAAAAACATAGATTAGATACCGGCTGCATCACCAACTATGCACACACACACATTTTAACACACACATGCACACACAATGGCAGCAGGCACTGGCACTCGCCAACTGAAACCTAATCCTCCTGAGCTCCTGTAAGAATTTCAACAGCCCACTAAGAATGAATGGAAGTCTATGACCAGAACACACAAGGCCACTTGTACGCTTGGTGCTCCCCTGAGACCAGTCAGACAAGCAGGGTGTGTGCATGTGTGTGTATGTGTGTGTGTGTGTGTGTGTGTGTGTGTGTGTGTGTGTGTGTGTGTGTGTGTGTGTGTATGTTGATCCTCAGACAACAGTGAAAGTTGACAGCCAAGCAAGGTGAGACTTAAGTGATGTCGGCCCAGTGTCAGTTTACAGGAACCTCATTGCAACATCTTAAACGGAGGTAAGTGAGACTAAAACTAACTAAATCATAGTGCTTAAAGAAGTGTTGCCAAATTATTCTGCAGAAATAAATAAAGCCAAATACATTAAGTCAAACTAGAGCCTACAAATATGGTCAATACTATTAGACATGTCAACAGGATCATATATCCAACAGTTTAGGTCATGAAAAAATAGTTTGGAATGGTTTGGGAATCACTGACGAAGAGCAAGGCTATTTAAGGCAATGCCCTCATACGGCATTCATGATGAATATAATTGAAAGCCATAAGGCACTCCAAATTAAATCATAAATAGGCTAACAAACATGTTGACTTGTGCTACATCTTTTCTGCAAGGCAGATGATGATTTTACTCCCAAAATACTTTTAGAAAACCCAGACCTAATTTGTAATCTAACACTTAGTGTCTTTCTTTGAGGCACAGAGGCCTCACCAGGTTAAACGTTGACATGCATAACAGTCCTCACAGTTACAAAATGTAGCTTAGTCAATCCTCCAATGACTCAGTTGTTCCTTAGCAACCCGCCCAGCCCAACCAGCTTACGTAGAGCACACTCAACAAACAGTTTGAATACCAAGAGAGAAGAGGAGGGGCGAGGGAACTCCCTAAGAAAAACCACAAGACCTTCCCAATGCTGACTTTGTGGGCCTGGGCTCAATTCCCAACACTTTATGTACTGTCATATTTCCCTGTCTGTAGCCCTCTCTGCTTTCTGTACTGCGATCCTCTATGTCTGTAACCCTCTCTCTCCCATTCCCCTGTCTAAATATTGAGAAAAAAAACACTACCTGCCTGGTCTCCTTGGGGGGGAAATGTCTCTCAGCATGCCTCCATAAAGGACAGCTTTGTGACATTCAAGGTGGTTAGGTTAATGGCATAGGCTGTGGGGGTACCCAACCTTCACCAAACACTGATGGACTGACTCAGAGCTGTGTGTGTGTGTGTATAGAAGCGCTCTCCCTTTCCCTCTCCTCCTCTTTCCCCTTCCCCCTCTTGCTAGTTCATTCACTCACTTACTCTCCCTCCCGCAGGTAGACTTGCCTCACCAGGTTTTTATGTAAAGAGAGTTGAAAAAGTGAGTCATTAAAATTCCTTTTCGCCTGCAGCATAGGGAGCCAACCATCTGGCAACTTTGTCTTAACACTGTCAAATATAGATCCTTGGCAGGACAACATAATACACAATGGCCGAGTACGACGTTATTTTAGTCAAATTTCCCCACGTTTCACTTTTTCCTATGAAGCAATCAGGTCGGAACATGGTTGGCGGAACATAGCCTGCCCAAATTTTCCACATAAAGGGATCAGAAGCAAGGCTATGTCATTCTGGCTCCTGCGCCGGAAAAGAGAAACCTCCAATTTTAGCCCGCATTCACAAAGCTTTCCAAAGTAGTCCTTGTGATCAAGAGTCAGTGTCCGAGACCACTTGTCTATATTAAAGTTTCTTAATCTATGGTATAAGTAACAGAAAGGGTCGCCGGCCTGTTTCCGGGTTAAATACCCTACATGTTTGAATGATCCTGAGATCAACACTGGATTTCTGTGCTGGAAAGCTTAGAGGAATACTTCATCTGTAAAATCTCATTTATTCTTGTTCATTCATTCCAGAGGAAACTGAAATTGATGACTACAAGGTCAAACTCAACACTAGACTAGCGATCCTGCAGTCGCCCAGCTGTATCAGTCAGTGAATATGCTGTTGTATTTGCATAGCAACATGTCTGTGTTGTTGATCTAAATCCAACTCTAAGCCTGCTGTTGTTCTTGACTCTCTAAAGCCTGGGTGCAACACCCATGGGGACAACACATTTCTGTCATACCAGAGTCATTCATTACAAGACAACTCGACGAGTCAACTCATGGCAACAAAAACATTTTTTAAAAGATTTCATTTTATCTCATATATATATATAGATATATATATATATCTATATATATAGATATATATATACACACTTTTTCGAGTCTGACGATGACAACATTGTGGACTACTTGTCAGGCCAGAACCATTCACCACATTCATGTCTTGAGAATGAATGGCTCTATTCCTTCAAATGTCATATGACATCTACTCAGACAGGCATGATTATTAGATGGGAAAAAATGAGAATTACAATGCATGACTCAAAACCAATGGATTGTCAAAAAAAGCCCAACAGTAGGTTGGTGAGTCATAGATTGGTAGGTGTGTGTGTGTGTGTGTGAGAGAGAGAGAGAGAGAGTGAGAGAGAGAGAGAGAGAAACCTAGCACTTCAACCATGCTCTGGAGACTGATCACATGACTGAGGGAATTCCAGCGCTGCTCTGCCAGATATACACTAAGAGGCTGCAGATGAGGCGCCCCAACACTCAAGAGCTGAGTGTGTGTGTTTGTGTGTGCATTCATGAGAGAGAGTGCCTATAGTTTCCATTCGAGAGAGGTAGAGAGATCATGACTGTGTGTGCGCACAATCATGAGTACAGGTTGCGTGACAGGGAAAGCGATATGAATATGTGTGTGTGTGTGTGTCAGAGAGAATGAGAGAGAGAGAAAAGCAAAAGATAGAAGACAGATTGTGTGTGTGTGTGTGTGTGTGGGTGTGTGTGTGTGTGTGTGTCTGACCTGAGAATGTTTTCTGAGGGGTTTTGCGTCACCCACAAATAACTAGTTAAGGGTGTTTTGATCCTTGCAATGCCTGCAGCATCTCAATGTTGTGAGAAAGCAAAGCAGCACAAAGGAATCCTCTGCAGTATTACATAACTCTATAGCTTACTATAACCAGGAGCCAAAGCAACCTAACTAATTCCCTCTCTGCCTACTACTATGACCTTCTTCTTCAGGTCTTCTTGACACACTTTTGACTTCTAATGGTAAAAATGTATATAAAAATGTATGACTATCAATAATTGACAGCCTCCATTGATTTGGTGCCTCATACGGGGGAAATTTGAAAAATATAACAGAAAAAGTGGGCTAGATTACTCGCTCTATTACTGTAGCACAGAGGTTCCCAAACATTTTCATGTCAAGGAGACCTCAAATAGATACACACTAGGCCAGGGATTCCCATTTGAGAGATTTTGTTTAAGGGACCCCCATTTGAGAAGATTTTTGTTGTTGAATATGATTTTGCACAGAAATGGACAACTGGACAACAGTCATTCCTGTAATATTATCTCATTGTCCTGTTTCCAAATGAAATAAAAGTGAAATTAAACTATTAACCTTTTGCTGTGGGACCCCTGGAACCCCCCTCAAGGACCCCTGGAGGTCCTTGGACCCCAGTTTAGGAACCATCACTGCTGTAATAGAGTTCACTGATTAAATCAGCTGATTGCTTACACTGGGACTTGCATTTCAGGACCACTGAACACAACAAGGGTCTGTGAAACTGCTAACGTGTAGTAATGTAATGTACTGTAATATGACCTACTGAGTGAGGCGCAGTGGAATTGTACGTCTACCAGGCTGTACACTAGTATTTCGAGGAAGCTCCACAGCTGAAAGGCAGAATTGAGAATCACACCAACGACTACGGTTTCATTATTGAGCTCTACTCTCGTCGAAACGCGAAACTAAGAGAAAGGAACAACGGGATAAAGACAGAAAATAAGCTGTCAATGAAACATTTGTGCCCCCACCCAGTCCCAGTGCTCCTCTGCGTTACTACGACAGCAGTTTTCAGTGCGGAGCGTAGTGAGTGTAGACAGGAGACAGACGGGCGAAACAAAACGCCTTTTTCACTCACCTCTGGAAGATATTCCACAGAAAAGCCTGGTCCGGGGGGGCGTTGATGTGCGGGGGAGCTCTGTAGGGACTGTGATACGCCATTTTAAAGGGAATACGCTGTCAAAATTGTGCAAGTAAACCGACAGAGTCCTCCTGTCCTACAGTTTCTTCTAACGGCTTCAGTCTGTCACAGATTCACTGACGTTCCCCTCCTCGCGCAGAGAGGCGTGGCCAATCATTTGCCGCTTCCCAGAAGAAAACGTGACGTCACACTCATTTCAAGTGGAGTAGGAATAAAATAATCTTTCTATTTTAGATAGAATAGACTTTTCTTATGTGGAAAGACTATGTCAGGATATCTGCAGTGACGAAGAGCAGATGTAGTTTTAAGTACTTTTTTGTCGTTCTGATGTGTAGTTAATTACTGCAACTACCAGCTATTTTTGGTAACAAAAATATTTTTCACGTAAGGGTAGCTTTGGTGTAACTTGTAGAACTATACTTTCAACGTAGGTTATTTTCTTTTCTTTACTAAATAATGTAGATAAAATAAAGCATGAATCAACCCAAACATTTAGGAATGAGTCAATGGGGGGTTTTGTACAGTGGTTTCTTACCCTGTAATAGATGAGATTCTAGCAAAATCGAATATGTAAGCCAAAACATACTTGAGTGCAAGTAAAAATAACTGATCATGACCATCCTAGGTCATAACAGTATAAGAAAAGTAGGATGATGTTGTCGTGTAGGTGATATGATAATGCATATTTTACAATTTAAACAAACCTAACACCAAGTTCCCGTATATACCGTCTTTCCTGTAGGATTGGAACGCAGCATAAATATACCATTTACTCTTGCACCTGATTGGTCCATGGATTTGACAGCGGGAATTCAGTGGCGCGATTTCAACTCTGTGTGAAAAGTCACTAGTCTTGAACTAAACTCTTAATATTTCACCAGCAGATAAATCTCTTATCAGTAGCCCTTTCCCTCAAAGCAACTACTATATCCAGAAACTTTGGGGAAAAAAATGTTTTACTACCCAAATGTCCTCCACCGCCACTCTGGATGTTTTTCCACAATTTGGTGAGTTCAAAGTAGCAGGTTAGTTAATGTTAGCCTGCCCACAGTGTTAGCTAGATAGCCAAGCTAGCCAGCTAACCTGACCACTAAACACTTTTCTTGACTTTTCTTCAGCTAGTGGTAGCTGGTAGAGTTATTAGTGTATTAGATTATTTTATTATTTTAACAACTATATACTAAATCTGTGTTTTGTTATCCAGGTTGGCAGCCACCAAAGGTATCAGGATCACTCGCCGGGAACTTCTCAAGGTCAATGTGAGGCGAACATGGTAAGAATATCCACAGCCAAATGGCAAATGTTAGCTAACTCATCTGACTATGTAACGTTAGCTAGCATCATATAAGTAAGCCAGTTAAATTTGTTTTACTTTGGCCATATAATAATATTACATAGCTTCATAGCAAGGATCTGAAAATTGGCAGGCAGATGCTCTCACTGACCTACCACCAAAAATACTTGTATCCTATCCCATCCGTCTATGAATATGAACATCATGTCATATCATTAGGGATGTAGGGTGACTTAATTAACATTTCATACAGGGTAATGTAGTATACTGGATTCTAACTTTTTGTCATGTTTTTGTAGTCAGGACATCATGGACTATGTGACGGCTAAGGTTCCTCCACCACAGCCCAACCTGCCAAGGCCTCGATTCTCTCTCTACCTGTCATCTCAGCTGCAGTATGGAGTGGTCATAGTCTACCACAGGCAATGTGGATTCCTGCTTGGTGAGGGAAAAGACAAAAGGGGACAGGACAGAGTGGAATTAGTAATGGAGAATGGAAAGATAGTTAAGATATCTTACAAGAGAGAGGTTACCAGCTAGTTTATAGAAAAAATGGTAGATGGGAGTAAAATGTAGCTTCCTGCCAGGTGAAAGAAAAGAAAGAGGGGGAGAGAGATAGAGAGACTGAAAAAAGCGGCTTTGCTTTTCTTAGTGCACTGACAAAACCCAATCTGTATCAAAATTTACATTACCTGCCTATCCAATCACATCTAGAAGGGGAGGGGAGGTTACATTTAAAGTATCTCTGGTGTAAAACAAGCGCAAACACTGGTGTAAACACTGCTGTTTACACAGAGTAGTGAGTATGAGAGAAATACAATTCAGAGTAAGCAGCAGTTTTCAGTACAACAACAATAATGTACATACCTCTTATGACTAAAGTCACACATTGTTATTATAAAGAGGGCTTTATATTATTTGCTAGGGTGAAATTCTTCCAGCTCAACCTCAAGTGAAAACACTTGGTTGTTTATCTGACACTAAAGCCCAACTGACAAGTCATCTCTGCGAGCTACAAGATGTAAAAGTAATCTCAGAAATGCTGTTTTAGGGGAAAACCGAGTGGCATGAATAATAAGTAAGCCCAAGCTGCTGCAGCCCTAGTTGGGCTTGTTGCATCAACCAGGCTTTTGTCACACATCCACATCATGCATTTTATTCAAATCACGCTGCTGAATCCTATTTAGAAGCCAATATACAGCTGATTCAAGCACTTATCACCAAACACAGCTCAATAGTCTTTATTCATCTGGTCATAAATCACTGACATTAATATTGCAGCCTACAGATTCACAGTCACACAGTTGTCAGGGTCAGACAATGAAACAATGCAGCATGATAAGCAGGGAGAGAAACAAGAAACCAGCCACTCTGTTGACTACAACAGAGAGAATAGAATAGAATAGAATAGAACCCCCCCCCCCCCCCCCCCCCCCCCAAAAGCTGCCACATACAGTAAAGAGTAGGTGATTTGTTACAATTTCTCAAGCCTGTTGAGTACAATTATAGTGTTGTTTAAACTTTTATTTCTGATAAAATTACATGATAATTTCCAAAAAATGGATTAAAAAAAACATTCCTATGGCACTCCTATCTTGGATAATGCTGGAAATTAGTAGCTTTTTGTGTATCTCAGAAAATTACAAACAATGATTGCACCCTGTGGAGTTTGCCATCAGGATAGATTTTTCATTGGATTTGGATTTCAGATACCCAACATTTGAGAATACGACCTTTCTATAAATGAGACCCATGGTGTGGTGGACATCTAACTAAGAGGATGCCATGCACCTCATGTCCCTTCAAACAGCCTCCTGTGTAGAGGGAGTAGTGGAACGCCCTCAAAGCCATTACGGTTCCATTCATTACTTTCATTGTCATGTCATATTTTATACCTTGACTGCTTCTGTTCCAGAGAAAGTAATACACTTATTATTAGGTGTGTGTGTGAGTGTGTGAGTGTGTGAGAGTGTGAGTGAGTGAGTGATTCCTTGACCTGTGCGTAACTCCTGCTGGCCCTTTTCTGTTTTCCAGACGAGATTCAACATATCATTGAACGCCTGCTGCGCTCAGGGAGAAACACCCGCATTGACATGGCTGAGCCTGACAGGTCTCAACGCACACACTCACACACACACACTCACTCACTTACTCCCTCGCTCGCTCGCTCACTCCATGGTACTGTCATGTCAGTGTTTCTTTTATTTATTTTAAGTTTATTTTGTGTTGTTCCTGCTCCTTTTGTTTTGTGAAGCACTTCGTAACCCCGGTTTTGAAAGGTACTATATAAATAAACTTTAATACTTAATTACTCATACTCATTACTCATTAACTCATTTATCATTTTTATTATTTCATGAATCAAACAAACATAAAAGTATGCAGAGCAGCTTACACAAAAATGTCAGTGATTAGTCAGGATGCCGGAGGCGTGGAAGTAGTACTTTTTTTTGTTTGTCATTGAAGTCAGTGGGTTTGATCTAAAGATCATCAGCCCAGAATAAATGAATGAGAAACGCTCTCTACTCCCCCAAAATGTACTATCAAGATACCCTTAAGCAAGACACTAACTCCCAACTGCTGGTTGAGTGGCTCAGTAGCCAGAAGTCCAACACTGAACATGTAACATGTTTAACAATACTGTGCTCTGATGCCTGGTTAAACAAGGGCTAAAGAAAGGAGCTGCGTAATAACATCGGTTTCCTTCACCACCTCACTCCATACCTGCCAGGCTGACCTTGGATGTGCCTGACAGCCTGTTTATGATGGAGGAGGCTGAAGGAGCTCAGGACCCCTTCTTTGGTCTCATGGAACAGGATCAGCTGCCTAGCCCTTATAAAATACACCAGGTACAACTACACACACCAACACAACCCTCTATACCCTATTTATACCTATATATATATATATATATATATGTACACCCTATATAAAGAAGCACCATTTTCAACAAATTCATGTGTGTATGAGACAATGCGTCTGTATTACCCAGCATATGTTGTGTCTGTATGGATGTGTTGATAGGTAGAGCACACATCAATCCTCATCACTTCAGCACACTGATGTGTTACATCTTGAATAAAAATAATATATTTTTTAAGAATTTAGCCTCTTTAAGGTAGCAGTAGTTTTAACCTGCTTGGTCAACAAAATGGGAGGGGTATGGTGAGTACCAGAAACTGTAGGCAGTCGCAGTATCACACAGCATAGTTTACAACGTACCTGATGCTATATACGGTATATACGCCTTGGAGGGGTAAACCTATCTGATGCTGCAAGTTGAGTACAATAACTGCTAAATTGCTAAAACTATTAAACTATTAAATTACCAGATAAAATGCATACTTGTTCTATGTCCAAAGAACGGTGTATTGGTATATTGATGACGAACCAGACCCCCCCCCCCCTTATGTAAACCTAAAGCCCATTTCTGGACTTTGGCTCTTCTACTCCTTCAGCCCTGCTGCTCTTACAGCCTGTAATGGCAGTAAAATGAGCAAAAATAAAAGAATAAACACATCTAGCACAAACCATTGACTATGACAAGTGACTCAGTGTTTCTAACCACTACACAAGTATAGAGCGAACATATTCCACACCTATTCCAGTGCTACATGTAACACCGTTACCGCCACAGGGCTTGAGCTGCTACAATAAAGTGTTGTGTGTGATAATGGTGATGTGATCTTCAGGGGTTTTTGCAGGATTAAATTTTCTGACACATAACCCACATTTGTCTCTAATGGTAGATTACTAATTTCCTGCCTCTTTCCTAAGTGTCAACTACTACTGGTGATTCATTGCTTCTAAGCCTTACAGGTATAAGTCACTCCATTTAAATAGACGTGTCCTATGTACCCGGGATGCAGTAAATCTGGCAGAAAAGGATTGAACTTTAGCCTCCTGTAATCTCAAGTAGCAATACTGCAGACTCCTTTGTTTCAAAGCATCAAATTCCCTAATCTCCTACTTTAAGATAGCAATGTGAAAATATATTACTGTGCAATTAAAGGAATCCCTGAATTACAGAATACAGGTGAAGGAATTTTACATACTTTGAATCAGTTTTGATCCAATACTTCAACAAATACAATGGATGTCAGGCCAATTCTAAGCTAAAACAGAGTATTAGTATCACAGAATGTCCCAAATAATACATTATTAATACCAAGAGCCACGTGTCACATACCAAAAATCAAAAGGAAAGCAACTTGATCTTCTGCCTTTTCTACACATAGAATCAAAAGAAGTAAATTCAAATAAAATAGATTCATTCTCAATCAATTTTGTCAACTCCAAACTAATGATTAGTTTGGATCTGGTAGTGAAAGCGATGCTATTGTTGCTGATCAGTTCAAATTCTCTGGACTCAACCAAGAGGTCTCAGTAAATATGTTTTCTGTATCACACAGTAAGAAGCTCCTGCAAACTGTCTCAGCTTGTACCATACAACACATGTTTATTGGTGTTTGTTTCTAGCCAGCGTTGATGGATGAGGTGGCTTCACAGCTCTCCCTGGTGCCCAGTCGCAACACCACACCCGACAAGGAGGGTGAGACTGATACCTCGACATTTAGAGGACTCTGTCTGATGACTTTATAACTTTGTTTATAACTTTGGATTTTTTTCTGGGGGATGCCAAGTTGCTTCACATAAATATTATGATTATTATTAGCATTAGTAGTTGTAGTAACATGTAATCTGAGTTTTTTTCCTCAAAATTCAAACATTAGAAGATTGTCATTTCCACTCTATTGGAAAATTTAAAATAAATGCTCGATCATTAGCAAAGTTAATTACAATTTCTAGGTACATATTGACCTGAAAGTGCATCAATCCCAGCCCAGACCCAGATTCCATCAGTTTCCCTCGAGTTATCACAGCACAACACATTCTCATTCTGCTGATCCCATTATAACTCAGTATCTGATTGATCTGAAGAGTTTGGACATTTTCCATGTTCTCGTCAGTGTCCCGGCTTCTGTTTTTGCTCCCAAGCTATCAGAACGTGTCGTTCAAGTGCGATGAGACACTGGCAAAGCTCATCCTAGTGTCTCTAGATAGTCTCACGTCAATGTAGTGCTACATATCTGTGTGTCTCCTGAACCCTCCTGCTGTGTGGAACTAGGTTTCAGGTCCCCTCTGGCTGCCATCACCCTGAGAGAGAAGGAGCAGTTTGTCATCAACACTGCTGAGGTAACCTCTCTGTCAGAGTCCAGGAAGGGGAAGAAGCCAAGCAGTCATTTGTAGCTACAGCAGGGCTCCCAGGACTATTGATGATAAAAAAGCAAACACTAATTAAAATCGGCCACAAAATGAGATCTGAAACAAATGAGGGAATATTATTTGAACATTACAGAGCTTTGTCATGCTCTCTCTCTCTCTCTCTCTCTCTCTCTCTCTCTCTATATATATATATATATATATATATATGCCTCTTGATGACCAAAAAAGGAAGGAAGAGGGATTTTCTCTTAGTCATGAAATCCATGTGGTGTTTTATGTCTAGGTCCACCGGTGCTTCTACACACTGTTGGCTTCCTCTCCTCGTTGGCTTCCTCTCCCTGTCACTCAGACACTGATAATGCTCCCCAAAAGCATCATCAGCTGATGAAATCCATTTTGGCTTGATGAGATCTGACTTAACTACATCAGCCTGCACTCACAGCGTATTGTTTATAGAGATATGAGGATCAAGTAACTCTATTTATTCTGTCCTCTCTCCTCTCATTTGTCCCTTTACTTTGAGTTGGTTTTTTTATAAGCCCCTTGGGTGCTTTTTTTGGCTTGCCTGCACAAATTTGTCATCATTTGAAATGATAAATTTTTATCATTTCACTTCTATTCTATTCTATTTATCGCTGTGCAAACTAAATAAACGAAACTCCCTTGCCTCTGTTTCCCTCTATGACATCTCTCTCTCTCTCTCTCCCTCCCTCCCTCTCTCTGACTGTCGCTCTCTCTCTATCAGTGCTTTGAGGGAGCAGAACTTCCTGAAGCCACGGCTAGAGAGATTGACTTGCTGATGGATGAACAGGAGCAGTTCCATGGAGGTGTGTGTGTGTGTGTGTGTGTGTGTGTGTGTGTGTGTGTGTGTGTGAGAGAGAGATTTTGGTCTCCTGTTGTGTCACCCCTGAGTGGACCACATCACACATGATAGACAACACATGCAGTCAGAAGTATTGGAGCCTTACTTTAAACATGGTCTTTCTTGCTTTGGTGTTGTAGGGTGGCAGGTTGCTAGGGGAGACCACCCAGTGATCAGATAGCTGCTGGTTCAATCCAATGCATCTTTAGGGCATTACAATGCAGTTGTGGTGTATTGCAAGCAACTGCACTGTATCGTCATGTTCATTACCTCTCCTTGCTTGAAGCAGGTTGAGACATCTATAGGATTATAAAGCAGCACTGTTAGGATCGATCCTGCAACCCCATGACTAATAATGCAGGCTCGCCTCTGGGTGGTTGGTTCAGTGGTTAGAGAGATTCCCTCAACCGGGGGAAAAAAAGTCCCTGTGTCAGCAAGCAACCCCTTACTCAAGTGTCCTTGAGCAAGACACTGGATCCATAACATTTCATACTATTTCATAAGGGACCATACATGGTGTCCCTTAGCTTGAGGAAGCCGAGCAAGCTGTGACAAAAGGCCTATTCTCCTTAGCAAAAAGACAGCATGGGGAAGACATGTCAATAGTGAGCAGAGCAGACGTTATTTTGTGAGAATTTATCCTCATTAAAACAGCAGCAAATTGAAAGAAGCTTTTGTCAAGAGATTAGCTTTGCCCAAGGAAATCAGTTTCTCAAAAGATGTTACATATCTTTTTACACATCAGATCATTGTGAGGAAAAATGATGTTCGTGTAATGATGCTTAGTGTAGAGTGTGTGTGTGTGTGTGTGTGTGTGTGTGTGTGTGTGTGTGTGTGTGTATTATAACAGATGTGGAGGAGCGAGAGAGACGGGCGGAGGAGAGGGAGAGGACCAGGGAGTTAGAAGGAGCCATGACCTCTATTGACCAGTGAGTCCTATGGAGAGACATTACAGAGACAAATGACCCTAACACACCGTACAGTACACACACAGGTCATCCGCTTAGCTGCAGATAACCTGCAAGAGAAACTACCCGTCTCTTTATGCTAGTATTAGTTCTTTACATTTTATAGTCCTAAGACAGGAAAATATGCAATCATGACTGTGGAGAACAAAAGTTGAAGTGTGTGTGTGTGTGTGTGTGTGTGTGTGTGTGTGTGTGTGTGTGTGTGTGTGTGGGTACCAGGTTGAAAGAGGCGGTGCTTGGGCCAGACGGGGATGGCGTGTGGCTGCTAGACGAGGAGCTGGGTCAGCCCGTGGGCGTGGAGGTACCCTTGGCGACTGTTCCCATGGAGACCACTCCCCTGCTGGTCGCCATTCCTGCTCCATGCCCGGGGTCGTCTGGAAATGGGAGAGTGACAGAGAGTTCCTGTGGAGAGGTGTGATATGTGGCGTGGCCCAGCCTGTATGTTCAGTAGCACATGCAGCAAAACTCAATACGTCACACACATAGTTTAAAAACACGTTTTGGAGACACCCTGCCATTACTGGAGGCATGCATGGTATTCTGTTCACGCACGCTGAATTGTTCAAAGCTCATGTCCCATGTTTCATGTTGGTGAAAGACAGACAAGATCAGTTTGGAGAACAAACAAGTGCTGTGTTTCAACATGTTGGCAGTTAGAGAAGTTATTATTGTTATTTCATTTCCCCTCTGACCAACACCATGTGCTGCATCATAGGAGCAATGAATTATGCGTTATTGCGTAACACATTTTCAGCGTTTGATAGCATTAAATCTTTTTTAATTGTTTTTTTTGAAAATTACATTGATGTGAAAAATGTACTTGGTGGTGTGGTGAAGTGACATTCACAAAGTGTTTCCTGTTGTGGCAACTGTCACCAACTGCTATTTACATTTCACAAAGTGACTCATGAACGTTCCAGTAGGTGTTAGTATCAGTATTTCCTTGAACATGATTGCAATGCCCTTTTCTAGATCCAGTCATGTAAATATGTAACATTAACATACACTCTCTCTCTCTCTCTCTCCTCCCTCTCTCCCCCCACCAGGCGGATGTTCCTCCTATTAGGAGGTGTGGTGGAGGTCGCAGGCGTCAGCTGGTCTTTGCAGACCCCGAGGTTCAGATATCCGAAAAGACCATGAAAGAGCAGATCACAAACCCTCTGACTGAGACGCTGAGCCTGGTAGAGACACACACACACACACACACAGACTTGGTATAGGAGCACACACACATGATCTCCCTCATCGGCACAATTTGATTAAACCCACTAAATTAAATTATAATTGGTATAAGATTAAAATGTTCCAGGCTCCGCTACCTGTTACTACCTGAGACTGAACAGTTTTCTAGTTATTTATGGGATAGATCCGCAGTCTCTCTCTCTCTCTCTCTCTCTCTCTCTCACTCACACACTCACACACTCTCACTGTCTTCCTCTTCATTTATCTGTCCAACACACACACACACACACACACACACACACACACCATACCCACGAGGCTTAAGTAGGGTTCACAGAGACTGACCGATTGATTTTCAGTCACTACCCTTCTGAAATCAAAGTCTCCGTTCACCGGGGTGTCAGTAATTAAACTCCAACTCCAAGTTTCTTTTCCCCTCTCTAGGGGCACTGAAATAGTTCTCTCTTCCTTCCTTTCTCCCTTCTTTCCTTCATCCCTCCTCTTTCTTTCTTCCTTCCTATGCATACTGTCACAGAAAGTGTAAATCCTCTTTGAAAATGTTGTGCCATAAGACTCATTCTTTTTCTTTCTTCTCAGTCTGAGGTGTTGTTGGACTTGCCCGCTGTGACCAAGCATATCGCTCCTGCTCAGCTCTTCAGCGCCCCCTCTTGCTGTGAGTTTCCACTGCTACATTTCACCCCTGGCTTTTTAAATGCCTCAAGTATTTATTGAGTATAATCTACAGCGATCTACAGTCCCAGAGATGTTCTCAAAACCTGGAAAAGTTATAAACCTGGAAATGTTATGGAAGCATCAAGAAAATGTGTCCCGATATCACTTTGTACCTTGAAAAAGTGTTTTAAGCTTGGCTAGTAGTAGATCTATGTCCCTTACAGGCAATAATAATCCTAAAACCAAACGTCCTGTGGAAAAACAAGGAGGACAATCAGTTTATTAGTAAAAACCTGTCTGGCCTTTATCTACTAAGCTGAAATGCCATAAAGGCTAACATTTAAAAACCTTGTATCTGTATCCAGCCGACAGTTCCCTTGGCTTTTCCTTTTAATCATCATCCAGGGTAAGGAACGTAGAAATATTGACAAAAGCCCGTCAGCCATTCTCCCCTTTGACCCCTCTGCAGCCCTTTTCCACCCTGATCTCCAGTTGCTATGGAAACAGTGTGCCCACCTCACCATCCTGCCTCGATATGGCGAAAAACCCAGAGGGGAAGAAGATGAGGAAGATGGGCAGAGAGGAGAGTCAGAGCAGGACAGAGAAATACTGAGGACGGAGAGAAAAAGGAGGCAGTCCAACATGAGAGAGGTGAGTCTCTGAGAGAGAGAGAGTGAGAGTGAGTGAGTTTAGGTCATCAATACTAAGGTTAACACTGTTTCTATAACATGGAACTGTTTCTTCTCTAACTCTCTCTCTCTCTCTCAGATCCCTGGGGATTTGGTCGAGTCAGGACTGCGTCTCACAGAGGCCTCGTGTAGGACTTTTTAGTATTTTATAGTGGGATTACATTATTTTAGCAGTCCTGTTAGTAGTACTGCTGTGGTAGAGTTTTTTTATTTTTTTTTATTGACCATTGTGTGTGTGTGTGTGTGTGTGTGTGTGTGTGTGTAAACAGCTGTCTCAGATGTGATCCTGGACATGTCCAAAGAAGACAAATCCCATAGTGACCTGATGACTCCTGTTAGCAGATGGTGAGTCTCAAACAGACAGACAGACAGATAGCTTGACTGATCGATAGATTGATTGAGCACACGTGTTTGTGTATGTAGGTCTCCCCAGGAGGAGGCCCAGGTTCCAATGGAGCCCATAGTGGAGGAAAACATTGAGATGCCTGAGGCTCAGACTGCAGCGGAGCACAGGGACATCACAGCACTCAGCCTGCTCAGGTACTACACACACAGGGGCACAAGCCAGCTAGCAAATGCACGCACACACACACACACACACACACACACACACACACACACACACACACAGTGGGGTTGTCACAGTACCACAGTTTTACCCTGCAATACCACACGACTCCAAGGATTTCATGTATCAACAAAGCATTTGTATAAAACCGATACTTGTATATATACATATAGATGTGTATTTCCAGCCCTAAACATCACCATGAAAGTCTTTTTAAATATGGTAATAATGACTGTTTGAAATTTGAACAGGAAATACACGTTGCTTCAAACTTCATAGGGTGACCTACACCCTGAGATGTTTGACGTCTGCTTTGAAATTCAAATCAGAATAGCTAAATGTCAATAAACTTGACTTGACTCGGTAATTGATTCTAACGCAACATTAGTATTACTATTACTCTGGGTTTCAATGGAGACTTTTAGTGTCCTATGGTCTAAATGCTGTTTCAGAGGCTTTTCCACCCTGCCAAAAGTAAAATCCTGGGGCAAACATACATTTTGAATTTCTTGGCATGAAAATGCTCAAATTCATAGGTATTGAATAACACCACATAATATCAGTATCAGTATTTAAAAACCCATATTGGTTGAAATCTAGTATCACCTCTCGCTCCCTGTTTTCTTCCCCAGTTTGATCTCCTCCAACCTCCAGAGGTTTGGAGAAGTTACCTTTGACTCTCTGCTGCCCCCGGAGGCCGACCGCACCACTGCAGCTCACACGCTCCACAAACTGCTCGGTGAGAGAATCCTAATCAATATTTATCTGCAGTAAAACACGTAGCAGCATGTACCAGCTTTACATTTATAGAATAATAAATTATTTATAGAAAAATAAATTCATCATTCAAATATAAATTCCTTCCAGGGGGTCCACACTCTCCAATTTCCAAAGTATACCTTCGGTGACATGGTGTTAATCTGTGAAGTTTCCCTTCCTACAGAGCTGGTGTCTGCCAGACAGTTGGCTGTACAACAGATTAAACCCTACAAGACCATCACTGTAAACCCCGGACCACTCAGCATGACCTGCCTGAAGACACACACACACACAAGTCACTCTAAGGTCTCGTAGAGTTGAAGTTCATTCCACATCATTTTTACTCCAACATGTTAATCTCATGAGGATAATGAATTGATCCTATGAGATTTTATGAACACATCAGATCATCAAATAGACGACGATACAGGTTTTAAATGTTTAAATTACTCAGGAGGGTGAAGGATTTTATTGTTATTGTGTTGTAAAAATATTTTAAAGAGTTTTAACCAATTTTAACCTAGTTTTAATTCATTCACATCAATGTTTTTCTAAATATTTATTCCAAAATTATTTATTACATCATTTCACATACTGTTATTGAAGCCTTTTATAGAGGGAGTGGGTTTTACATACATTTGGTATCTTTCGTATGGGTTTGTATCCTTTTAGATGATTTTAGGATGTTTTACTGTTGAAAAAACAAAGTGATTTTTAATAAAATGTAATCTGCTCTGTAATAAAGCACATGAGCTTGACTTATTTTTTCCAAGCTATAGACATATTCTTTGATAGTGTTCTTCACTGTTTTAAGTGTCTGAATAGCTGTAACCAATTTTTAACACTAATTCAGGTATTTTATATCCCTAAACAAGAAACTCGCTCTATCTGCTGTACAGTCAAAATCATAAGCTAAAGTTCATCACAAAGCTGTCAGTTAGTTCCTTTGTCCCTCGGTTCGATGTGTGAATTAAACTGTAGACGATTCAACCATAAACATGACGTATTTCCAGTACTAGATATGTGAGAGGGCAGTAGATAGCAGTAGATAGCAGCAGAGGAAAACATCCTATGACTGCTGCTGCCATGAAAAGACCACCCATGACATTATTGTGCCTTGCTGGCAGAAACCTGCCGCCTGACCTCATGCCTCACTAACTCCATACAATTAAAGTGTCTGCTTGTTGAATGTGTTGGGGATAGCTGCGTGTGCTTCTACATCACAGCAAGACTTCATTAATGTAGCACCTAGCTGTGATCAACAGGCCCTGCAGCCGAAATCACATTCACATCAACATATTTGGTAGATTTATTGATACGCACTTAATAACTCAGTTAACATGAGAAGTGGTTTGGTGCAGGAGACCGGGCTTTATACCATAAAGATATTATTTGGCTCAAGTTTTGAGATACTTTTGTTCAACTGTGAGTCTCATGTTCATGACAAAAGTGTGTTATGGGCTGCTGTGCTCAGACTGGTTGGTGTGTTATCGGTAGAAAATGGGGTTGCACTTGACAAAAAGTCTTTTAGAGGATCAATTTATTCCCTCATCAGTGTCTTTTTGTCCCATGGCAAAAACAGATTTATATTGTGGCCATGTTAGCTGCACCAAAGGACCAACACACAACAACACTCATAATCTGCGGTTCAGGTGATGACCAGCTCTTTACATTCCAGGATGGAGACATCATCTGTATCTGTCCGTGGTGATGTAAGGCTAGTATCTATGTGACAGGATTTATTGTGGCCGCCCATGGAATGTAGCATGCTGTGTCCAGAATGCTTGTTCAGTTTAGAAAAAGACGTCAGCACACACACACACACACACACACACACACACATGCACCAGTGCATTGCATGGCACGGCACGTGTCCCATGTTTGCGAGCCCAGGCTTGGTTTGGTACTGTTACATTGTGAGCACATTTTTCAAAAGCTGTAAATGTGGCACTGCAGCGCCAATGGCCTATATATCAACCCCAACTTCACCTAAACTGTCAAACAAATGAGGGAGAGGGCAGGACGGGGAGATGGATGATGAAGAACAGCCAACGGGGGTCTAGATATCTAAGGGAGGTCATCCAAAGAGCTGGGCTGGATCACAAATGAGGTTCATTTCATTACCCACAGCCATAAATCTGTTGATGGCACGGAATATGAGGCAACTCGGCCTCTTGGCATTTTGTTACTCTTCCACCCATCAATTCTGAACAGCGAGGAGTCAGTCCTGTTCACAACAGGGTCGGGGTGAAAGCAGACACCGCAAATGGTAAAGCATTCATTCTCAATTATTTTGTTAATAGGCCGAGTGTGACTCCTCCTCCACACTTTGCATCATCATTTACAGTAGAACCCAGCTTTGCTTAACCCGACAGTGACCAGGCACACAGACGCTTGGCAGTGCAAACACCGCCATCCCTCCATCAGCCCCTTGACAGTCTAATAAACCTAACATCTGAGCGACACATTACACACATTCACACCGGCTGCTTATATCTGCCAGGAGAGCAAAGCACAAGTCTGTATGCAGTCAGACACACACACACACCTTCATCAGAGACGAGAGGAGAGGCCAAGGCAGAGCTCTGAATCATCGGCCCTGGAGCAGCAGAGGACCAGCAGACAAGCCAGCATCTCCCTTCGCTCCGACAACACCCAGCTTGAAAAAAAAAAAGAACAACTGGTGCAGACGCTGAGAATCAATTTGAGATTGTATTGAGAGGAGAGTTAGATTGAGAGCACAAGAAACCAAGGAAGTAAGGAAAAGATCACACGTTTGTTTTTAGATCCGTGTCATCAGTCAAGCTGGCGGGTGACGAGACAAACCACTTCTTGGAGGACGGAGAGACCCCTGTGGACCAGACCAACAGAGAGCCGGAGAGCCCAATGGGCCGGGACCGGGACCCCCCCAGGACAGGTTGCAGGACAATACGGGTGGAACTGGAGTGGGAGATCCCCATGTCGGTGACCCTGCCCATCCAGCTGCAGCCCGATCCGGCCCACCAACCCTTCCCTTTCCTGGACACGACACTGGCTGACCTGGGCATCCAAGAGTGAGTCTGGTCTCAGTGCTGTGTGTGTGTGTGTGTACTCCAATTGATATGTTCTACCATAAGCGAGTGTGTGTGTGTGTGTCCAGGTCAGAGGTGAAGGAGAGGGTGGTGTGGGTGGATACCAAGAAGACCCAGGTGAAGAACAAGGCAGGGAAGCTGAAGGAGAAAGAGATCACCGTCCTGGAGGTTGGTGGTAGTTCAGCTTTGAAGTGTCAAAAACTAATACTTTCATAGGAACGAACTTTCATAACAAATTATGAGGTTGTATGTCCAAAAAACCCAACAAAATCCACGCCATGAACCAACTTGGATAAGTATATTCTCCTTGATCTAGATAGATACAAAAACGATCAAGTGGCAATAGAAAGAGAACAGTAAATCGCTCTTATTCACATTCCTTTCCTCTTCTAGGTGCGAGTGAAAGCCCAGAAGCCTGGAGACAAGCAGCTCCAGGAGGTCCTGTACAGCACCGAGGCCCACACCGACCGCTCCTTCTGCCGCACCGGAGTGGACATCCTGCCCTGGAAACACAGATACACAGGTCTGGGCAGCATATGCATGGCTGGCTTTTGTGTCAGGGCGACAACAAAAAGCAGGAAGCAATAGCATTGCCTTGTGTCCCGAATTCCAAAACAACAAAGGGTGCTGAAAAATCACATCCCTGATAGATTCTTTACTCACCGGGGTGCCTGACTGCACGCGCTGCACACCCATGTAGCCTTTAAATACTTTTTGACAAACAATTGTTGAGCATTGAGTCATTGGCTGGGCACAGTAAGTGGTTCTCATCATGGCTGCACAAAACAGTAGGAAACAATGGGGGGAGACAAAACTCTATTTTCCATTTGAAATAACATTAACAAATAACCAGAGATGACAAAAGCAGATTCACCAAGAGGAAACATGAAACATTTGAGGTTTCTATTCTTGTCTCTCACTTAAGTATTTCAGTGTCCTAACCGTTATAAAGAAAGAAGAAAGAAAGGTTTAGGGACAAAAATCACTTATGGTTTCTTTATTCAACCAGGCAGAGGTTTTTTATTTCGATAACCAACAAATGATCCATCTTGCGCCGTTGTCATTGTTGGCTTGTATTAGATACAAGGGAGGAATATTTTACGTATTAGTTCAACCATCCTACAAATGTCACCCATCCCCTGCCGAAGTCTGCAGTGACCTCCCACATGATGGGTGAATTGTCAGGCTGATGTGGATCACAGCTTTGTGCCAGAGCCTCAGGCATCGAAATGACATCATACTAAACCATTACATCAGAGTCTCTCCTCAACAATCTACTGATCAGGAATCTGAGAAAAACTGGTTAACTTTCCCCAATGAGCAATTTATTTATTCTTTTTTTCCTTCTCCATCAACAGATTAGCTCGGTTCCAGTCATGAAACATGTTAAACACCGTCTGCTGTCAGTTACAATACAAAACAGGCAACTTGCAAAAACAGAGACACTAACTGATGTGCATAGTCTATGCCAATTACATTCCAATGACACTGGTCTCAGTACAGCTTCATACTGGCGTTTCCATATCCACTATGAATGTGTGGTATTTGTCCCTCTCATCACAGGCCTTTATTGTAATACCAAGACTGATATAAGCTCATACTGATATTTGTGTGTGGTGTAATGGAAGTGCATTTCAAAAGACCTCTCTCTCTGTTTCAGGAGAGAATGGACTGGCACCAGTGGAGATGACCATGTCATTGGACATGGAGACACAGCAGCCTAAAGTTAAAGAAGCACAGGAACAACGTGAGATCTGACTCACCATCATCCAAAACAGATGCAAACTAGCCTTTTGGTAACTCGTTAAAAACAGGCCAATATAAATGTTCAACTGGTGCACTGCAAAAACACATTAGTTGATTGGTTGTTTGTGAACTCATTCTGATTCTAACATTCAGGTTTGTTTAATAGTAGGTTGCATCTAGTTGGAGGATCCAAATATAATATATAAAATAGAGTGTCATCAGCTCTTCTTTCAACAGCAAGGCATGGGCAAATGCTTGGCAGAAATATATGGTAAACTTTGCCAGCGTTGTGGTACCCTATGAAATCATTGTAATATTTGTAAAAATGGCTCGTACTTGTTAAATATGTGTTGTAGGATACTGTAGAATGGTTTGTTACTAACACACCTTGTCCAAAGTAATCTGCACCAGAAAATTAAAACCTAAAACATGTTTTCCAGAAATGGCACCCACAGAGATGGTGCAGGTGAAACCATCACAATATAAAGGTCACAAGCTGAGCTGAATGAACTAACACCACCCTGTGTTTAACACTGACACACTGACCGTGTGTGCTGAGTGTTTAGCTTCCACAAAGTCAACATGGCATGGAAACTAAATGGCATGGAAATAAAGTGCTGCTTTTTTGAAACAACTGAGTGTGGCCTATTACTTCAGCCATGTACAGTCAATGAGCTCTGGGGTTCTTACTGCTGGATTTCACATGAGTGCATAGTTGCAGAGTTGGCCCAATTGAGAAACCGCTTAGTAAGCACTATAGTGAATCTCTCTGAGTAAGGCATAGCTGGAAGAGAAAGCATGGTGCTCCATTGTTTAAAGTTCATAGATTTACACTGGGAGAGAAATGTATGAGGGGAAAAGGGGCATTTATCAGGAGATCAAATTCATTGCTACACACTCAAATAGCAAAGCCAGAGGTTTGTCAAAACAGTGGCAAAAAGGGGACAGCAGCAATAATAGCATATTACAGGTAGGGCAACAAAGTAATAGAGAAAGGGGGGGGAAATGAAAATAGATCTCGTAAAATAATAAAACTTAAACATAGTATGCACACAAACAAATAAATTAAAAATGAATACTTGGAAACATAACCGCCGAGTGTAATAATATAATAATAATAATAGTAAAATGGTTGACGTGGTGGAGTTTGCAGTTTGCAAGTTTGCCAAATTTTGGGGAAAATGTCCCCAACTACTGTCCCACTTTTTCCATCTATAGTATAAAAATGTATTAATAATTTTGTCTGGCTTTCACACAAGAGTGGAAAATGTGTGCAGGCTACGAGGTGGTGACTGTCGTGCTCAGCTTGGCCTGCTGCTCGGCAGGAAGTGAGGTCACGGCGCCCTGGAAATCCGCTGAGTGGTGCTGGGCGAACTCCCGCATCAGCATGGCCAAAGTGTTCTGGGTCTCTGTGGAAGAGAGACAAAGAGTTTAGCAGCTAAAAACATGTATAGGCTATAATCTAAACTAGAGTACCAACACCTATAACCTATCACAACAGAATACTGATTAGAGTACTCTGCAAAGAACACTCACTGACAGGAAACATAAATAGCAATGAAAGAAATTGAGCAAGAGCAGTGCCGGGATCTGTATTAAACTACCACTCCAATCACCTGCATAAAACAATATGACTAAATTTCACTTTTCAGAATTATTTTTAGATGTGCACTTAACACACTGAGCCCCAAGGCATTCACTTTAACCCAAGTGGCAGACTCAAACAATGGAGTCTACAAAAATAATGTCAAGCTTATGAAAAAGCTGTCCACTCCAGTCCAACATCTTGGTCCGAGCCATATGGCGCTCACCTGCATCGAGATCCTTGGTTCCCAGGACTTGGCTGGAAGCAGCAACGATAGGCTTCATCTGGCTCACAATCTGAATGAACAAAATATTGATAACAAAAGTGAACATACACCCAAGAAGGATAATTCCTGAGCAACATATGGAGGTACTTTATTGTTGCGTGGATCCCTATGGAGGCAGAACGTCAACTTGTTTGACCTGCAGTGGGATTTTAATGCAGGTGTAAATGGGGTCTATACTGTACCAGAGCAGGGTTGTGTGTGTAGAGCATGGCCAGGCAGCTGTACACAGTCTTGTTCTCCTCCATGTCCTCTTTCAGGGGAAGACGGGCCACTAGAGCAGGCAACACCTAGGACACAGAGGAGCCCAGTGTGATTTAGCAGAACTACCGAACCATATATAAGGGAGGTACTATAAGGAAGGTAAAGCCTGCTAGGTTAAATAGGTGACATCACTCATGTGAGAGAGCTATGAGTGAACTATACCTGCTCCAGCGGGACGGCTGCCACGTTGCCCATGATCATCCTACAAAGGGCACCACACAGGTTGTCAATTACCCTGCGGTCCGACTCCTTGGCCAGCAGGTTGGAGAACAGAGACAGCATCATGGGATAGTCTCTGGGACACACTAAGGAAAAACTTTATTTGGCATTCATGGCATTAACTGTGCATGAACACACAACCACACATGCACAAAACAAACACAGAGAGGTAAGGAGGATACGATACAACGATGGGTCCAGCAGCCTCAGCCAGAGATCCCAATCCGAACACGCCGTTATTGCGAACCTCAGCATCACTGTCCTTTACCGCGGCCACCAGCACTGGCAGCAGCCGATTGGACAGACGGCCCGCCACTCCCCTCCCCCCAGACACACCCACGAGGGACTGCAGGATCTCTCCGAGCGTGCCCACAGAGAAGGAACGGTCTGCCACTGTGCACGAAGACTTCTGTGAACGGAGAAAAAGACAACTGAATGTCAGTCTTGCCTGATATTTCTGATTTGAAAGACATTCAACATTGTGTCATAACATCTATGCTAGATATCAGAAGTCATATTCTGGTTCTAACCACACTGTTTTACTAATGACTCTGGAAAGCTACCATGATGTAGCTGACAACTTGGAGTCAAGAATTTGTTAATATGATTCAGCGACACTACATGCCAGTGCTAGCACTGCCCGGTCAACTGTAAGTGCTATTGTTGCTAGACCTTTCCACTTCACAATAACAGCCCTGGTGGCTCAGTGATCAAAGGCGCATACCACGCTCCTCTCTCTCCTGTCTCTCTCTCTACTAAAGGCAAAATGCCAGAAAAATAATCTTAAAAAAAAAAAGTGGGGGCCACTACCGTAGGTAGGTCCAAAAATCGACTTGGTTGCAACACCAAACTCATAAAGCTCTCTGACAGAAATACAATTGGGCAAAATGATGAGCTATTCCCTCCTTGATAGGCTGGGCTATCACTATAACAGTGGGCTGGGATGTTTTTGAGCTAAGAGGATGCCTTTAGGAAAACAGGCTTATGCTAAGCCCCTGGGTGCTATGCAGGGTCCCGACTCACAGCTTTGCTCATGATGAGAGGCAGCAGGTCGTTGAGGAAGGGGGCAAAGGTGTCTGCAGGCACAGCCGAGGCCAGCAGGGGAATGCCCTCACCAGCAAACTCCTGGAGCATGGCGTCATACTCCGCCTGAAACAGACAACACATCAACATACAGCACCCTGAGTACATGAACAGGGATGTGAACATGAAATTCTGGAAATAATGGATTTTAAAAAAGCAGAAAAACTGCAATATCCAGTGGAAATGAATGGAAGTATTGTGTTCAAAAAGTTGGAATTTCTCATACGGTTACAAATGCTATTTGGTTGATGCTTTTATCCCACGCACCTTATGGGACTATCAGACATTTTTAGCATGGATGGCCCCAGTGGGAATTGATCCCCTAACCTCGGCAGTGTTATTGCCATACTTACCACATACCTATACACAGAAATTCACTGCAAAATCAGGAGATACTGAAGAATAGATCACTTTACTATCCTAGTATTTATGTAGTCATAGTCCATAGATTACTTAAATGGACATGCATTTGCTATACTAGTTCCTCTGTGTAAATATTCACCTCCTCCTGTGCATCTATCCTGCGTAAATATGGATTTATATTCGTGGAATTCTCTGTGCATGTCTGTGTGTGTTATCTGACAGCTAGTAAAATACAGCACTGTGATTCTAATATGGAGATACAGAGGAGATCCAACCTGTTGGTCTTCATCATCAGCTTCTTCACCACCACCATCCTGACACACAGTCTAGTGAGGGGGAGAGAGAGAGAGAGAGACAGAGAATTAAAAAGGAAGTTGCAGAGTCAGTAGTGTAACTAACAATTATTCTACAGACCCTCAACAGAGCTTCAACAAATGATGGCTTTTGAGAAAAAAAGGTTACTGGTTATATCATGTTGCCATAGCATTTCCATGTCACTACAGCAGGCTTACAATACTGTAGTGTGTCTAAAGCTATAATGTCAATTAAACTCCAAAATAATAGGTGACCACAGTTTGGGTTGCAGGGAAATCCTCTGGGAAGGGTTGATGTAGGTCCCCAGATAAAAGAAAATGAAAACCAGTGGCCTAGAAATAATTATCCAAGGAAGAAAGCTGCAGCTCCTCTCACCTTCTTTTTGAGCACGTCGCGGATGGCATGGCTGATTTCCTTCAGGTGTCCGGGGCTCTTGAAAGCCTCCCCCTGGCAGGACTTGATGACACCGTTCATGGCCTCCAGGACGGCCATCACCACCTGACGCTCGCGCTCCGTCCGCACCGCCTCCAGGAAGCATGGCAGCACCACATCTAGCAACTGCAGTAGGGCTGGGGGAGGTACCCAAGATGGACCGAAATGAAGAGACCAAGTTGAGAATAGTTGCACTGCCTAAAATTGTTACCCGTTTCACACGGTATTAAGAAAGCAGAGACAAAGTGACCATGGTAGTTAGCCAATTCCTTATTGTTTGTTGACAATGGCTTGGTGGTATAGTCTTAACCCACCATAATGGCTAGTCTTTGTTTCTAGTCTTTGTCTTTTATCTGTCTTGAATGTAGAGCAAACTTTATTGGCAGAGTACTGGTCGGGAACTTTTCTAAAAGGTCATACTAAACAGAGCTAAGGGAGATTTTGCAAACACATGGGACCAAAAGTATGTTTATATTCTGCTTCTGTTCCTTTAAGCCCACTCTTTTATCTCTGCTGAATTTAAAGCACCGCTGCCCATCTGCACCGTCTAAAAATATTCACTGTAGCATGGTTTTCCAGAGAAGAGAGGAGAGGCTTTACCCTGGTGGTTGGCCTCAGTGGGATTCTCCTTCCACACTTTGTGCTGAGCTTGGCAAAACTGGCCCATGGCCCCAAGCGCTGCCCTGCGGACGTCCTCATGGGGGAACTGGGGAGGGAGATGGGGCACGAGAGAGCATGAAAATAGAGCACTATAGATAATGACACACAAGCAAGCACATGTAGTTAAAAAAAAACATGTAAAAAGGCTTGTATCAGGGTGTCTGCAAAATTAACTAACCTTCAGTTACAGTGAAATATTACATTTACATTTTGTAATTGAAAATTCTGAAAATGAAAAGAACTGTAGACCTATTAGAATATAAGTATATGACTGGGCATTTTTAAAGCCTCTCAAACTGAATTAAAACTTAAAGTACTATATTTAAGTGTTCTAAGATTTAACACACACACACACACACACACACACACACACACAGACAGACACAATTAGGCAGAGTGATGATGAGGCTGACAAGCCAGGCAGAGTGACTTACATCTTTCATCTTATAGATCTGCTGGAAGCTGGACTCCAGGAAGGGCTGGAAGGCAGCACTGGCAGGGCAGAAACCACAATAACACAAATTACAAATCACACACAGGAGATTTATTCATGAGGCCTGACAGAAAGCTGGTATTCCATAGTGATCAGCAGGCTTTTTAAGACTATACTTGATAAAAGCAGTTAGTGAGTAGACTTAAAAGGACCTGTATGTTGTACTTAATTCCGATTTTATTGTTATGTTATTGTTATCCCAATTGTATAATTGGGATGTTTACTTATAAAACTATTGCTTACCATCTACTAAGTTGGAATTTGGATGAGACAACTACATAGTAACTGAAGACAGGATTCACATGGCTGATGTTTGTAATTAAATGGCTGAGGACAGGGGTTCTGGATACGCACCACAGTGGAAGGAAAATGTGTGAATCATAATGAGATCACTATGAATAAAGCCTCTGATGAGCACATCTCTGTTTGTTTACCCGGTGTTGAAGGCAATCTCTCCCAGTGCATCGCAGGCGTCCTCCTTCTCATCAATGTAGGCATTTTCCACACTGTATCTAAAAGAAGAACAGACTTGGTATCAGAACATGACAGCAGTGCTTCGCCAAAAAGGGAAAGAGTGTGAAAGAGTGTGTGTGTGTGTGTGTGTGTGTGTGTGTGTGTGTGTGTGTGTGTGTGTGTGTGTGTGTGTGTGTGTGTGTGTGTGTGTGTGTGTGTGTCCAAACACACGTGTCCTACCCTGCAACATCATAGGTGTCGGTCTCATGCTCATCCTCCGGAATAGCATCTCCATCTTTGCTGTCATCATCGTCGTCATCATCATCATCATCGTCCAGTAGGACAAATGTCTTGTCCTCCTCAAGGTGGACCTGAAGAAGATATAATATTAAGCCAATTCATATTATGTAAAGTGTCCATTAAATATGTGACTTTGAGAGTGTGCCTGTGT
Source organism: Hoplostethus mediterraneus (assembly GCA_034670385.1). Classification (NCBI taxonomy): domain Eukaryota; kingdom Metazoa; phylum Chordata; class Actinopteri; order Trachichthyiformes; family Trachichthyidae; genus Hoplostethus; species Hoplostethus mediterraneus. The sequence goes on from JAXDDW010000031.1 coordinate 1,159,524, forward strand.
GTGAATGTTGCGTACCAGTGACGCCCTCGGTGGACTTGAGGGCAAGCAGCATGACGGTAGTGATAGCAGTGAGGTGAGGAGTCAGACAGTCAGGGTATAATGTGGACACAGCAGAATACAGACTGTACCTGAGGGAAAGACAGAGGGAGAGGTAAAAGAAGGGGTTTAAAAAAAAAATGAAAAAGAGGGGGATGCCTGGAGAGGATTTAGGTGATGTTGCAGAATGATTTACAGAGCCTCCGAGAAACAGGAAAGCAGCTATGGTAGGGTTGATGTGGGGGGAGGGGGCGTCCACTCCTACTAAAATTAATGAATTGTGTGTCCAGCAAAAATTGAAAGAGGCAGGAGAAAGGTAGGTAAGAAATGAAGGAGAAAGCCAGGAAAGAGTAGATAGAGGCAGATAATGGAGGAGAGACAAATAAAGAGGCGCAGATGGGGAGAGAGGAAGACAGAGGGAGAGAAGAAAAGAGTGAGAGGGAGGACAGTAATGGAAGGGAGGGGGACATGGTGGTTGTAGAAAGAGTTGCTTGTGATATAGTGTTGCTGTAATAAGATTCACCACTTACACACGCACACACGCACACACACACAGAGCTACATACGTGCAGCGCCTCAGGTCGGGGTCATCGATGGCGTCGGTGAGATTTAGACCCAGCTGAACACACTCTGCAGCCAGGGGACTGAACACATCGTTGCCGATGGTCCGGGCCAGCACCGACAAAGTGTCTGACAGCAACAATAAAACATGATCAATATGTTAACATCAATTCATTCAACACAATTTAGCTCCAGGGTGTAAGTGATTTCATGAGTCTAGTGTTTCCTGTACAATGTTTTAGTAGATGTGGTGGGTGGAGGTAATTTTGGCTCACTCCTAGGCCCATTCCAGGAGGTGTTGCAGTTGCAAGAATGGCTATTATTGGGGTATTTATAAGTGAGCTATAATTGCAATCAGTATTCTTGGTGGGGGGGTGAGCAATAAGGTCAAATGCAACATTTCCATTGCATTTGCATTTTTCTAGCTGTGGCAGCAATTTTGCAGCCATTTTAGCCTCCGAGACTAAACACAAGTAGAGGAAACACTACATCAGAGGTTCAAAAAGTTTCCAGATCTATCAATATCACAACTTCTTTCTTTAGATACAAGACTCTGGGGTTTACATACCTAGGGCCTGAGTCTGCAGGGACCTCATCTCCTCCGTGGTGGCAGTCAGGAAGCCCTTCAGGCTGTCGATGACTGGGGGAAAGTAAGGCACCAGTAGCTCCTTGGCAGCGTTTGCTGAAAAGACAAGACAGGGATTCATGCTGGGGCTTGGGTCACTTCACTTTCAATTGCTATAGTATTCATTCTTAAATGTGTCCTATAATGTTGCATAGGACAATGTTTTCATGCCAAATGTAATATTCAAATATTTCAAAATTTGAAACAATTGAACCCTTCCCTGGTTCATAAAATAGTACAGGGTACAGTACAAAGAAGCCCATATCAGATACGGATTTATCCTAGAACTCATCCAATGTGAAAACCACCTACCTATGGCAGCAATGGCAGATACAGCTAGTTCTTTGATCTTGAGACTGTCAGCACTGCTGAGGGCAGACAGCATGATTTCCATGAGGGTGGGCAGGTAAGGTGCAATCTCTGCTCCTGCTGAAAGAAAAGACAGTGATACAATACAATACAATACAATATACTTTATTGTCCCCGTGGGGAAATTTGTCTTGGACTCCATAATAAACAAATAAATAAAAATAAAAACAAACAACATATAACAAGCAGCACATTCTGTAGTAAATCAACATTGAAATTTTAATTGAGATAGGCACAAATGAGTTTTTAAAACGGTTGAGTTTACATCTGGGTACTCTATATCGTCTGCCCGAGGGTAAAAGCTCATACTCGGCGAGATGGGTCAGACAATATTCTCTGTGCTTGATGGGATCACAGAACACACACACAGACAAACTAGGGTCCAGGTCTGTTTATCACAAAATAATGACACAAGTTTAGCTATACCATAACATTCTCAACATTCAAAGATGTGGGATCTACTACTGAGTTCAAAAGATAATGCATCTAGGACATTGAAATAAGTTCTTGGTGGGCATGAATTTATCAAGGCTTGCAGTTTCAGACTCATTAGACTTTTATTGGCTTACCCAGATTCTCCATGAAGTTCTCCAGGGCATAGAAAGCCTTGGTGACGTGGCCCACCTTGGCCTGGTTCAAACAAGACATGTAGCGCAGCAGCAGAGGCATCAGCTCTCCGCAGTACTTACTCACCTCCGGCTAGGGAACAGAGGTGGAAAAACAGGGAGAGAACTGAGAATCATGAGAGAGCAATGAAAGGTTTAGGCACGACTTACAAGAAATCTGTGTACTGTAGAGCTACAAATTTTAAGATTTTCATTTTGCAATCATGGTAGTCGCCAGAATATGAAATATAAAACAGAGATGCTGTCCATTGCTTTCTCTCAATCATTTCACCTTCACTATAACATGAGAAGCAACATTTTTAATAGCCTGTCATGATGTTAACTTGAACATATTTGACTGGCTCTGCTGTCCGCAGACTGTAAAATGGAGTTGATGAATTTGCAATGCTAAAAAGGCATATAAAGACACCGGTTGCTGTGCTAGAAGGTTTACCAGGATGGCTTGAGTGTATGCATGTTGTAGCAATGTGTGTTTTGGCTTACCTGTAAGTGTTCAGAGAACTGCCCCAGGGCGAAGAGGCCAGCACTGCGCACCACCTCATTACTATCAGAAAGACTCTGGCACACTGTCTGGAGCACAGACGACAGCATCCTAACACACACACACACACACACGCACACACACGCACACGATAAAGTAAATTCTGTCCTGGGACATGATTGCAAGGTTGGTAACAAGAACATTGCAATATAGCCACAAATTATTCTGTTGTAACTGGTAAGTAAAGCTACTTGCAACTTTATGTTGCCACAGTACTTGCAAGTCCCAGGGATTTAACATTGACTAAAATACTGTGGGCTTGTAGATTGAAAGAAAATTGTGAAAATGTGAGTCCCCAGACAAAAAAAAAAAAAAAAAATACTAGCAGACTTTTTTCTTTTTTTCCGGAGTCTACAGGACTTACTTGGTGCGTATGTGGTCGGCACATCCTTCAGCAAGCACGGCCAGACACATGAGGCCCCCCTTCTTTTCATAGGGGTGTTCACTGGCAAGGCAGGCCTGAGTCAGGGGCATCTAACACACAAGAATACACGGTCACAAAGCAGCAGTCTGAGTCAGGGCTACAGGGCTATCTATCTACAACCAGACATAAAAAACTGAAAAAGAAACATGAAACAAGAAAGAATCATGGAGACAATTTACCAGATGTTGGAACAGTTTCTCTGGAGGCATGTGAAGTGCCATAGTGTCGATAATCTGGAAACACACAAATATTTTCAACAGGTTAAATCACAATTTGTCTGTCCTGCAACTCCACGCTGACACTACACAGGTGTTTGCAAAGCACAGTTTATTATCAGGCCATAACAGATCACATTACATCACCAAAGTGAAATAATGTTGCCCCACCTGAGCGGCACACTGTTTGGGGTTCTTGTTGTCTGTGCCGTCCCCACTGTCGTTCTCTTCATCCTCTGGGTCCTCCTCCCCAGGTGGGGGAGCTGCACTCAGCACAGGGAAGATGGTCTGAAGAATGGGGTTCAGCAGCTTCTGCTTCAGCACAGTCTATGCAGAGAGAAGGAAAGGTGTTGTGTATTTAGAAGTATTGTATTTATTTAGAAAATACAAAGTTCTTCCGCCAAGCAGTTGGGTATGATAAGTCAGGGAAGCAGAAACCCTCTAGGGGATGGTGTGAGATGAAATCAAACAATTACTTTGAATGGAAACAGGCAAACCTGGCTGACCAGACACATTGTTATTTTAGAACCAACCATGCATAATTTGAACGGGCCATGTCCAGTCTCTCTTCTCCAGTGATAGAAAGTATGATATTGGCACAAATACTGCACTAACGATAAAAAATAATTAGTGTTGAGGGACAGAAGGGTAGGCGGTGAGATTGCAGAGGAAAAAACATTATCTAGCATCTTCATTAGGTTTGTGTTCTTCCCCAATTCTAGACTGGGACACTGTAGTCAATGCACAGGGAAATTATCAAATACCTCTGTGTATAAAACTTTGCCATTGATGACTGTCCATGAAAAGTATTTGTGCCATTTTAAAACTAATTGTGCAAATACTTCCTAGCTCATATTGTGATGCGACACCTCACTCCACTCTATTTTTATTGTGCTCTGTGAAAAACCATGGGAGGACTACCCACTCTCTCAGGAAAAATAACAGATACAAGAGGTGCGGAGGTGTACCATGACTACAGATAGGGGTCCTTGTTCATCAGGGATTACATACTGAAGGATAGATGTAGGCCATCCATTTATAGTAGCTGATAGGTAACTTTACCTTGCTCTTCAGCCTGATGACGAAGGCGATGCAGGAGAGAGCTTTCACCCGCAGGGAATCGCTTAGTGTGGTGTCAGCGCCCACCTAACACATACACACACGATACACACACAATAAACTTCTTTCCCATGAACTTTCTTGAACATCACAGATGATGAGCATTTGCCAGTTGAGATACTTTGAAATGAACAATGTTCAAAGTCAGAACTGATTTGGAAAGACAAAATAATAAAGCTGTGCAATGCCCACCTCCAAGCAGAAGCCGACAATGTCAGCAATGTGAGGGACGATGATGGACACCTCACTCTCCATCAGCTCATCAAACACCTCCATGGCCTCGCTGGCTTGGTCCTGGGCACACAGAGGCAAAACCCAGTAGTTTTATGTCATTTATGTCATCGTTTTTAATCTGCCCTTGTGAAAGACAAGGTTTCCACTTCACCAGCTGTAGCAGCAATGACTGAGTAAAATGTCATAAAAATGTACCTGATCTGCCTTGATGAGGTGTTTCAGGGCAACTATCAGACTTGGGATGAGAGAACGCATCAGCTTCTGTAAGACAGCAAAATATCAATACAGAGTGGTTTGGTGACAATGTTTTCCACGCAGTTTGTGCTAGAAGTAATCAGGCTTGAGGAAAAAAAAGGTTTCAGCAAAGCTAAATCCATCCCTCTTGAAGCAATTCAAATGTCTAAAAACAATTTCTATATATTTGCCCCTGGTCTAAAAGGGATAGTGCCTCACCATCTCCTCTGAGCCGGTATATGCGGTCATGGCAGTGAGGGTGAGGATGCAGTAGTACAAAGCTGTTGGGTTGTTGAGGTCCTGCAGCACGGTGGCAAACAGTTGCAGCAGCTGATGATAGTGAGGCTTGAAGGGCTCAGGGTTGGACTCCACCACCTTGCTCAGCAGCAGGAGGCCCACCTGGGAGGAGAGGAGAGGGTAAATATTCAAAGAGACATGTAAAACAATACAAGGGGAAATTCCATGACTTAAAAGACTCAAAACAAACTCTCTAACAAAAGTCATAATCATAAGTGAGCCAGCTGAAATGGCAATCTGACCTATTCTCACACCTGACAAACACCAATCAAAAAGCTGCTCAATCTTTGAATGTGGCTAGGACGTTTGTGTATGGGTATTCACCCAGCATTTACAGGTCTTATTACAAAAATCTATTGGCAGGTAAAATAGTTAAATGTGTATGGATTTTGTGATTTTTAACAGGTTCCTCTCTTTAAAGCAACCAATAGTGATGAGATAAAGAGAAATCAATATATGGATTATTATATGAATTCCTAGCTAACAGTTGTACCTGTCTGTCCTGAGGGTTGTTGCTCTTGGTGGACTGGTTGAGGAGTTGCAGCAGGGCAGGCCAACGGTCCGGCGTCTCATGTTTAACCATCACTGCACTCAGCTGGGAGAGGGAGTGGCGCACTGTGTGTCTGGAAAATAGTGGCACTCATTCAAATATGATACATTTAACAGGTGTGTGTATGTAACATGATTAATGACATTAGTCTGGGTCATTTGAGAATATAGATGTCATTCTTGTACAGAATTAATAGCTTACTCTGATTCCTGCATGAAAGCCTGCAGCACCACTGTCTTAAGGCTGTAGAAAAAAAACACAAACACCTTGATTATAACTGGTCAAAAACAATTGTGACTAAAGACGTGATGGGTCACAAGCAAAATTATTATCTTCTTATTAACACAGGGGGGAAAACAAATTTCTCATTTCAGATTGGGGACATTTAAACTACTATACAGTAGAGTAAAACTGCTCCTCGTAGATTATTAAAGACCATTTACTTGAATTGACCATAGCTGAATGGAACTGATCTGAATTAAAAAAATACTTTGTGTGCCGTGCTAAGGAATTAAACGGTAGAGAAGGCAAACCTCTCTCTGTGATCAGGGCTGATCTTCTTCCAGTGTTTCTTCACTCTCATCCTCAGCATCACTGCAGCTGACTGACGAATCTAAATGAATTGAGACCGATGCAAAATGAAGACAAGACATACAGTAGATAGTATAGATGATAGGACGCAAAGACAAGACCTGACACCCACCACTCACATACACAAGCATTTTCAGGGCTTTCTATTCTGAAAAGAATATTTGAATCTCTCTCTCACACACACACACACACACACACAATACCTGAGGGCTCTGAGAGCCAGTCATGACAGCACACAGGGCTGGGATAATGGCTGGGTCTTTGAAAGCCTGCTTCAGCTGGGCTGTGGCCTAGAGTGTGGCAAAACGATATACATCACTAGACGGGCTGACATTCACACTGATGAGGGAAGGTGCCAAGACCCAGATAACAACTTAGTCAAGTTATGTTTCGATAATCAAACCTCCTTTTTAAAATGAACATACTTCATTGAATGTAATTTCAGATTCATTCATTGAAATTTCAGATATGAAATGTCCCTGCTCAGTCTGACTACCTGGATCACTGGTCACCCTGGTAACTGTCAAGATTGAGCTAGATAACCGTTAACTCTAAATTAGCTTCCAAACTTGTTAGCTCTAGCAAACTAACCTAAATTAAGACACCATAATCGGCATAGTAGCGTTACCTGCTGAATAACTGCATTATCGGGCTGTGTCAGCTGTGAAAGAATTTGCTCAAGTTCTTCTGACATCTTGGCACCTCCGAAGAATCACCTCCCCTAATGTGTGCTGGATTATTTTTCAAAAAGTTCGGATAACTAAATGAGTTGTCCTGCCGTGTGGCTACTAACGACGTCCTAGTGATCAAGTATCATAAATCTGACAAATATGTAAACAACCTCTCTGGGCGGTTTTGCTAGCTGGATCGAGAGCTAGCTGTGTAAATCCACCTAAATGTGGTTAAATATATCATAAATGTAATATGATAAGCCGGCGAGGAGAAGCAGTTGGGTCGGTGGCGGTTGGGATTCGAGTCGTGACGCTGAGTCTAGTCTGTTCTAACCAGCTGCCAGCACGCGGGGCAGAACCGGGCAGGAGTTCCATGTGAGTTTACTTGTTAAAGGGACATGCAGTAGTGAGCTACCCAAGCCTGATGGAAACATACAGCGCCTGCCGCTGGAAAGGAGGGGGTATTACAAAGTGTTCACAATTAGAAAACTACTTTTACATCACATCACATTATCTAATTACTGCGGTGACACCCGTGTCTTTCAAATCAAATGGCATTATCATGGTTATATTTTTATCAACCAAGGCCTCACCAAGGTCAGGTGAGGCCAGGGGAGACTGGTCTGTGTGTTGGGGTGGGGGGGAGACTGGTCTGTGTGTTGGGGTGGGGGGGAGACTGGTCTGTGTGTGTGTGTGTGGGGGGGGGGGCATGATCAGTTAATTTGCACATTGTTTAGACAACAAAAGTCAGAGTGATAATACTCTTAAGGTACACTGCACTGTGATTACAAAAAACTTTTGTGACTGATTTATACTCAGACTGAAGGTGAAATGAAAGTACTTTGAAGAGTTTGTCATGCTAAGCAATACTTCTAAGAATTGCACAAAGGCCTGATTCAGCATAGTCTGCAAATAATAATAATAATTATGTAGACTATGCTATTGCTTAAAAATCGTATCTTGCTGCATTCCAAGTAAAATTAGTCTGCTGCTATAGTTTTATAATTGGAAGGTAATTAACAAAAATGGCACAACAAAAATCATGGAGATTTGCAAACAAACCACAAATCTACACTGAGGTCTACTTATAAATTAATCAGTTGCTACTGTAGCTGCTGGCAGGAGCAAACAATACCTTTCTATCTGGTACAAATATACCTCCAAAATGGGCCCTAACATTAAAAGGTCTCAACTGAGCCCACATACCAATGGTAATGCCCTGCACACCTGTGCATCTACCTCTGTTTTACACACACTTAATGTCCCTGCCCGATCATCCCCTCCTGTGTGATGACCTCCTCCCTGGTTTGCACACACACACACACACAGAGCTAGAGATCAGTAGCAATGCAAATGTCCCCATTAGGCTCACTGCTCTCACATCGTTTCACCACTAACTGAATCATTAACATGTCAATACAGCCAAGGAGGGGGAACACAAACAACCACTTGGATGGTAACACAGGGCCTGATCTAATTCATCTTTGTAAAAGGATTGCAAATGGAGGAGAAAGCACCCTACATCAACACATCCAGCCCATTGTAAAGGGTAATGGGGGGGGGGGTCTGAATTTGAAGTCCTGAAATGGTGCCGTTAAAAGTGATTGTTAAGCACTTATCTTGTGTTCAAGATGCACAAACTAAACTCGAATGTGTTCTGAAGCCTGCTGTGAGGGGAAATGTGGTAACTTTCCTCAAATAGCACTACAAAACATTCAGTTGGATTCTTCAAGTTCAAGTGAAAAATAAGGATTTGGCTTGTATTTACATTCAATATTAGCACTGTATGTTTGAAATAAATATCCCTGACAATTAAGGCGGTGGGGCTGTGAGGGTAAAAGTAAAATTAAAGCACAGAAAAGGTATACATGCATCCAACAGCAGGTTAATTTTAAACTGTGTGTAAGACTTTTCCCTGCTCATTGATCTCTTCTCTCAAGATGCAATGTAAAATATCCTTTCATCGTTTACTTGCTTTGCCTTAATTCCAATGCTGACTTTTCCTTGCATGGGGATTCAGAATGGAGTCCTTTAGCATTGTGTTTGTTCCCAAAACATTTCTCTGTTCTCTTAGATAGTGTTCAGTCTACAATCTTTTGAAGAAAAAAACAACAACACCAATAGTCATTATACCAACTAAGCCTCTCTAAATGCTAGGGAAGACGTGCTAACTGACAAACCCAGATGGCAAAGGTAGGTTTTAGGCCACAATGGAGAGACACACATTCAAGACAGAGGCATCCTGAAACAACACCAAAGAGGCATGATATTACAATAGTCTTTTTTATCATATAATAGCATTGATCACATGGTTAACATGAGTTGCATCTTCATCCCAAGACTTTGATTAGAGACAGGAAATTATTTATAGTATTTATACCTCACTATTTGATTCAGATTGATTTTGCTAATAATGAAGTCTCCCAACAAAACTATTCTGATTGAAGAAATGTGCAAAAATTACAAATTATGGGTCTACTTGGAGTCTTACCACCTACACATTTGCCTCAACAAAAACAAACCCATTGTAGGCCTCTGCCTTTGGACAGTTGTTGAACTTTCTTACACCTTAAGGATCAATTGACATGCAACATTGTTTTTCCATTTTAAATGACGCTGCATCTTAAAATATCCAGTTCAATGGACATTGAATGATGCACAATGTGATAATCATTTTTGAGGACTAAACTCAATCCACCCCAACATAGAAGGAGATCAAATAGCCTGTAAGACTATATGACATTAAACTTGATCTGTGGTTTAAAAAAAACGGGCATTTTTATCATTATAATCTTCAAACAAATAACCCAGTGTGGTACAGTATTAAACCTATTTATATGCCTATACCTACTGTGTATGCTATGTGACATTGTTTTTAGTCTTCAAGCACTAATTTTCAACTGAAATTAGCTCCTAAAGTAGAGTGAAAGTGAAGGGATTTTAGACGGTTTTTTACGGTTTTAGTTTGAACTGTAACGGCCAATGAACTGGCGTAATGGGTGAGGCATTGTTGGCATGGCCATGAATAAAAGACAAGAGATTGGCTGAAATTAAAAAACACACCTACATCCTCCCCCTCGCCCACACACTTCTTTATAACCAGCACCAGGAATGCATCCGGCACATTATTTCTCAAAGTGAATTGGTACAGGGGGATTTGTTTGGACAGGTCGTCAAGTTGGTGTATTTGCCATCTGCGTGTCTGGCAAGTTTGGGCAAGGTCTGCTAACAGCATCGGAGCTTTCTTTTACATTTTCGCGTTTTATTTATCTTTCTTTTTCTAAATCGGCAAAAAGAAATGGCAGATTGGAAGGCACAATTAAGCTACAATTATAACCCACCCTACCATGCCTATGCCTACGGCCTCATGTACCAAGCCGGGCCTGAACAAAACCACGGGAATCTGACCGCCTGGGCCGACGCCGGAGTCACCGAGTTGGGGAACTACAACCCCGGGGTGACCCAGGCCTACTACGGCACCACCAAGACCCGGGAGGAGTCTCCGCCCCATAGCCCCGAACAACTTGCTGCGAACGGCCACGACCACTACCAAGCATCAAATGTTGTCTACCTCGGTGACACCCAAGCTGGTCGCCTTCTCCTGTCCGGGCCTACATACGATACCCGGGTAGATGAGACCAGACGTGCCGGTAGTGATTCGACGAGTGACTCGGAGGCGCAACCCTCACCTGGTACGTATATGAAGCTAGCTAGTTAACGAGCTAGCGCCTGTCTCTGAAGGTTAGGGCCATCTATTGCAATTGCAACATCCACGCAATTATTTAGACAGTTTGTCTGTGCTTACATGTCCCGCTTCACCGACAAAAGCGAATATTTTCCTCTCCAATATCGACCATGAGGTCCAACCCAAAGCCATGTTGGGGTTTTCAAATATCCCGCCACTGATTGTGCCGAAAGGACTTGGCGCTCCGTGGCGACATCTAGCGATGTAATTTGAGAATTGCATCTAAATATGGTTCCATGCAATGTATTACAATAGTTTGCAAACTCAGGCTCATTTGTGCGTCATTCACTATAAGTCGGAACAGCTAGAGCATGTATAGGAATGACTTGTGGTCAGATCCTTCACACACTGGAATAAATAGTTAACTGATTTCTTCTCAGATTCGTGGAGTTCTGGCAGTAGCAGAGAAGGGAGTCTCCCACAGACAGACCCTGCTTCATGGGCAAAGAAGGACCTTGGTGACGAGACGGACAGCGGAAGCCCTGTTGCCAGTGAGGATGTGTCCAGCTCTCTCATCGAGGAGCCGCAAATCTACTCCCTCACAGTGGGCGAGGGCACCGACATGCCTACCCCTCTACCTGGATCCTCGTCTGCCGTAAAGAAGCATAGCACTGCTGCGGTAAATAACGCTAAAGGGAAGGCCCGGACAGCCTTCTCAGAGAGTCAGATGAACGCCCTCCTCCAACGTTTCAATAACCAGAGGTACCTCACGCCGGCCGAGATGAAAAACCTGGCAGGACTCACAGGACTGACTTATAAACAGGTGAGAGATTTGATGAGAATTTGTAGAACCACAGTTTGGGCCCATGTTGTGTTAACGTGGGAGCATGTATCCTAAAATCGGTGGTACATTCAATTATATGTACTACTTGCATTTTCAACTAACTGCACGACATGTCCACATAACCAAGAACACAACTGAAACAATGGGCATATCAAAGTGAAATCCACTGTAACACAAACCGGTTTAGTGTTAACATTTGTTTAAGGGAAAGTATAGCATCCTGCCCCCCCCATGTTTAAGAACAATCTCTTGTCTGTTATTGCGTGTCTAGGTCAAGACTTGGTTTCAGAATCGAAGGATGAAGTTGAGGAGGCATCAGAAGGACACCAGCTGGGTGTCTGAGCGCTACACCTTGAACAAGGACGGCCCAAATCCTGCCACCCTCTTCCCCAACATACCACCACACATCCAAGCAGTGAGTAGCTCCTAGTTATTTATAATAAAAGAAATTGCACTCTGATATGATTTCCTTCTTTTTATCAATGATACATGTATACAGTACATATACATCTATTTTCTTTATCACCATATGTGGTTGATCTTTATTTTGGTGGTTCTGCACATTGCACACATGACAGGATTGCAATAGTTTTTCCTGAGCACAGTTTGTCCTGCCCATGTCTCCTGTTGTCCAGTAACAGAGAAACAGCAGGCGTGGACATAGACCAACACGTCCATAATGGAGGCCTAACCATAGTCCGGTTATGGCCTTAAAGGCGAGACGATACACAGCCACAAAGGCAACAACTGATTTGTGACGTATTCTAGTGCCTTTTAATGCTAAATTGTTGTGCGTATTAATGTAGGGAAGGGAACTTCTGATATTAACTGCAACTTGTCTTTATAGTATCAAGGAGAGGCCCAGCTCCAGGAGCAGTTCAACCAGCAGATGAGAGAAGCAGCAGCTTTCAAGAAGACCACTCCGCAGAACCTGGCCTACTACCTGGCTACTGTGGGAGCCGCCGGATCAGCTGGCTACCCCTCTTGGTCCGCCACACCCCAGACCGGAGCAGCCAGTTGGCCCATGACCCCGGCTGTCAGCCACTACGAGTACAACCTCAACACATTCGGCACAGCCAGCGGCGCCACTGTAGCGAATACCAGTGTGCAAAACACAAGTGTTGAGAGCAAAGACGGGGACTCTGTCCATGTCCGCAGTCCCTTGCAAGTGGCTATGGTGCAAAACGCCAGCCAGTAGAGGCTCAGTTCGGGGCTAGTGGGCAGAATTTTTTTTTTGATGCTGAGCTATGTTAATAGTTCTCCCTGCAGAACTAGGTTGATAATAGACTGAAGTCATTTCAATGTGCAGTGGGGTGTACATATACCATGTTCATACTCTTGTTCATAAGCAGCTTACTTTTTATCTGAAGGTTTATTTTTATACGAGAGTATTTAATATACGTTGTGTTCTTTGCACTCTGTGATATTCCCAGCAGTTTGGTGCAGCATAGGTCCAAGTTGGATGTGTTGCGTGCATTGTTTTTGGTGAACTGTCAAAATGTAAAGTACTGATACAGATCTGATGTGTACGCATCTTAAGATTTTTTAATAAATACAGGTGCATTTTGGCAACTTGAAATGTCCATTTTTCATTGTGCAAACATGTTAATGTAGGTGCTATTATGTTTTTATATATTTAGTTTTCTCAATTTATAGTAAAAGACAGTTGCAAGAATTAAAAGGCCAAAATTGTACGATGGGTTTGTTGCATCCAAACCACTGGAATGAAAAGATCTGGGTAGTACAGCAATTGACTATAAAATAATCTAAGAAAAAGGCTTTGAAGAAACTGAACCCAGAGTTGTTCACTGGCAATATTGTAAAAAGCATTTTATTGAAAAGATTGTATATTTACATCAGAACCAAAATCACAGTCAATGGTGACCATAGAACACAACATTGCTCCCATCACCGATATTATGCAACAGCTGTTCATTCTGCCAAGCATCAGCCCTCGTCTCCACTGCAGGGCCACAAAACAGACAACTTATTACAAGCTGTCGTATTTGGAGGAACAGGAAGCTGTGGGGGAGGGGGGGGGGGCTGAATGAAGACCCTGCCAAGCCTTGATTGACCCTGCAGTGGAAACCAGGGCAGCTGATGCCAAACTGCAAGCCAGGACCATACAATATGACCACTCATGCACCATATACATTTTCTCCATTCACTCTTGATGGGACACAATCATCCCTTTTTAATGTTATATCTCCATCTATCCTTAAATACATGGCCCGCCTCCCCCTACCACCCTTCATCTGACCTACCATCCATTCAGTCATCCCTTATTCCAAGCATGACAGCTCTTATCATCTTTTCATTAGCTTCTGCCAAATCAAGATTAAAGGCCCCTGTTTCTCCTCCCATTTACCCCATAGGAGGTGTGTGTGTGTATGCTAAAGTGTGTACGACAGCAAGAGAGAATGAAATCGTCCATGGGTTGTACTAGGAAACATGTTATGAATTGTGTGTGAGTGCATGTGCGTATGCGTGTGTCATCTCTAGTCCATCTTGAGGCTACGGTAGATGTAGCGAATGAACGCCAGCGAGGCCCAGAAGGACACGGTGCTCAGCATCAGCGAGAAGACCAGCGCTGTGAGCAGCGAATAGCCAAAGAACTCGGCGCTCTGTACCAGGCCGCTCATGGACGACCGGTTCCGGTAGTAAAAGACGGAGTAGACGAAGATGAAGAGGCCGGTGGAGCCGGTGCTCAGCACGCTCCGCCACCACCACCGGTAGTCCTCGCCGGACAGCAGGAAGTAGGTGAGCGCCACAGAGATGCAGGCGCCCACCGAGAGGAGGATGGCGAAGACGCAGAGCAGGATGCCGTACAGGGTGTAGTGCTCCCGACCCCACACCGTGGCGAAGATGTAGTACAGCTCCACCGAGATGGCACTGAGGGAGAGGAGGAAGGGGTGGGCAGATGAAGGGAATAAGAGAAGGAAGAGGTCATTGGGTGTAGAGGGATGGAGGGGATGAGGGAGATGAAAGAGCAAGGGGCAGAGAAATTAGATGGGGGGGTGGGGGGAAAGAAAGATAAAAGGCAGGAGAAAGAGTGAAGTACAGAGATAGGGATGGAGGGAGTGAGGCAGAAAAGGAATCATTACAGCAATGAACCGACCATAAAATAGATTTCAAGAGGCTATACCTTCGAGGGGTTTTGTTCAGTCGACTGGATAAGAAAAAACAAGATCAACTGCCTCTCTCTGAAATTAACTCCAGGTCCAGACAGACTCCACTTAAGACAGGAATGAAAGTGCTGCCTGGAGTGAAGATCACTCAGGTGTCTCTTCAAGCGCACAAAGCTAAAGATAGTAGCAAGTTTTGCACATTATGAACACCATTCTCTTCCTGCAGTGACCCTTCCAGTGACTGGCGGGATCACTGTAGGAAGAGCTAAATAACAGATTACCAAAAACTGCAGACAGGAGTTCAATTCAAGATTGTGGACGTGGACAGAAAAACTCACTGGGCAATCATTAAATGTAATAGACTTAACTCTTTCCTTTGCCACCAAATGTTAACATTTTGGTTGATTTCAGCCCTACAAATGAAGCATTTTCACTTCCTGTGTCATTTCACTTTGACCTAACATGTCTTTATACCATTAGAATGTAACCCATGTCATCTACTTTGGCTCTCAAATCCATCTAATGGATTGTTAAAGCTCAATGAATTCCAATTTATATAAAACGTGCTATACAAATTGAAAAAATGTGAGGGAAAAGAAAAAAAACAGGATAATATCGGGTATATTTCGTTAGCTTGAGCCATATTCCCCCCGTCTTTGCTTCATGGGAGAGCTGCTCAAGTCCATCAATATTGACTGGACTGTCCATGGTCATAAAAAAACTCTCCTGGGTCATAATTACAATACAAATACAATCTAATCAATCCAATCAATCCAATACAACAATATATATGTATTCTCAGAACTCACCTGAAGGGCAGGAAACCGCCAATGGCCATGTGCACGGCCGTGTGTTTATACCAGGGCTGTGCAGGGATCTGACGGGGGATATTGCGGGTACGGCAGGGCGCCTGGAAGCTGCCGGCCCGGTTCTTTCCCACAATGCCTCCGATGACGGTGAGGGGGAAGCCCACCAGAACCCAGGCGCCCAGGAGCAGGAGCACCGTGGTGGCCGGCAGAGCCTGGGTGGAGCCGCTCCACCAGTGGACAGAGTTCACCACGCTCCACGTCAGGAACAGAGGAGCTGTGGGAATGGAGGAATACGTTTCTAAAAGTGATGGGGAAATTTCTGGGCAACAAAGAAAGCCAACTCGGAAACGGAAAGAATGAAAATTTTCCCTTGCAGAAAAAAAATGTGTGTCATAGTTTAGATTCAGATTCAGAGTACTTTATTAATCCCAGAAGGGCAATTTGTTTCACAGTTCAAGAGTTCAGAGTTTAAGAGGTTCATTTTTGTTATCTACTATCATTTACAACACCATCATTTGTTTCAATTTGTTAACATGTAACTTTACTTATTTGGGTAATTTGTGTTTCTCTATGGAACAGCGAACATTGATGATCCACTTCCACCTACTCCTGTTCTGCACCATTCACTTTAGTCATTGCGTGTGTGTGTGTGTGTGTGTGTGTGTGTGTGTGTGTGTGTGTATATATTTTTGTTATCTACTATCATTTACAACACCGTCATTTGTTTCAATTTGTTAAGAGTCCCTTTTTTGTAATGGATATCTCATTCTGGAACAAAACTCTTCATACATAAATGTACAGTATAATGAGAGGAGAGAGGGAGGGAGGAAAGTGGATGGAGGATGGGGAAGAGACAGAAAGGAGGGAAAGCAAGAATGGAGAAAGGAAATAATACCAAGCAGATGGGCAAAGAGAGGAGCGAGAGGAAATAAAGATACTCCAGAGGATAAAATGGTGAGAGAAATGGATGGATGAAAGGATAACTATGGAAGGGAGGGGAGGGGAATAACAGTGGGCCAAGATGTGAGACATGAGAGAGTGGGGTACAGTTTCATGTAACTGAATCTCAGTGAAGTGTGCAAATCCATTACTGATAATTAGACTCTAAAACCTTGTAGAAATGTACACGCTCATGGTTCATGTCCCGCATCTCCTTCCAGGAAATTATTTAGTACTCTAGGAAATCAAATATACCGAAGGGAGTTATAGAATGCCCATCATTGTTTTAACATGGTTTATCATGGAGTCCAATGTTCAAGGGAAAGGGAAATCCTTTTTACATGATCCCTTCCACAGAGAGGTCAGAGGTCAGGCTCACCTACAGAGCAGCAGGGGGTTCGGTGTCTTGGTCAAGGGCGGATACTTGCCGTCATGGGGGCTTGAACGCTTAAACGACATTTAACTCTGCACTTGAAACCCTGAACTCGTTTTGGTCTGACTCACCAGAGAAGAGAGACGAGGTGAGGATAATGTTCCACACCCATCGATGGCCGTGGATCTGAGTGTAGAAGCTGCAGGAGACGTAGCCGGACACACAGCTAGTCAGAGCATACAGGACGATGGCTGCCGAGTTGATGGCCCCGTGGCGATGCACGTTGAACATTCCCAGCAACGCCATGACGATAATCCCTATGGCAACCAGCAGACAGGACATTAGTGGGGTCTGGATCCTCTATCTAAAGAAGTTGTACCACTAGAGGCCCCCCAAAACTTCTCAATGCCTCCTAAAAGCGTTTTTAATATTAAGTATTATTATTTAATGCCAACGAAATGCAATAACTTTATGTGCATAGGTGTTAACGGTGCATATGGTTCGTGTTCATCCATTTCATGCTTTTAGTTTGTGAATATAAACAAACTTGCTAATAGAAATGAACATTTCTATCACACCATTCACATACATTAGCAAGCGGATTGGACCGTGTGTGGCAATCATGGAATGAAACAGTGTTACAAAAGAAAAGGACAGCAGCAAATAACCAATCGACAACAATCGTGGAAAGAGAAACATCATTACATGAAAGCGGGTCTGTAGAAATACGGCTTAAGAAGTGTTCTGGTTCAGCCAGCCTGAGCTCCTCAGGGAGGGCAATCCAAAGAGTAGGTGCACTGAAGGTGACCACCTGGTGTCCTTCAGTCCGAGATTTAGGAGTGATCAGAAGGCCCCGCCGAGGGACCTACAGCTCAGGCTCATATTAAGAGGTCAGAGATACAACCGGGGGCCAAAACCTAAACGCTTTAAAAGCCAATCATCAATTCTGAACAGGTAACCAATGAAGTGATGCCAGAATTGGGGTGATGTGATGTTCTTTAACCTGTGTCCTCCTGTTTATCTACATCTCCCCTTTGTGACTTAAGTGGATTTAATCGGTAAAATGAATAGGGGGTCATAGTCATAGTTTATTTCATGGAGAGAGGTTCCTAAACCTCTCCCATTTTTTCCTAAAAGGTTTTGTGGGAGTTTTTCCTTGTCCTCTGTGAGGGTCCAAGACTGGGGGATGTCATGTACTAACCATTTAGTGTTTTCACACGTTGGGACACTGTGAAGCCCTTTGCGACTGTAACGGTGATTAAGGACTCTACAAATAAAATGTGACTTGATTTGATGAAACATAACGGCAACTTTGCAACGTCAGCTATAGACAGTGGCAGCGGTAAGGCTGAGCATGTATGCCATTATCAGGTTTCTAGTTCTTATGTCACACTTCCATTGAGTACAAAGAGAGCGTAGCTACGGGTCAGTGCTGCTCAGACAACTAGTCTGCTCGGTTTTCAGGGAGAACAAAGAAAGTCCCTGATACGCAGTGATTTGGAATTCACCAGACCTCTGTGCGTGTGTGTTTGTGTGTGTTGGAGAATGAATGCTCACCTGTAGCTAGAGTAAGGAACTGAGCCCCCACTCCCAGCACGGCACAGAGCAGGCTTTTGTACGGGGGAAACCTGAAGACGTCAGTGTGTATGATCTTCCAGCCGTTGTCACCCTGATCCAGATCGTCACAGCCGCCCTCCTCCTCCACATTGTACCTGCAGATTGAGAGGCGATAGTTCTTCATTCCGGGGAAGTGATCGGGTGCGGGAAAACTATAGGGAAACGGTTCTCCAAGGGAATTGTAAAGTACACGGGCGCACCACAGTAGGGAATGAAGATCAGTAGTATACGGGAACAAGGTGTCGGCAAGTTTCATGAACTGTTAAAGATCTTTGTGATGCCAGTTAGAGGGAAATTTAATAAAGAAAATGAAAGAAAAGCTGTCGACCTATCAGAATAAAAGGTATGACTGGGCTGATTCCTCACGAGTGAAACAGTGCACCAAGAAGCTGCGACAATTTGAATACCTGTAAAACTGAATTTAATTGGTTTTTTTTTTACAAAAGCATCAAGATATATAACTTTCCCATGTGCTAGTTTGGAAGAGTACCTACGTAGAAACCTAGCTTAAATGTTAGAGGAAAAAGAATGATAGTGCATATGTCCCTTGGTTATCAAGTGGGCTCTTCCCATCACAAATGTTTGGTTGATAACCAATGAGAACTAAACTATATATGGGCAGTATGAGAAAAAGGACAACAGGAAATTAATTGTTAAGACCTGCAGACACCCTGGAGAATGTCTCCCGACAAATAGCCGCCTCGCCGACTGACCTGGCGAAGTCGTTCTTGAGCACCCTCATGAGGATGATGATGACGAAGCCCAGCAGCAGCACCACCAGCACCAAGGAGTTGATGATGGACAGCCAGTGGATCTCCAGCGTCTTGGGGAAGAAGGAGTAGTCCCTGAGGCGCTCGGCTCGCCGGGCGTGAGGCAGCGGGGACTCGAACCAGTGCACGCTGTAGGTGTGGGTGACCTTCAGGCTGCCGCCCCCCACCCCGACGCCCGCCACTGCTCCGCCCCCCTCCTCCAGAGGGACGGGTTTCACGTCCTTCACCGAGACGTTGGCGAAAATCACCGAGTCGCCGTTGTACTCGATGTTGAAGTCTAGGTGAGTCCACAGGCCCACCTATGGAGGGAGAGAGAGAGAGAGATATATCTCACTATAAGAGGAATGATAACTGGTGATGAGTGCGTGGTTTAGTTGAAGGAGGAACCTTTGAGATCTGCAGAAAGTGATAACAAGATATAACAAACTCTCATTCTCAAGTAAGTCACTCGCTCACTGTGGAATCCAACCCACTCCGTATATCCCAGAAGCCACTCAGACACACAATCTCTCAAACACACAGCTACACAAGTCTACCTTGTGACTGTGAGGCAGGAAGCCGCTCTCCTCCATGTATCCCACAAACCCCCAGATTGGAATGTCGTCCAGGACAAACTCAAAGTAGTACAGCTCCTCGATGGCCTCACGGAGCTGGTCCACCTGAGGAAAACCAGCATTTCAGTGATCAGTTTCATTTGAATGCTTGAACTGCCTTATTTATCATATATTATCAATTATTGCACCTTCTGGAGGTGTTGCAGAACTAATTCAATGAAACATCCGTGATGGGAGGAGCCCATCTGAAAACTCAAGAGACATACTTGCCCTCCAACATCCATGCCCAGTTTCAACATAAGTGCTCACCCAAAATAGCACAACGGATTGTTAGATCAGATCCTGTGTATTCGTAAATATCTTGCGAGCCATGACTGACCCGACATTTCTCAGGGATACAGAGAACTAACTACTTCAGAAATGTTTTCCCCAAGGTATTAGAATTAGTAGAGACCACTGATATTGATCCCATGATGTCCGCCTATAATGCAAAGTGTTAAATACCTGTTTCTCTGTCAGAGTGAGCTGGCAGAGTATTTTTTTCTCGGCGTTCTCTTTGAAGCGGATGTGATATAATGACTCTGCCATTCTGTCGCCATCCAACACTTCCCCCAGGCTCAGGGACTTGTGGTGCACCTAAGGAAGAGATGTTAGAACGTGAATGGCAGACTGTGGAAGAGGAAACACAAGAGCATTGGCCTGTAACTCTGCTAGGTAGTTACAGCAGGTATGGCGTAAGAGGTTTGTCACCGCTTCCTTGTGTTTTATTACCAAATCTGTAAAAGGTGTGTAATAAGTAACTGCCATTGTGAATATGGCTGGCACCGTCACCAACATGGTGTACACTCAGTCTAAACTCCTATTTACTTTCGAAGCCACGAGTCATGAATTAACCCCTGATTATCCAGGTGTTACCATGACAATATGACAAATCATCTGCAGTTCCTCTAAGGTAGTGGTCCTCAAATCTGGTCCTTGGGTTCCGGACTACTGTTGGTTTTCTATCCTACCAGGTAGTTAGCTGCATTCACCTGCCATCCAGGTCTAAATCACTCGCTGATTAGACAGCTAGAATGGAAACTACGTGGCAGAATAGAAAACCAGCAGGACTCTGAACCCAGTGGTCCAGATTCGGTGACAACTGTTATATCGGCCAAATAAATCATAGCGGATCGAAATGGCGACTGACCTTCTGTGGCCTGCAAACAGGCAGAGTGTAGTAGTGATACGTCTCCTGGGGGTTATGGTAAGGGCCCACTTTGTTGACATACAGAGTCACGTTTTCCCCCTGCTTGTAGCTGACTGCCCAGCCTGGTAAGAGGCACAGGACCAGGATGCAGTACAGGCCCATCGTCCTCTGGCAGCCACCCGGCAGGTGTCCTATTCCAAGCTGCATAACCCCTGGTGCAAAGACAGACAGTTCATCAGTTCAGACCATACCCTGTCAAAACAAGGTCTACTGTATACATGCCATTTTTCAGTATTTCTACACATGGCTACAGGAAAACATATTTCTTTACTTTCTAAGAGGAATAAGGTCTCTGTCTGTCCCGTTTTCTGTGATGAGTTTGTGAGACTAGAGATAAAGCCCATAGATGCTGATCTAGGGGTCAGTTTGAGGTTTCTCTACTAAAGGTCTTGATGTACAAGCAGCATGTTAAGGCAATGTAGATGGGAAATTTTGTCAATAATTATGACCAACCATGTTGTTTCCTTTTTCTCCTTAAAGATCAATATGTTAGCCAAATAGATTTCAATTCATTGCCAATCCCCATCCCTGACAAAAGTAATGTTACCCTTCTCTGTTGTCTCCATCGCCTTTAGGGGAGGGCTGTAAAAAAGGGGTGATTTAAGAGGCACTAAGGGGCCACAGTCAGCCTCCAGCTTTTTGACACATGCCAGACCACGAATAAGATGATGAGGCCTACAGATGCTGATCAGGGCTCATACACATCAAAACAGGAACTGTGGTCTAGGATCACTGCTAAGGTCACAGCGATATAAACATCACTATCATTCAATTTTTTTTAAATCGGGGCCTGTAGTCAGCACCACTTTCTTATTTTCATTTTGACAATCTAGTTTATAGATTGTAGTTCTACCTCATCTAAAAACATGGTAATCCTTTTGTTTCCTCCAACTTTTCATGAAGCAATAATGGTGGTTTGCAATATTACTGGATGCTTCTGAACCTCTAAGGACGAGTGGCTGCTGCATAATAAACAGTAAAATATTACTTTGAGAGGCAACCTGGTTTCAGATCAGGTTCCTGATCTAAGAGATACATTAAGGCCCTCAGGAGGCAAAGGGAGGCTCGAGAAGATGATCTCTTGTCAGTACTCCAGGGTGCCTGCCTCTTAAGACATGGCATCCTAAGTCTGGGACTCACAAACCTTTTCATGTCAAGGATGGCCAAACTGATGCACATAAAGACTACAGACCCCCATTTGAAATTTAGTCCAAAGGAACCCCATCTGGGAAAATATGTGTTGTTAGATAGGACTTAGTGAGAACAATATTACTGTCGGTGAGGAAGTAACAACAGCAGGGAAAGTGAACCTATCAAAACAGTCATCCTTACATGTACTCTTATAGTACTACCGTCCACTGAGTGAAATAATAGTGAAATTAACCTATTCCTCATTTTACTGGGAACCCCATAAACCCCTGTAAGCACCCCTGCTGGTCCCCAGACCCCACTTTGGGAACCACTGCCCTAAGTGAGAGCAAGGCCGAGACAAAGTGTCACAAAATAGCGCACAGTGTAGTATATTACGCTTACTTCTTCCTGGGGTTAAAATGATGACTACTTGTAACAAGAGACTGACTAATGGTCAAACAAACGGCTGATCTTCATCAAGACGGCATAATTACAGAAACGCACCGTTTTTTCTTCTTTTTTTTTCTTTTTTTTATACTAAACGTCCAGAATCACCAAATGGTTGCAATAACATTTAGTTTATATTTATATTACTACTACTGTGTCGTTTCAATCCGCTCTACCGAACACATCCTGTAATGCTGCAGATGCAAGAAAACCTGCCTGTCCACTGGATTCTTCGGATTCCAGGCCCCAAGAGTCTCCTCTCTCCTCCAGTATGCGCCGTCAAAGGTTCAAAATCTAAATATTTAGGAACATCTTGGATATGCTCGTTTCCGCCCCCAAGTATTAGGCATTCATTGTGTACAGATCCGGGAACAACGAGTACTTTTATCGACACATGAGACGAGGTTGAAGAAGGGGACCGACTCCACGTCACCTCAAAAAATAAAAATAATGACGGTACGGCTGAGTTTTCCGGAGTGGGCGGAGAAAGTAGAAACACACCTCCAACGTTATGTTATTATCAACCTGTAATATTTCGCCCTCAACAAACAAACGAGGGTTACATATAGTGATTAAACGCAACTAAAATCCAATATTAAACCGTTTCGTATCGTTACAAGGCTGACTTTATTATTTTGCTACGTTGACCGGATTTCCTTCCCCCTTAACAAAACAATCGAGTGCTCTTCCATTGCGTCCCCTTTCACAGCCAGACCAGACTAATCATTACCGCACCACCTATACCCGGCTCTCAGTGTTGCTGCGCTCGATCGATCGTTACGTGATGCCTGCTTTTTGGTTTCCCGCGAAACAGACGCGTTTTCCTCGCGCCCGAGCCGCCGGAGCAAGTGCACAACCCGGAGAGTAACAGCTATTTGGTAAATCCACTGTAAACGGTAAATTATCGTGTTCACCGTCGACTTTTAACCATATCTCTGTGCACCGTCAGGTATACGATAGTATTAACTCTGTAATAAGTTTATGTTTCACAATGTTTTAGCCGCCTAGCTGCAGCTCTACGGTCTGGTTACCTCTCCTAGCTGCCGCAAAGTTACCCAGGACATAATCCATTCTCTACTTTCAAACACCCGGCATCTTAATGTCCTTGTTTGTTGCTAAACGCACACACCTCTTAGAACATGGTTTAAGACGGTTTACGAATCGTTAGGAACCACTGTTAAATTCGGCATGCATTGGATACACGCAAAATTTTTAGTCCTGGGTCGCTTGTTAGTCCCACTGCCTTCTTACTCCCAAATACAGCGTTGTGGGCTGACGCGAGCAGTGTGAAGCAATTGTAAAATTGAGTTGTTAAAATAATTGCTGCTTGCTTGTTGGGTTAGATGTATGTCGAATTGAAGAGAGAAAATAATCCCAAAACGCGTGTCGGGGCTGCTGCCAAGTGGAAGACTGACTGCATTTCATTGTTTTACAGAATTTGTTGACCTGCTGTGTTAAGTTGAGCTCCAGCCTGCCGCAATGGGAATTCACGGGCTTACCAAGTTGATTGCAGACCAGGCGCCTGGTTCCATTAAAGAGCAAGACATCAAGAACTACTTTGGTAGCTACCATCCCTTACATAAGATACAATGAAACTGTAATGCTCCCCTTGGAAAAACTGGGCTGTTGCAGCATCAAATAGGCTAGTAATAGTATACAACAAAGAAATATAAATACACATAGAATATAAACAAAACTACAGCAAATGGAGGTTTTAAACATAGCTCAACTGACAATTACAACATTAGAACATATAAATATAAGAATATATATTTGCATGATATGTAGTATAACAGAAATGTTTTTTGCCCATCTTTTTATTTAACCTTTATCTAACCAGGTAGTCATGTACAGATGAAGGGAAGCCTGGCAAAATCAACAGCATCATAACAAACAAAACACTTACAGATCCAAACCTGTTGAAAGCTTGACTGAACAAACGTCTCCTTATCAAAAGATCCTTCGTCAACAGTCTTGGCTCACCAAGAGAGCTCTTTCAGCTTTAAATCATTTAGCATTTTGTGAGTTACACTGAGAGGGAGCAGAGTACATGAACGGCCTTTTTCATAATTCATTTCTGAACATCAACAGATAAAAACAAATCCAGTAGTTGAAGAAACATTGCCATTAACGTGACTGCCTGTCAGTTTATCCAATACACAGGATCGTATGTCGGCTTACCTTTCCCTTGTGCCATAATCTTGGATAATCTAAGGTTCATTGTCTTTGTAGTTTTTTTTCATGTTGGATGAGTTGACTGTTTTGTACATGCCACTTGCAGGGAGGAAGATTGCTATTGATGCCTCCATGTGCATTTACCAGTTCCTAATCGCTGTGCGGCAGGACGGCAACGTTCTACAAAATGAGGATGGAGAGACAACAAGGTACAAAGCCCATGCTAAGACAGTTGTTTTATTTTTTCAATAAATCTTGACTGAAACAATGTCTTTGTTTTCCACTCCCTTATTCCTTGTTTAGACAGTGGGAAGAGAGGGAGGTAGTGTAGAGACACAGGAGAGGAGGCTCTGGTGGGATTCGATCCCAGACCAGTTGGGGGGGCAAACATGTGGTTCCAGACTTGAATGTTTGAGTTCCCAAGTGAGTTTCTATGTTTGCTCTTTTTCTCAGCCACCTGATGGGAATGTTCTACCGGACAATCCGCATGCTGGAGTACGGCATCAAGCCTGTGTATGTGTTTGACGGCAAGCCCCCGCAGCTCAAGTCTGGGGAGGTTAGTGTGTGAGGCTCTCCCTTTACTGTGCAGTTCCCCTGAAAACTTTGTTCCTGTTACCCCTGCATGCATTCAAGTGGTCATTTGTGAGATCCTGGGTTGTTTCTTTTAATAATTTTGTTGCTGTGGTCTTTATGTACTGTGGTGTTTATGTACTGCACTTCCCAGAGATCACTTGTCAATCAAACAGTGCTGTCAGTTGATCGATAGTGTACATCCTACTGTCAACCAACGTCAGACTTCATGTTTTCTATCTACCATTTCTGTTTAATAGACAGGGGTGAATTGTGTAATTCCCATCAGCTTACTTGTAGGCTAACAAAGTATAGCAGTAAATGCAGTAAGGTGGTGCAAAGTCATGGTTTGCAGTGGCATGAAGGAAATAATTTGAGGTTTCTGCAGACGTAGTTACTTACTGAGCTAAATGCCATGGCTTGAGTTCTAACAAATACCTAACTCTACTCACTCAACTCAAATAATAATATTATGCTTCTCTTTGGTTGCAATGTCACTTTTGACCAGCAGATGTGGTGGCTAGACTATGTTCAATGTGGCTTCGATCTCAGCCCAGGGGGACTGGCACCACGCTACATTTTATATTACCAAATATCAAGGGAATCTTAATTTAGTCTATTGCCGATCCCCAATGTATTCTTCCAATCGGCCAACCATAGTGGCAAGTAATGTGACGTCTTTTTACATCGATTTGCTCTTGAAGTTTGAGTTTCTGTAGGTGGCGCTCTTTTCTTTGTCTGTTCAGACAAAGAAACGACCCAGCTCTTCTATTTATTCCAAACAAATCTCTGTCGCTGCTGCCGGAAAAGTAAAACACATCACTTCCTGTGCACCAGAGGACAAATCACCTCACAGCGGGTGTTTAGAACAGAAAATGTTTTCATGAGCTAGGTATAGGTTGAATCACTATAGTGTTATATCAATCGGCAATAGAGAGTAGCAAAAAGACATTTATGTCTATGATATTACTTTATATTGATATTACTATCACACTGCTATTAAAAATGAATCGGGTATACAGTACTGTGCAAAAGTCTTAGGCACGTGTAAAAAAGAAAATCTGTATTTCAATGCTTTCAAAAATAATAAAATGAAAAGTTGCTTTAAAAAACTATAAAGAGCAGTAATGTAAAACACTAATGCAGACCAAGTGTATATTAAAAAAATTACAAAAAAGACTTGCACAGTACTGTGTATATATATATTTTAAATTTGATGTAACCCTTGCCCTCTGCCTCTCATTTTCCTCTTGTATTCTCTTACTCTCTCCTTATGCTGACTCTTCTCCTTCTCCCCCCAGCTGGAGAAGAGAGGGGAGAGGAGGGCAGAAGCTGAGAAGATGCTTGCTCAGGCCCAGGAAGCAGGTACAGTTAATCTTCTGTCACACATTTTTCTCAAAAGGTAGTCGTGCCCTGTTGGTTGAGTGATATTGTGGCCTTTTTATACATGTGGACTCCAGGGTGTATTTGGGGATCAATAGAGTATTAGTGTGTTTTGGGAAGTTCGTTGGGGTCTGAACTCCGACATACAAAAATAGATGGGAAAAAAATACACTGTAGGGTTCATGAACACTTGTACTTTGAAAATAAAATAAATAAATATTTCTTATGTTGTAACCCAGGGGAGCAAGAGAACATTGACAAATTCTCCAAGCGTCTGGTAAGAGTCACCAAGCAGCACAACCAGGAGTGCCAGAAGCTGCTGACCCTGATGGGGGTGCCCTACATCGAGGTTAGATGAAGTGTCTTGTTACAGTTCAACATACTGCATAGCACAATTTCCATGACTGGTGTTTGTCATTTATGTTCAATATTGATTCCTGAATTGTGATGAGCAAAAATATAGTGTCGCTGTAGATAGGCTAAAGTAAAGCTGGAGTTACAGACTTTCAGTGAAATGCATCGTCTTCCTTTTAAAATGGTTGTCTGCTCTACTATAAGCATGCAAACAAACCTGGTCATAACTTTAGTCATCTGCAAATGTCCGTGTGCTTGTTTTTAATGCACTTTCTATCTGTACCTGAGTTGAGGCCAAATACAAGTTCTATTGTAATCTATTCTGCTGCCATTGTTGAAATCCTTGATTTTAACAGGACAAACCTGGGTAAATAATGAAACAAAACTGTGTTGTTCTACTGTAGGCCCCCTGTGAGGCAGAGGCCAGCTGTGCTGCGCTGGTGAAAGCAGGAAAGGTCTTTGCCACAGCAACAGAAGATATGGACGGGCTGACCTTTGGGACAGGTGTCCTACTCAGACACCTCACCGCCAGCGAAGCAAAGTACTGCTTCTATTCTTCCATTCTTCCATTCGACTGTTTCTATGTCCTTGTTTTCCCCTGTTAGGCTGTGTAGCAGAGGTGTTTGGGGGGCAATCTTGGAGCTGGTTCGACGTTCTTCCCTGTTTTGGTTCTCGTGCAGTGTGTATCATTGAAATTATTTTCATTTGGCTACTTGATAATTACAAAAATGCCAACTGCAAACTGCCCTTATACTTAATTTTGTTTTGGGGGGAAAACACATTTGAGCACATTTAATTTCACACATCTAATGAATAATGGTGATTTTATCATACATCAAAATTTTAATGTCTCTGTGTGTGTGCCAGGAAACTTCCCATCCAAGAGTTCCACTTCAGTCGCATCCTGCAGGACATTGGTCTGACCAACGAACAGGTAAGGTTTTCCCTGATTTTGAGAAACGCAAGAGATAATTTTCCCGAAAGGAGGCTTTTGTGGCTGTTCATCTGGACACAAATTAAACTTTGTGTCTGATATCTCTGTTATCACCTCACTGATTTTGTACCCAGTAAACTCGCCCTGTGAAATCAGTATGGCACAGACAAGCCAAATAATCTCATCGTTCTGTTTGTAAAGCTCTTATTTCATCAGTTAAAATGTTAATCCTGCCAGACATGAGACTATCTATGTTGTAACCACTATACAGTACAAAAATAACTAAGCCCCACTTATTTGATTGTTTTTTTGGGTGCACCTCCCTTCTTCCATTTGGACAATACACACTTTGTGCAAAACAAAGGATGCAACCTGTACCGATCATAACTATCATCCTTTCAATTGTCACTTGATCTATCACTCTATCCTTATAAATGTAACATCACTTTTGCTTTCCCCCATTGCACTATATGCATCAAAAGTAAATTCAGGTCAGGCAGGGTTGAGACACTTCACTCCTCTACTTGTGTGCTATCAAACGGTTTACAGCACTTCAGAAAATCATTTTCTACAAATCATGCCTGTTTTTTTTATTGAGTATCTAATTAATAAAGGGAAGTTAAAATGATAAGATTGTGAAAATATAACGAACTATGAATTTAACCAGCTGAACTGCAAAATTTTACTCCCGACAATAAACTGGTATTCAGAAACAACCACACGCCATCTGGGACTGTGCACAATCTGCTGTGTTAACTCTTCTCCCCGTTGTCCATGCCAGTTCATAGACCTGTGTATTCTGCTTGGCTGTGACTACTGTGGCACCATCAAGGGGATCGGCCCCAAGAGAGCTATTGATCTCATCAGACAGCACGGCTCCATTGAGGAGATCCTGGAAAACATCGACCAAAATGTAAGTTCACATCTGGTGGCCTCGTTAGCTCAGCGACTTGAACAAGGCACTGATACTGCCAGGGTTATTCCCACTGGGGCTGCCCATGCTTAAAAATATGTGCACCCACGTTACTGTAATGTGCTTTGGATAAAAAATATATTATGTTGATAAATTCTCTGGGGAAGTCAGAGTATCAGGGAATTTTACAAATGGTTCACCTCACAGGAAAGTACCGCAATGTATTTTACAACCTTTTTCACATATTAATTGCATTAGATGGTGGTTTTCGCCACAGCAAGCCCAACTGTAGTGGAAATCAGACTGTTTACACCTTTAGAAATGTTCTGAGTTGAAAAAACAACATAATCAAACCCGGAAGGAACAGAACTTTTAGGCCATGGAAGCGCTCCGACCCAGATATGGAATATCATGGCAAAGTTATGTCATTTTATGTTTTTATAGGGCCACAGTGTGTATATTATCTGCCACAGCGTTTAGACATTTTTCTGAAATATGTTTGAATGATTATCTGAATTGCTTGCTTGTTTACTTTCTTAGATACAATCCAATGTTTTTGTACAAATTAATTTCTTAGTATTAAAGATTCCATCAACTTAATTGACCAACCCAATTGTTTTTTTCCCCCTCCAATGTGTATATTTGCATGTATGTGTCCCATGCAGAAGCACCCTGTTCCAGAAGATTGGCTCTTCAAGGAGGCCAGGGATCTGTTTTTGAAGCCAGAAGTGGTGGACTGTTCCACGGTGGAGCTGAAATGGAGCGAGCCAGAGGAGGAGGCGCTGATCCAGTTCATGTGTAACGAGAAACAGTTCAGGTTTGACTTGCTCATCTCGTTCAAAATTCATATTGTTTTCCAGTAATTTCATTAGCAATATGTTCCTATTTAAACTCGCCTCTCATTGGTTATTGGCCACTCTTGGAACACACTTAAGGACCCAAGAGAAGTCCAACGCGCTTTCCAGTGCCAGATCATTGCAGTCGTAGTTCACCCTACAACCACCCTGCCCTTTAAAATAATTTAATTTGTATTTGTGTCACTGGAGAATGATGGAGTTAAATTGTCAAAATGCTGCTTCAGATGCTTGTCCATGCTGCTAAGAAAACGTTTTGGCGGAACGCCCGTGTGCACAGGACAATATCTTGCTTTTAACAAAGTAATTTTGTATGTGCGCGTCTGCAGTGAGGACAGGATCCGTAACGGTTGCAAGAAGATCATGAAGAGTCGGCAGGGGAGCACACAGGGACGACTGGACTCCTTCTTCACTGTCACCGGATCACTGTCTTCCAAACGCAAGGTAACCACAGGAAAACAACCTGGGTCCAAAATTATTTCTTCAAGTAATTAGATTCAGTGATTAATGAATCTGGTTAATTAAATGAATTGGTCAATTAGCTAAATTTATTTACCCACATAGTATTTTCTAGTCTTTGTTTTTTAATCCTTAGAAAACGCTGCTCTTGTTCAGCAGTGCAGTTATATTCTACTACTATATTTCTCCCTCTCCCAGTCTATTGGATTTCCTTTTCCAATCCCTGTTTTTGATTTCTCAATCTCATAGTAAGCCCCCGTTGTAAATGTTCACGAGACTATTTCTGCTTTCTCGCTTAGGAACCGGAGATTAAAGGCTCGGCGAAGAAAAAGCAGAAGACCGGAGCCACACCAGGCAAATTCAAGAAGGGGAAATAGACTGCAAAGAGGAAGTGAGATGAGATGAGGTGTGAATGTTTGTTTATAAACGGTGTATTGTACATGACTGAAGCTGTTGAAGTTGAATCAACATAAGGTTTTATGAAATCTTTTCTGTTGTTGAATAAAACAAAGGCATTTTGTGAGCGGATTTGTGTTTGTTATTGTTTTGGACTATCTCATTGACTACTAATAGTTATTTAAAAATCTGAAAAGCCACTGCATGCAAACAACTGATACAAACAAGGTACTAGATACTGAATATAGTACATGTAACATAAAAGGGCATTCTCCAAACTTATATCATGAAAGTTTTATTTAGTCAATTTAATTATTTAAGATTAATGTTCACATTTTACTGCATTCAGTAAAATCCTTTCAGAGGTTGAGTATGGGTTATACATGAAAGATGTTTTGTCTGCTCATTTACTAAATTAAATGAGACACCAGATATTAGTGGGTCTTAAATATACATTATGAATATATTCCAATACATATATTTAGTTAACATCTAATTACATTTATGTGTAGCATGTATGCATGAAATTGAGAACACGTTGCTAGTATGTCATGTATATTTAAACTACATGCAGTGAGGTGTAGTATGCAATAATTGTAATGTTACTGGTTGTATAACCTAAAATGTTTGCATGGTTTCAAAGAGTAGTCAAACCTTATTTTTAGCCTGCAGTGTGTGAAAATATCACCTCACTGTAATGGGAAATGTAAATAACTGCTGAAAATGACTGACTGATCATCACATTTATTCAAGGTGTGATTTAATGGGGAACTTGGTTAAGCTGTTGGAGTTGCAACATTAAAATCGCAAGACCTGACTTTACCATCCTTTTTGCTGTGGTTGGTAAGGTATGGTTTTACTCTTCTCTCTAAAACAAGGGTTAGGGTTAGTTACTGTTTAATTATTGTGTGATTCCACATGAATTGCACTGTAACACTCAAAAACTGAAGGTTTATTTATTAACATTTTCATTTGACTGAATTACAGATTCACTGCTGTGGGATTATTTGTGATTGTAGGTTGAACTGAAGTTGATTTTTATTACATTGCATATCATCACACTTTCAAAGTGCAGATAACAAGTGTATTGTGTTGGTTTGCATGTCCAGGGCATGGGATTTATGGCAGCACTGCATATGAATACAGCGACAGAGAACATGTTGCTCTATGTCTTCTTTCTATCAGGTGAGCTTGTTGTTCACTCACATTATTTCACATTATTTCAATGATTTCAAACTGCAGATGAAGCACTTTTTCAATAAACGTGTTGACCGCTAATTAATATGTTGTAATTGTTTAGAGTACCACAGCATTGTAAGAGTAAACGGTGCACAAAACACCACAATGTGAAATATTGCTAAAGTGTATTTTGTGTATAATCTCTTACATTTTTCCTACATTATGTTAATAATGTCAATGTTATTATAGGTGCATTGGCTTGTGACCTATTCATCACAACACCACAGAAGATGGAAGCGCTGGAAGGATCTTGTTTGCAAATCCCGTGTAACTTTAGTGCTAAAGACGAAGTGGAGTTTAACAACACGAGAGATATCTTCGGAGTGTGGATTATAAATGACCCTAGATTTGATTTATTTCCAGACAACGTGATTTTCAATAGCAGTCAGACTAATAATACCTTTCCAGCAAAGATTATTGGAAACCTGAGACAGAAAAGCTGCACCACTGTATTTTCCAGATTGATCACAGAGACATACTACTTCAAAATTGAGAACAGGCCAATATTCTTGGCAACATCTGTTTGCAATCCTCTTCAGGTAACAATTAAAGGTAAGAGAGGAATTTTAAATTATTCACTCCTTAGGTCTTGCAAATTGTATTAATTGTTTAACGGATGCCCCGTGTCACTTTTTCTAAATAATAATAATAATTTGTTGATGTATCATTTTTATGCCGTCCTAGAATCCAGCCTGTCTCTCCGTCAATGTTATGT
The DNA here is from genome assembly GCA_034670385.1 of Hoplostethus mediterraneus. Taxonomy (NCBI): domain Eukaryota; kingdom Metazoa; phylum Chordata; class Actinopteri; order Trachichthyiformes; family Trachichthyidae; genus Hoplostethus; species Hoplostethus mediterraneus. The sequence goes on from JAXDDW010000031.1 coordinate 1,192,155, forward strand.
CGAGTTTTGCATCTCCGCCAGGGACACTTTCAAATACCCACAGTGTAAACTCTTAAATACCACTCTATGTGCTGTCAAAATTATTTGATGGGAGGACAAAAATGGAAGGGGGATGCATTATTCGGCAGGGTTTTTACTTGCCGAGAAAAGCATCCCCTCTTTTCTAAGGCCAGATGAGGTTCACAAACATGAAATTTACAGTGTGAACTCCTCAGTACACACACTATATGTGGCTTGGCTGGCTTGTAGTTAAATGAATGTTGTGTGTCCCCCAGTTTGAAGATCTTGATTATCAGCACATAATATCAGCTATAAATTCTTTACAAAATATCAGTATCGGCCTCCAGAAATCTGTGTCTGTCAAACTCTAGTGTTTAGTAACTCTGACATTTACAGTGTTTGCATTTAACCCACAGATTCACCTCCAAGCCCCAGAATCAGTATCTCAGGTGAGCTGAGCGAGGCTGAGCTTGTCACTATAACTTGCTCAGCCTTCACTCCCTGCCCCGACTCCCCCCCGAAACTGACGTGGAATCTCCCATGGGATGCTGAGAACAGAATAGAGGAAAATGCAGACCGAACCATTAGAACCACAAGCCAGGTGAACATCAGTCTCTCAGACGAGCATGACGGATTGAACATCACCTGTTCTGCCACCTACCCTGTGAGTGGAGGAACACAAATCCAGACAGCAGAAGAGACTGTGACTCTCGACGTTTCATGTAAGACATAATTCCACTTCAGCTATCACTGCGTTCATTTGAATGCAGGCTCATTCAGCATTTAGTATGCGCATCCTAAAGCATCCTCACCTATAAGCATGTCGACATAATCCAAGCCATAAAATAATATATATTATCTGTCCCTATAGCCTCAACCGATAACCTAGTATTAGTAATATGGGTCAAGCATGTTAACAGTAGAAGAATTGAAGAATTTACCATTGGAAAGGGGGAGTTAATGGCAAATTGAGGATCTAACCTGTGTGCTACCATACATAATCCTATTTATTTAACTTGCAACAAGTTGGTGGCGCTAATCAGAATCACTTTAATTACGAAGCACTATAAATGTAGAGGAATTTGTCTTCCGGTCATGGTACACAATATTGTATAATGACAATGGCATAAACTATTATCATTATTACAAATACCTCACCCAGAGATGGCTGGGCAGCAGCCACAGCCTTTGTCTCCAGTGTGGCTATTCAGTAAAATCTTCATTCATTCATGTCTTGCTATTTTAACCAAGTTCAGTTTCTACATCCTACAGGAGACAACCACCAATAAGGTTTAATTGAGCACTATACCTTATGTGTCAGGTGTGGGCCATTTGTAGCCTATAAAGTCCTTCCATAATGCCTGCTAAAATCCCTTTCTTAAAAGAAGCTGAAGGCCGAACATAGTTGTTGCATTCCCAAAGCCTACAGTACCTTTACTTGGTACTCAAACCCACCTTTAAGAATGGGAAAAGAGAAAACTCATATTAATGTGGTGGCAATTGGCCATGTTGACAGTGGCAAGTCGACCACCACAGGTCACCTAGTCTACAAGTGTGGTGGCATTGATCAAAGAACAATTGAGAAGTTTGAGAAAGCTTCAGCCCAGGTGAGTCAGTGCAAACTAGACCTAATGAAGGCAAATATCTTATGATGATTGTGGGTATTAGTCTAGTCATTCAGGATGAATGTGAAGGTGGTCTTATATTTCATTCTCCCTGGCATAAAAAGGTCTTATGTCTTAAATTTAAGTTGATGAAACCAGATGAACTTGGTTTAAGCAAAAATCTGATGGTCAAAAGCAACAATTGTAAAAACCCAGTTAAACCCAGAATAACCAGTAATCAAACCTTCGTGCTCTATGAATAAAGTGAAAGTAATACTGGAAAAACTCCTCCATGTTTCTAAGCTCAGTTCTGTAGTAACCGGTGAGCTACATCTTTTTGACACAAGGTGTCGCTATTTGATTAGAAATCAACAAAATCTACCGGACGTCTTGACTGCGGAGTGATATCATTAGATATGAAACAGAATGCCTCATTGGACAATCAGAAATCAGTTTTCCACAAAGTAATAAAAGACAAGTAAGACAAGTAATAAAATGATGTAAGACAACTGTTGTACTGTGAGGTGTTTTCAGTGTTAAATTATCTAATTTCTCTCCCACTTCACATCAAACCTCTTTCCATATGCCAAATCTTCCAGACTCTCCGAAGGACACTTTGGTGTCCGTCAGTCCCACTGATCCGGTGTCAGTTGACAGCTTGGTGAACCTGAGTTGCTCCAGCAGAGCAAACCCTCCGGTCTCTCACTTTCAGTGGTTAGTCCTCACCGGGGACAGACTGGAATTTGGCGAACACCAGGGACCGGTTTACAGTGTCAGAGTGACGGACAGCGATCTAGAAAGACTTTACTTTTGTATAGCCATAAATGTTGTGGGCATTCAGCAATCAACAGGACTTCAGTTAACATTTCAAGGTAACCTGAACTGTGGATCATGATGTTTTAGAGCAATAACATTTTCCATTGTGCAAAGAGCTACAGGTGAGCATGCTGTCTTATCGCAGGTGGTGGATTGGTTATTGGTGTCCAGGTTATAGTGAAGATCCTGGAGATTGTGGTGCTACTCAGCACCTTGATCATCTTTGAGTGGTGAGACAACGTTTTCTATTACACAGTGAGCTGCAGGTACAGTTAACAAGTAGAGACTAGTAGGTTTCTTTTAAATTAGTTTGGACTCTATAAATTACATCATTATAATCAAAGCATAAACAGTAGAAATAATATGGATAAAAAAATATCTAAAAAGTGGGAAATGAATTCCATCTCCTTTTCTTCCAGGTGGGTTAGATCAAGGTATCTGACCAAACCAGTGAAGGTAAGATACTGGACAAGGAGAGGTAAGGTACATCACTTACAAACAATTAAAATGTGTATTTGAGTCTTAAAGGAAAAACCCATAATAATACCGTTACACAACAGCTATTGGCGATGTACCTTGCTTCTCTGGGCCCATTGTGTTGTTATTTGTTGGTGTATTTTTCTTATTCCTGCTGATAACTGGTCAAACAAAGACGACGTAACATCACATTGAGATATTTCCAGCAGAGAAACGTTCATCTATCTAAAACATCAATGATAAATGTCAGGTTTTGTTGTCAGCTCCTCAGAATCAAAGAGCAAGGGTTTCTTTCTAGACTCACCATTGTGCACCGACATTAAACAATCATACAGGGAGAAATCATCGTAGAAAAGGAAGTTTCTCCACTCACAGTAGTCTCAATAGACCAGAATGCAATGCAGCCACAAGCCTTGTTTTGAGTAAGGGGTACGACTCTTTCATTTCTTGCCTGGAAAAACTGCTCTTACTATGCTACCGCTATCGCTCTCTCCACCTACATGTATAACCTACAGCTGAATGCAACAAGTTCACACTTGTTCTCTGAGGCTTGTCGAAAGTCATTCTGGGAAATGTAGGAAATCATTAAAAGACTGCGCACCGAACCTGGAGTGACAGGGCTTTTTCCATCGCTGGCCCCCCATCTGGAACTCTCTCCCCAAACACATCCGTGACTCCACCTCATTCCCCTCCTTCAAATCATCCCTCAAAACTCACCTTTTTACAATTGCTTTTGATATCTGAAATTTTGCACCTTGCTTTTAAATGTCTCATCATTTTCATTTTGCCCACCTTGTTTGTTCTTCTCTCTTTTATTGCACTATTGGTTGTGTTTTTATTCTTGGTGATCTTAAGTCTTTGGGTACTTAGCTATATAAAATGAATGTAGTATTAATAACTGAAGCAGAAGAGCCAGGATGAGGGAAAGTGGGTACACCAAATTCCCAGTAGTTCCCAGAATGCATTGAGCATCACAGGTTGATGATACAGTATCCAAGGGTGTATTTGTCCTTTAAAGTCAACGTAAAATACGTTACATTGGAGCTTAAGTGCCTGGGCTCTCTAAAGTATCTTAGCACTAAGATTATCCTTGTCTATTTAATTGTTTGCAATGAAGGAAACGAGAAGGAAGGAAGGAAAGGAGTTTAGTGTTAAAATATGAAAGTGAGATGTGATTCATCTGCAGTTGGAGTTATGGTGTGGCCTCCACCCCATGCTGACAAACCTTGATGCTGTCAAGGCTTCCTGTCAAGGCTTCTTGCTTAAGCTCACCCCCCACTCTCTCTGTGTTTTATTTCCACAGGATGTAGTGGAAGTAGACTATGTCAACAGGGTGATTGAGTAGGAACCATGTAAACTACAGCCAGAGGGAGAAGAAGAAGAAGGAGAAGACATGTTAACTACAGTTGATTTCACTATCAATTGAATGACTTGTTACTATTTTCTATTTAGTCCCACTTGGGGTTGTGCCACTTACAAGATAATGCTGTAGTGGTTCAGTGTTCATAGCTTTTCCTGGCCAGCAGATTTTGAGGGATGTTAATGGTTGAATTTGATGAACAAGATGACATTTTAATGTAAATTCTTCCAAATACGTTATTCATTTGACTCAGGTTGGGCTGGTAGGTGGCAACATTTAGTGTTGTTTGTTGTTTAGTTAAGTTTTTTGATACAGGACACTTTGGGAGTCTTTCATCATATGGCTGTTTACCTCTCCCATAGGGTCCTGTATTGCCAGCCAGCTAGATATGAACTAGCTTCTCAGGCTTCGTTCCATTATAGCCAATCTTTATTCTAACTGTATTTTCAACATTTATTTAATGGTTTACAATCTAGTAAAAGGAACGTTATGATAAATAAATAAATAAAATAAAATTGTGGGTTTTTTCGCTGCCATAACTTCCTGTTATCCCAACCAGTACAGAACTCACTGGGCTAGTACTTGTAACTCATTGTTTATTAAGCCAAATTAGGTAATTATTTTTTATTTTTCATTTCAAATTTCAACAAATCCTCATAAACATTGAGGAACTCCTGATTACCCATATTTAAGGGTTGTTTTATTTTGACTTGAAATACCTACTGTCACTTCAAGAGGTCGCGGTTTGATAACATCATTACTGCACCGACTCTCAGTCTGCTCTTTTGAAGCTTGCAAGCTTATATGTTAATGTAAACATGTAGAGTGTGTCATCAGAGTATAAATGTTGTAAATGTACTTATTATTACTAATTATTAATTTTTGCTTTATATTAGACACATGCTTCAGGGTGCTACAGGGTTTCCCCACATGTGTTTCTACTTACAGGGAACTGATAACTGTGTGGAAGACAACATGTTACAGAGCTTTTTTTGTTCCACGTCGTCACAGCACCAACCTACTGTTTATTAAAAGAGCAACCAGTACACATCTGTGGTCCCGGTCCTTTCTTCCAATCACGCAGCAGCATCACAACAACAAGAACACAACACCAGTAATAATCAGACTGTTACAGAATAAGCGCACCCGTTACACCTAGCCAAATAACATGCTGTCTACAACACATAGATACATACTCCCTATAGGGTGATTACCCATAGAGATGTAATTATTCCTTTATCATCTATAATCAGTTTAGCTTGTGCAAGTTATCTGTTGCCAGGAATGTTGGAAAAAGTAAAAAAAAATAAGGCATTTATCATTTATTATTTTCATTGTGGGTGAAATAATCCTCCGTACCTTGTCAGAGCCCTTGAATCATTTTTAGGACTTCTTAATAAAGGACATAGTCAAGATGTTACACAATCACCATGCACAGCTAATTTTCCGTTTAAAGGCTATTAAGTTGTTAATCATATATATGTAGGTTGCTAGCCGTTAGTCAGGGGCACTTGGGGCCAGAAACCCTTTGACTCCCAGACAGCCAACACACTGCCATACTGACACTTAATAGCCCTTGTTGTAGCTGTTTCTGCTGCTGTCTGGTTGACTGTTTATTGTGTTGTAAAATACTCTCAGGGACTATAGAAGCATATTGACTGAAAAGAGGAAGTGGAAGACCAGAAGAAGTCCCTTTATCAGAAAGTGGATAGGCACATGTGAAGTTGCCTATTTTGAATTGTGTTCATTTCAGATTCATTCTCAATAAATAGCAGTATTTTAGGGGGAAATACATCTTCCCTTAGTTGTGTTTTCTGTATCTTATTCTTGTGAAACTTTCTGAACACATTCACTTCACAAAACAGCAAAGGAAACCTTGTTCTGAGTCAGTAATCTTCAACAAATAGTCCTGTGAAAGAGGAAATGCACCAAAAAAAGATGCAATTGCCTCATTGTGATTTTTTTGCCATCGCAGTTCATTGTTAACAATAAAATGGACAAATGTTACAAGTCAACTTTAATGTAGAAATAGAGCTGAATAGATAGGAGAAAAAGAAAGACAGACAGAAACAGAACGAGAGAAGGAGGAATACAGACAGAAACAGAAAGATAGAAACAGAACGAGAGAAGGAGGAATACAGACAGAAATGAAGAGAGAACAAAGTTGAGAGTTCATGCTTCAATACTAATAGTGATATTATACTGTATAGTACAGTGTACAGTGTGTCTACATCCTGAGTGACCCGTTAACCATTTCCAGCGTTCAGGCCGCATGTGGTGAGCCATTTGTTATTCAAATACAAATACATGTGTGCAATATCTAGGTTCCTTTCATAGGATATAAATGGGGAAGTTGGTTAAGCTGCTGCAGTTCAGCTGGAGTTGCCAGAATTTCAACATTTAAATCGCAAGACCTCACTTTTCCATTCTTTCTGCTGTGGTTGGTAAGGTATAGTTTTACTCTTCTCTCTAAAACAACCAGTTTTAAATCGGTTCAGCCCAGTTATCTATTTTTCTTAAATGCAAGATTTACTATTTTGCCTGTTTAGCTTTAATACACTGTTTAATTACTGTGTGATTCCACATGAACTGCACTGTAACACTCAAAAACTGAAGGTTTATTTCAACATTTTCATTTGACTGAATTACAGACTCACTGCTGTGGGATTATTTGTGATTGTAGGTTGAACTGAAGTTGATTTTTATTACATTGCATATCATCACACTTTCAAAGTAACACTTACACCACTGTACGTTGTGGTTGTACTGGGCACCTCTCTGGCGTGAATGTGAAGAGGGGACGTTGCTTATAAAGAACATGCTCAGGAAAGCCTCCTCAGTCAAATATAGGTCAAAAAGAATAACAAGTGTATTATTGTGTTGGTTTGCATGTCCAGGGCATGGGGTTTATGGCAGCACTGCATATGAATACAGCGACAGCGAACATGTTGCTCTATGTCTTCTTTCTATCAGGTGAGCTTGTTGTTCATTCACATTATTTCACATTATTTCACATTTATATTTCAAACTGCAGATGAAGCACTTTTTCAATTGTAAACGTCTTGAGTATGTTGTAATTGTTTAGAGTACCACAGCATTGTAAGAGTAAACGGTGCACAAAACACCACAATGTGAAATATTGCTAAAGTGTATTTTGTGTATAATCTCTTACATTTTTCCTACATTATGTTAATAATGTCAATGTTATTATAGGTGCATTGGCTTGTGACCTATTCATCACAACACCACCGAAGATGGAAGCGCTGGAAGGATCTTGTTTGCAAATCCCATGTAACTTTAGTGCTAAAGATGAAGTGGAGTTTAACAACACGGGAGATATCTTCGGAGTGTGGATTAAAAATGACCCTAGATTTGGATCATATCCAGACAACGTGATTTTCAATAGCAGTCAGACTAATAATACCTTTCCAGCAAAGATTATTGGAAACCTGAGACAGAAGAGCTGCACCACTGTATTTTCCAGATTGATCACAGAGAAATACTTCTTCAGAATTGAGAACAGGCCAATATTCTTGGCAACATCTGTTTGCAATCCTCTTCAGGTAACAATTAAAGGTAAGAGATGTTTAAATTATTCAGTCCATAATATTATGGTTTGGAATGAAAACCAGTACTTGTACCTAAACCTAAAGGCTAAATCCAGCTTTAGCCTTTAGGAACTTTCTCAGTGATGGAGGAAATGTGAGCTAATGAATGCTCACATTACTCAACAGCTTCAGAAGTGTCAGTCTGTAAAACCTAATAATATTTATGTAATATTTAATAAGTGTTTTAGTGTCCGATGATGAGGCTTTTCCACCCTGCTAGGTATAACATTTTGGGTGAAACACTGACTGTTTGTTATGCTGTGGAGTATTTGGTATGAAAATGGACAATGAAGATGTTGACTATCAGCACATAATATCATCTAAAAGTTATTTCACTACAAAAATATCAGAATTGGAATTGTGTCTGTCAAACTCTAGTGTTTAGTAACTCTGACATTTACAGTGTTTGCATTTAACCCACAGATTCACCTCCAAGCCCCAGAATCAGTATCTCAGGTGAGCTGAGCGAGGCTGAGCTTGTCACTATAACTTGCTCAGCCTTCACTCCCTGCCCCGACTCCCCCCCGAAACTGACGTGGAATCTCCCATGGGATGCTGAGAACAGAATAGAGGAAAATGCAGACCGAACCATTAGAACCACAAGCCAGGTGAACATCAGACTCTCAGACGAGCATGACGGATTGAACATCACCTGTTCTGCCGCCTACCCTGTGAGTGGAGGAACACAAATCCAGACAGCAGAAAGGACTGTGACTCTCGACGTTTCATGTAAGATGACCGGTGTTAGTTGCTGCACTCTGTCAGGATAATGCACAGGATGTCAATCACACGGGGTCAGATGCAAATGTCACCTCTCAAAAGTCTCTTTATCTCTGTCAAATTTTCCATTTTCCTCAGACTCCCCGAAGGACACGTTGGCAGACGTCAGTCCTGCTGGGCCGGTGTCACTTGGTAGCTCGGTGAACCTGACCTGCTCCAGCAGAGCCAAGCCTCCTGTCAGTCGTTTCACCTGGTTCAAGAGCAGCGAAGACGGACCTCTGAAAGTATCTGATGGCGATTTTTACAGCTTCACTGCGATCAGTGTCAGTGATCTAGGAGTTTATTACTGCATGGCCACAAATGATCGTGGCAATCAGACATCACCAGAGATTCATCTGGCTATTGAAGGTAAAACCAGAACCTTAACTGCATCCAGTGGCGGTGCAGTTCACTTGTTCGATAGTGTGGTAAAAACAGGCACAGTGTCAGAACTGAACTATGGAAAGAGATTAGCGCCAGAAGAGACTGCATTTACACTTACATTTACACTGCACTTACATTTGTAGTTATGGCTAAAAAGCAACAATAGTCTAATGGCTGAAATCCCAAATCCTCACAGCCTTTGTCACATATCATCCCTCTCTCTGCCTGCGTGTCCATCCAACAGTAAATCAGCTCAAAATGCAGAATGTCCATTTGCTTTTTATACATGTATACAGAAAACAGAAAGCTCCAACTCATGTGTGACATGTGGAGTGTAAACCATTCAGATGTCCTTCCAACCTGCATCTATTCTGCGTTACTTTTCTAACCAGTTCCTCCAAGGGATGGAGCAGAAGTGCAAGAAGCAGTGCAGAAAGCATATAAAACGTTGGAATCCTACAATGGCTGCATCTGTAGAATAATATACACTTTTTGTCACATATTATAATGGTTTTGTTTTCAGGATCCCCCCCTTTTGAGATCATTCTTGGAGTGATCATCGGGGTTATTTTGCTCATCTGCCTGATTGTCTTTGTTTGGTAAGTATGTGACAAATAAGAGACACAGCCACATTCAAGATGTATGTGAGGTCCGGTTCATGCTTGTATCATGCTGAAACTCTTCTTAGCTGTCAGTAGTAAATGTCCTCTCCACCAAGTCTCCACAACAAATACCCGTACATTTATAATACTTGCTGATTTTAGTGATTCTCAATCTGCTAGAAGCCGTCTGAGGAAAACTATTCTTGAGCCCAGTCTTCTTTTCTTTTTTTTTTGTCATTAAAGTTTTTATTTATTCCAATATTATTGTACAGACAGTATTATAACTTTAAATTGAGACTTCCACAGGTCTATGAAAAATGCACATATTTAGAACATGTGATTCAGTGATAGAAAAGAAAATACAACAATAACAAAACCTGTATTAATACAATCACAGCAATCCAATCAAACATTACATATCACTGTGCTCCAGCAACACTGTAAACTAAGAAACGGTCCCATGACCTCTTAAAGTTCTCATTCCCACCACTTAATCTAGCCAACATGTGTTCATAAGATACTATTTCTAACATAAATTCTATCCATTTGTTAACATCTGGAGATGATGTACTTTTCCATAGTCTGAGGATCATACGAGCAGCTGTGACCACCCCTACTTTAATCACTGCAAAGTCAAACTTTGATACACCGGGTAATTCTGACTGGTCTCCCAATAAACATAATCTTGGCGATACAGCTACTGTCGAACCCAACCATTTCCCTATATAGTCTAATACTTTCTCCCAGAATGGATGAACAAGTTTACATTCCCAGATTGCATGTATAAACGTCCCTGTTTCTGACCGGCACTTCCAGCATAAATTGCTGTCCAACAAGCCCATCCTGTGTAGTCCAGAAGGAGTAAAATAAAATCTATGTATTAACTTATACTGAATACATTTCCCTCTGGCCTCCCTTATGTATTTCCCAGTACTTGATAATATCCTTAGCCACTCCTCATCACTCCATTCACACCCTATATCCTTCTGCCATATAATCTTCAGGTTTTTATGAATATCTTTTTGTAATCCATTAAAGGTTTTGTAAAACACTGCAGCTCTATGTGCTATGTTAAGCAGCTCCATAAAGTCCCCCACAGGATTCGGCCCTTGGTGATGCAATCTCTAATCTGCAAGTACTTCCAAAAATTACCTTTTCTTTCCAGATTATATCTCTGCACAAGATCAGAAAAGGAAATAAACACCCCATTTGAGTACAGATCATCTATCTTACATATCCCTTTTATAAGCCACTGCTCCCAATACACTGATTTTTTCCCTATACATATCGCAGGATTGTACCAAAGAGAGGCGTATGATTGTTTTAGATGTGACACACCACCCATCTTGTGTACTTCTCTCCAGACTGCTTTGGAATGGGCCAGTATGGGGTTTGAGGTGTAATCATGACCTTTAGTAGCCATGTGAAAGAACATCCAAAGGGTTGAAAGGACTTAATAGCTCTTGTTCGATTCCTATCCAGCTCAGTTCTACCTCTGGTCTCTCCCAGTGCTTAACTATTCTAGACATTTCGAATGCTAGGTTATATAGCCTTATATTGGGGAGAGCCAGACCTCCTATCTCCCTTGATGACCGAGCCCAGTCTTCTAAATGTATGTGGACCTGTCCTCCTTTAGTTTAAACATCAATCTCCATTCAACCTGTATTTGCACAGACGTCACATCGGATCAAATATATATATATATTAATTTTCCTGTGAAAAACCTACAGTCACAGATTACTATCATGTGTTGATGAGTCTTGATGGCATCATGGCTTCAAATCCAGCTCATGCTCACATGTCATATCCAGTCTGTTCCTCATCTGTCTTGTCACTTCACCCACAGCAGCTTGTCTGCTTCGCCTCAAATGTTGTGAAATTAACCTGAGAGCACTCTCATGTTTTCCAGGTGGCTTAAGTCAACACGTCCAGCTCCACTACAGACACAGGTTGGAAACATTTGACACTCTACTGTAATATACTATGATATACGTCATATAATGTCTTTCTCACCCTCTTTGGACTGTATGCTGTGAATAATTTGCAGGTTTTGCAATGTTTCCTCAGAATAAGCAAAGAATGATGTAACAGATGTTACTAAACATTCTGCTGAAGTAGGGACTATCAGCTGTTTCCAAACCTCTACAATTACACACATAAGATTCAACTTTATTGTCATTGCACAGAGTACAAGTACTGAGACAACGGAATGCATTTTTGCACCCCTAACTAGATACACACACACACACACACACACACACACACACACATATATACAGTGGTGGACATAATTATTAGAACACCTGACAGATCTGAAAATATTGACCTTTTCTTGCCTCCAAAACATGATTTCATTTCATAATGTTCATGAAACATGCAGATGGTTGCTCTGAGCACAACAAATATCAGATGAAGTGAGTCCTACTGTTTTTATCCACTTTTAACTTTAATATTTGGTATGTCCACCTTTTGCAGCAATTCAAAAGAATCACAGCTGTGTCCTAAGACTCTTGCATCACCATCAATTTAACCACGATCACACCTGACAATGATTACACAAGTAATTTGGCTTCTTCTGTGAAGGAACATGATTGTGTGACATTGACAGTGAAATAGGCCTAGCTTGTTTTTTGTAAGGAAAATGATGTAAATCTCCTTATGATGGCTCTATCCTATGGTTTATAGAGCATAATGATGACTTTGTATATATTTCATTCGTTTTATGGGTATTTTAATGGCCAATTGAACAAAAACAACTGAAACCTCTTAAATGTAAGTGTTCTAATAATTATGTCCACCACTGTATATCACCCCACACACATGCACATGCAGCTCAGGTGGCAGAGCGCAGGCCAGAGCGACACATCTGCAGCAGTTTTTGGGGTTAAGTGCCTGTTTCCTGTTTGTGTGTTTTTCATTGGCTCTTTTCCACAGAACCAAAAAGATGATGACCCAATCAATGAAGCAGAAGAAGAGATCCATTACGGAGAGATCAACTTCTCTGTGCTGGGGTCCACTGACGTAGGAAGAAAGCAACAGGACACAGAGTATGCCAATATCAAAGTGGCCCAGCCAGCAAACACCCCAACACAGACCGGCGTCATAGAGGACATCTATGCTCAAGTCAAGAACGACTGAGCACATTGACCTGCACACCCTTGATTATTATTGGCATTGGGGATATGGAAGTTTTACATCTTTGGTAGGGTTCATGGAAACACCATATTTAGGTACGAGAAATCAAACAATTCATCTTGGACGTACAGTATATGGATTTCTACAAAACATCAGGGCCACCTTGCTACTGTTGAGTTGCACCCCACTCTGCAGAATCCATGCCCATGATCGTCAAGAGAACTGAAAGCGCTCTTTAACGTCTCCTCACCTTCATCCGCCTCCCCCCTTTATGACTCAAGTGGATTTAATAGGTGAAATCAATCAGGAATCTCAGCGTTCACCTGCCTCACTTGCTTCACATGGAGAGAGCAGGTCGCCCTCTTGTTTTGTCCACTCAGTGTACGGATGCTAGTGTACACGGTGAGGTGTGTATACATCTTATACCATCCACTACTGGTTTTCAGCCTGCGTGAGGTCTCCAGTTTGTGTCTTCACATACTCCAGGATATTAAAGGCAATGCTCAAGAAGACATTGGCATTATTCATACTAGTACTATTTGCCACACTCAGTCAGTTCATATACAGCATATGTTTTTTAACTTCCTGTGTAGCTACTGCTCATGCCTCATAATACCCTTGATGTATTCCCTATATAACTGTATTTTTCTATTTATATATTTGTATTCTTTATGCCACAGTTAAGGTGGAAAAAGCCTCTTTAGTTGGTGGATAGGGAAATGTCGTCCCGGCTGCCTTCAGTTGCATGCGGGGAGACTCAAAACCTGCAGAGCCAACAGGCTAGATGGTTCCAAGTCAATGATGTTCAAGATGTGCACATTTTGATTACATATATATACACACACACACACACACACACACACACACACAGTGTATATGTATATATAAATCTTTATCGCAGTGCCACCCCCAGCCATTTCTTGCTGTGTGACAGTTTATGTCAGATACATGCAAAAAAAAAAAGCTCAAAGCTCTCTGAAACATTAAACAGGGAACTAGCTTTGTAGTTGGGAGCCTAAAAATATGTATTTCTATTTCTGAATAAGACATGAAGTTGAGGATGTGTTGAATGTGGTACCAAATACAGCGTTGTCACGTACAAAACAGTGTTGCAGTATTAAGTATAATTGCTATGCTTTATGTTTTGTGTGTGGTGTTTCATGGATACCAGAAATTCTTTCTGCATGGCTGTGTATCTCGCATCACATTCATTTATACTTTGATTACTGCAAAACTGAATATAAAGAGTCAGAAGAGCCGTGTCTGAAATTGAGGTTATTTATTCTTTGCACTGTAATAAAAAGCTTGACATCCAACCTCTAATAATAATCTCAGTCTTGCTTATTGGTCCAACATTTCACATATTTGTAAGTAAACATTACCTGAAATCATACATGTTAATCAGAAACAATATAAAAGTGGCAAAATTAATAATGCATCATGAACCTTTAGTTCATTGGAAATCTGCTAAAAATGTTTTGACCGTTTTCTTCCTGAATAGAATTCTGATAAAATGTGTCTGGGTATCAATCAAACTCGACTTAAAAACAGGGCATTTCAGAAGTGAGTATTAAAATGATGGTCGTAAAAATATCCAAACTTTGTCAGAAAGTTGCCAAAAAGATCTTTGGGGTATAGCTTGTAAACATTAGGAGCATCGACATCGTATTGTAAAATGTCTGCAAGGCACTACTAGGCTAGGTGGGCTGTGCTCCAGTTCCCTGCTAGGATTGCCTGGTGTATTATTGACCAGGAAAGTAAGGAACTATGCAGAAGCATAACGGTCATCACATTACATGATTACTGTAGCTTAATAAAATCTGGAACTTCATGTTGAATGCTTGCAACATCTGCCGAGTCATATATACCGTTCGCGTCATCTCTTCCTACGTGCTCCCTGTCCAACCACCAAGCTCAGCACCATTCTCACAGTATTACAGGACAGTGAAGTAGTAGGAGTAGTAGTAGTAGTAGTAGTGTGAAGTAGTGTCCGAATGCCCCCCCCACATTTACATGCAGAGTAACCCAGTTATTGGCCATACCCCGGTTCAGTTCTTATTCAGGTTGAGCTGTTTACCTGTGTTAACATCAAAAGTACCCATAATGCTGTGCAAGTCTGAGTTTGCACAGACATCAAAAACCAAAAGTGAAACGTGTGATGTTTCCATGCCACAGTAACCGGTTTAATTGGTTAATGGGAGTGAGCCAGGCATCTTAACTGGGTTTCTCATAACCTCGTTATTCCAACTGAGTTATGACGTCTACGTGCGTCGACCCAAACCCAGGCTACTTGAGTAACCAGGTTAATGTAAAAAGGTAGCCAGTTGAAGTCACAGGATCTGTTACTGGGCTAAATGTATATTGTTGACAATTACTTATTTGCAGCCAATAAATCTTATTTCTGGAGACGGGGCAGCAACATTGTGCACATAGTACAACCATGTCAATCTATCAAGAGCTCCGATTGTACCCCATCAGCTGAATCCCTCCCCACTCCTACTCGACTCCTCCCCCGTCCCCGTTTGGTAGGGTTTTAGTTTTGCACCCTGTCCTCCAGCGCCTTCAGCTCGGCCTCCACCTGCGGCGGCAGGTCAGTGCCAACCTGCTGGGTGAAGTAGGCTCTCAACTCCTGGGTCTCCTTCTGCCAGAAGGGCTTGGGCAGGTCGAACAGGGCGCCCATATCCACCTTACCGGCCAGACCTTTTGTATCTATGGCACCGTCTTCCGGCAACCAGCCAATAATGCTCTTTCTGGCCGCCTCGTCGTCCCTGTCCCGGCCGCAGCGCTTGAAGATCCACTCCAGCACGCGGGCGTTCTCGCCGAAGCCGGGCCAGAGGAAGGCACCGGTCGCAGGGTCTTTTCTGAACCAGTTGACGTGGAAGATCTTGGGCAGCTGAGTGGGGGCCTTGCGGCTCTCCATGCTCAGCCAGTGAGAGAGGTAGTCGCCGAAGTTGTAGCCGAAGAACGGCCGCATGGCGAAGGGGTCGTGCATGATCACTTTACCTGCAGGAAAATATTCATTTCATTTCAGCAAACTCCAAGCCATTACTCAATGAAAATTGAGGAAGCCAGAATGGCTTATAGAATGGCTTCCTCAATTAAATGAAATTATTAAAGTGATATGTGTAACTTCCCGTAATTAACTTCCCTATTAACACATTAACAGTACAGATAGGCCAGTACCTTTATGCTCAGCAGCTGCCGTGGACTCTGACCTCATGGCGGCTCCAACAAACACCCCGTGGCGCCAGTTAAACGTCTCATACACCAGAGGGACTCCTGACAAATGCACAGGGTTGGGGTTGTTCAATACACAAATTAGCTGTTTGTAACACAGGTGTTTTTGTTGTGTCTTGTATATATTGTCTTGTTTTATGCCTTTCTGCTTTATTAAACAGCCCCACTGTAGAGAGATACAGGAGGGGGAGTTAGATGCTGCAATTTCCCATGATGAAGGTAAAGTCCCACACAATATTTGTCTTTAGCCTCGAGATGACAATTCAAAATAAATACATGATTGCATTTTGTGAGAGAATGTGTGACTGTTTTGGGGCCATCTCCCACTGCAACAAAAGCTCTGAATGTGTTGTAAGTCAGAGCACCACTGACCCTCTGGTCTCCTGCCACCGAAGACAATGGCATCGATGGGAACCCCCTCCTCGCTCTCCCACTGGGGGTCGATGATGGGGCACTGAGAAGCTGGGGTGCAGAACCGGGAGTTGGGGTGGGCACACAGAGCAGAACTTCCTGTTGACCGGGACAAACAGTGTAAATTAAGTCTTAGCATACAATCACCTACAGTCATTGTATACCAATAAAACATAGGTTAGACTGAGGCATAGCAAATTCACCCAAAGGCAGTAAATTCAATTAGAAAAACAGTTAAAATCATCAATTGAGAAACGATGCTGTGCTTTAGTTTACTTCTAGGTCATTGCTTGGGAGTAGTGATGTACCACTTAATACCACTAGGTGGCACCATAGAAACTATTGTTTGTGTCAGAATATATTCTGTCTATTAAACATAAACTAGTTTTATACGAACCAGTTGCTCTTCCACTGCACCTGCTAATGGAAGCTACAGGCAAGATGGTGGCTGTACGTGTTTCACCCAGGAAAAGCATTTGCTTGACATACAAGCAACGTTACCACTTTGAGTTGAATCAAATGTAACGCAAGTAGCTGAAAACGATCTAAAATATTTTTATTGTATAAATATTTGTTGCCATCACAGTGAACTTTGCACACAGGAGGAAACATCACAGCTATTTCAGTAAGCGTCACCCCTACATCCTACAAATGGATCTGTTTTCACGGGAAAACAACCGAAAGGAGCCACTTTTGGCAAAGGGAGCTAAAATGTCATGGTTTAAAATCATGTGTGGAATACTAAATGCTACAGCAGCTCTTTTCCTGCCTAGTACCCTTCACATCGCATCAGGCAGACTGGTGTGGGAACACAAAGGCAGTAGGGAATATGCAACCCAAGCCTGCTAGATCTCATTGATATTGCAATGAGTCTCCTTGGGCTGCAGATGAGCTTATAAATAATCAGAACTGGGGAGCAGATGTCTTCGTTGACAAAGGAAACAAGCAAATGACTCAAATTAAAGTGTGATGAACCATGAAAACGGCTGAATACTCATACATGTTCCTGAGTGACACGCGCTACTCTAGTCATCACCGGCGTCATTCCCAAGGCTCATGATGCCTGCCCGCCGTCGTCCGGCCCGGAATTACCTGACTTCCAGGTTTTGCCGTGCCAGTCTGTGAGCGTGACGCCGGATGCGGGGGGGTCCAGGCCCTCCCACCACACCCCTCCGTCGCTGGTCTCGCCCACGTTGGTGAACACTGTGTTTTTGGAGATGGTGGACATGGCGTGGGGGTTGGTCTTGACCGAGGTGCCGGGGGCCACGCCGAAGAAACCATTCTCTGGGTTGATGGCCCTCAGTTTACCTGCCGGGAGGGGGGGGGGGGGCATAAAAGTGACATGGTTGGGACCAGCAGGAAAACGTACTGATCTCTAAATGGATTGACAGGATGTTGTTAGTATGACAGACAGTTACTATATGAACATACTGAACAGACTTTTCTAATGATATGATTAAGTGTAGCATGAAAGGGTTTCAAATGGTTAGACAGTGTATGGCTGACATGAACAGTATAACGTGTGTGTGTGTGTGTGTGTGTGTGTCCATGCTTGTGTGAGCCCCTCCTCTCCCCCCCCTCTCACCCTGGCTGTCGAACTTCATCCAAGCGATGTCGTCTCCCACACACTCGACCTTCCAGCCCGGCAGAGCTGGTTTCATCATGGCCAGGTTGGTTTTACCACAGGCACTGGGGAAGGCCGCCGCCACGTAGCGCTTCACTCCCTGAGGGTTGGTGATGCCCAGGATCTGAGGAGGAGGGGAAGAGGAAGGTGCATGTTACTCACGGGGACCTTATGGCCACACAGCTTTTGAAAAGGTCTCTTGCTCAAACCCGTCCTCACCAGCATGTGCTCGGCCAGCCAGCCCTCATCCTTGGCGATGCGCGAGGCGATGCGGAGGGCAAAGCACTTCTTCCCCAGGAGGGAGTTTCCTCCGTAGCCGCTGCCGAAGGACAGGATCTGCCTGGTGTCTGGCAGGTGAGATATCAGCACCTTCTCTGGGTTACAGGGCCACGAGTTGACCAGGGGGGCTGGAGAGGAGAGAGAGAGACCAGACAGGATGGGGATGAGAGGGGATGGAGAGATGGAAAGAGAAGGGAAGGAGGATTTAGCATGGTTAGGGGTGGTGAAATGGAGATGGGATGACAGAGGGGAAGATAGGTGGGAAATGATGGTAAGGATAAATGGAGGGAGGAGGGAGAGACACCACAGAGGTGTATGGTGGAAAGATGGGACGGATGAGGGGAAGAAAGGGAGGAAGATGGAGTGATGTTGGAGAGGGAAGGAGGATGGAGGAGGAGGGTGATACGCAAGAAGGGGACAAATGGTGGAAAGGAAGGAAGAAAGGATAGGGGAGAGGATGGAGGAGGAAAGTAAGGTGAATGAGGGATGGAAGAGAGAGGAAGGGATGGGGAGGGTGAGAAGGAGGTGGGGATGTTGTGATGGATGGAACAAATAAGATGTGATAATTGGGAAACCAAAAGGTGAAGCTCATGTTGGGTGATCATGGCGAAAGACTAAACACGTATGTATGAGACATGTGCATCATTATTATTATTATTATTATTATTATTATTATTCACAATTATTTATGTACAAATCAAAGAAGACCATCACACAAACCCACTCCACCCAGTACTGCACTCCATCCTGAAATACTGATGCAGGGACTTCTACTGTTTGTGTAGAACAACCTAGACCTTCATCTTCTAAATCACTTCTTCAGACCCATTTCTACAGACTTGCTTTTCTGTGACAATGTTTTATTGTTTTTGACCTCCTTTTGTGGTTTATTATGACGTTTTTTGTTTTGCTATTATATAAGGCTACAGTTGACTCCAGTCTCGAGATGACTTTTCTTACATTTTGGTCTTTGGTTTTCGTGCCTATTTTGATCTACATCTTGATGATCCTTAAGAAACTCCTTAAGCAGTACTTCTACATTTGGACATGTAAACTGTTTACCTATTGACTTGGTCTCAGTATTGATTGGTCTCGGGTTAGACTTAAAGGTGTCTTCACTTGCTTTCATTGCTTTTGCTATCGATTTTATGTTGTTTTTTATGTTGTTTTGTAACTGTCTTTTGAAAAGTACATCTAATCGTTTTAGCTTTCTGGAGGTGGTACCTTTGAGAGGTAGGGGCCGTCCCAAAGAGTGTTGGCAGCGGACAAACTCCTCCCCTTCAGCCAGTCTCTGCAGGACAGGCGTGCCCATACGCGTCATGATGCCCATGCTGGCCACAACGTACGCCGAGTCTGTCACCTGGAAGGAGAAGAAAACTGAATCATTATATAAATGTGCATTATAAAAACGTAGTATTTCTATTTAGTCTGCAGTCTCAGGTGTGTGATTATTGGGTATTTTACAACCAATAACCAAATCAGAGCTGAGGACCACAACTTTCATACATCTACATACAAAACGATTGATATGGAGACTATATATTGTGCTATACTGCCATGAACGCCATCTTTCATGGGGAAATCAGCCTTATGGAGATGGAGACTGTCAGTCAATACACCGGCCATAGAAATACGAACAACATGGAGACTTCATCTTATGCAGCAGCTTTAAAGTAAAGGTTGAGTTCAGTTAAGGTGTATTTCTTCTATCGGGTTTAAGAAAGGGCGTTCCTGATGGGTCCCACGTGGTAAGAGTACCAGGGTGTTTCAATGAGCATGGTCCCTAACTGGTTTGATTCCCAAACCACAGTAGAGAGACACTAATGTAAAGTGTTGAGGACAGTCTGTACCTGGACGCCGTATTTGGTCAGGGTAGAGCCTACAGGACCCATACTGAAGGGGATCACATACATGGTCCGACCTACAGGGAGGATAAAGGGCAGCAGTTAATACAATACATTACAAGGCTTTTCAACAGAGAAAAAAGAGACAGGGTGTTTTATCCTTAATCCTTTACTGGTTAGGAAATGCACACCAGATGAAACCGTAACACAACAAGTGGAAATTGAATCCCCAATTCGTTCATGGCAACAAGGGACAAACATTTATTGTCCGGTTCGTTTTGTTCTGTGTGAGCTACCTGCCATGCAGCCGGGGAAACGCTCCTCTCTGGCCTTCTGCCAGTCAACCTCGCTCATCCAGCTGCCCAGCTGGCTCTTGGCCCCCCCGCTGGGGATGGGGATGGTGTCCCTCTGCTTCTTGGTCACAATCACCGTCTTGCTCTCCACCCGAGCTACATCCTTGGGGTCTGTACGCGCCAGCCAGCTGCCAACGAGAAGCGCCACCAATCACCAGGCAGAAAAATCATGAACATACAAAACACATACACACAGAGAGGAGTCACTACTTGCTGGTGAACCAATTGTATTTTGCATTTTTGCTAGTATGAGAGAAAAAATCGTTGTAGAAGCACACAACTGTCTGTTTTTTATTTCACATTCTATTCAGTGCTTTTATTCTTGCAAAACTTGCAGCCTTAAACCTGTCTCATGAAGGCAGCTGCCATTCTAGTAGCTAAGTATAATGCCTCGCCTCTATTCAGCTGTGATGAAAGTTCCTTAATCGTCGACCTTTAGCCATCTTGTCTGGTTTTATGACAGTGAGACTGTGGTGTGTGTGTGTGTCCACAGTGAGAGAAACATGAGAGGTAGATCGATCTTTGTGTCGTAGAGGCGTTGAGAAGATAAGATTACAGCTCAGCGAACAGAAGCCGCTGCAGGAACTAAACTAGCATTTGCTCTGGTTTAATGTGAAAGCCCTGATTGGATTAACCAAACATTTTACCGTTTGGTTTAGTTTTGTTTATTCTGATGCGCTGTGGGGCTACGTCAATAAGCACATCGATCCTCCCTGCCTGAAGTGTCCTTGAGCAAGACGCTGAATCCCTCCCAGCTCCAGGGGCGTGTTAAGCACTCACCAGTTCTCATATTTGGGAAGCCTCTTGACCATCCCCTCCTTCTCCAGACCAGCCAGGATGTTGGCCGTTTCCTCCGGTGTGCCCGTCACCACGTGTACACCGGCGGGCTTGCACTCCTCCACCGCCCCCTTGACAAACTCGGCCACGGCCGGGGGCAGCGAGGGGATGGAGGCCAGAGACCGGACCCCGACACTTGCCCCAACACCGCCCCGCCTGGAAGGAGGAGGAAACGGGTTAGAGCGGTTAATATACAACCTTTTAGCGACCTCTACTGGCGAGCAGTAGGAATTGCACAACTGATAGACCGTGTCTCTGGCTCTTGGGAGTGTCTTGAAACTCCCAATGGGCGGGGTATGGGCCGAAAAGTGTGTTTTGAAAAGAAGAAATCTCATCGTTGAGTCATTGGTATTGATCAACAACCCTATCAAGATCCCACAGATATATTATGGTCATTTTGGGCTATGGGGCAGCAAAAATCTTACTTATTGCCTTTAAGTTTTATATTCTCATTGACCCTGAACAAGATTACACACTCCAAGAAGGAAGGTGGTATATACAGCTTGAAGAGTAAGAGGCCTGAGTCTGGATCCAATGGGAGTAGG
The DNA here is from genome assembly GCA_034670385.1 of Hoplostethus mediterraneus. Lineage (NCBI taxonomy): Eukaryota > Metazoa > Chordata > Actinopteri > Trachichthyiformes > Trachichthyidae > Hoplostethus > Hoplostethus mediterraneus. Next base: position 1,214,030 of record JAXDDW010000031.1, read on the forward strand.
GATGAATGGGTAGATGGAGTGAGTAAAAAGGGGGAGAGAGAGATGGGGGGGGAAGGGAGAGAAAAGAGGGCTGTGTATCCAAACACACAATTTGCTTTTGTGGTTTGGTTATTTTGGGCGCTGCATGGACAGTCGGGGAAACAAGTACACAACTATAAACACGCAAAACAACAGAGACGGAAGTAGCAGAACGGGCACATGGATTTGGCTTGGATTTTCCACACACACACACACACAGATTTCCCACACTAATCTGTCTGAGGCTTACACACAATCAATAAATCAGCCAGCACAGATATTGGAGCAATTAGTCACTATACAGAGACAAATAAAAATGGTAGATCAGTGGGACGATTTACATTTCCGATGAACTGTGGTTGAGTTGGGTGTAACTTCACGACTGACTCAACAAACCAAGATGTCTATAATGCATGATGCTAGCCTTCTTTCCATTGTGTAAGACTCGTTCCGATGTCCTACACCTTGCAAAGATAACTTTTCATGCCAAACCAGCCAGGGGACCAGGTCTTCTACACATGAACACATTCATTGTCTGGGAGGCTAGAAAATGACCTGCAGTTTCCTGGTAGAAAACGTCTCCTTTTGCCTTAATAGTACACTATGCATGTGCTTACTGGCTGTCAACAACCCACCACAAGTCAGGGAATAGGACACATAACCTCTTTCACCTCAATCAATTATTTAAGGGACGCTGATATTACCGTGGTCTGGTTTAAGTGAATGAGGATTAACGGGGTGACTCTGTCCGGAGTGTGTTGGTGCAGACAGAGTGACCTCAGTGACTCAACACCGTGGTCAATTAGCAGATCTATTTCCCTCCAAGCATCCTTGTTAATTGAAATCATAATAAATTAGTAAAAATCTGTGCCTTCTTTGAAATAATTTCTTTAAAAAAAATGTACTTCTTTCATTTGATTTCCCCCTGTATGTTTCCCTCTGTAGCCCCGTCTGTCTTATTGGTTTCATCATTGTTTAATTGGTTGTAAAGTTTCCCTCGCAAAATCTCATAACAAGAACTGACAAAAAAGCGTTCCCATTGACACCCATTCATTTTTTACTCAGGTTTCAAATGCCCTAGGGGCATGAAACATTAAGAGCATATAAAAAAGGACCGCAAACGCATCAATACAAGTAAAAAAAGACCAAAATTGGAGTGGCATGGTTTTCATGTAACAGCAGTGATATTGAGATGCCAACCGCAACCCCGGTGGAAGAGCAACCTGAGAGCGTGGAGAGAGACTCCACATAAAGGGAGAGGTATGTAGGGGGCAGGCCTATTGTTAGTTAGCAGCATGATATTCACCAACACAAGCCACTGAGAGGGCTGCAGCCACGCAACCTGTTAAAACAGAGGCCTTGTGTTTGTTCCTTTCATTCCCCTGGCAATGGCCGGCTGAACTGGAAGGGACAGAGTGTGTGTGTGAGTGTGTGTGAGTGTGTGTGTGTGTGTGTGTGTGTGTGTGTTGTGTCTGTCTGCCTGGTGACCGACTGCCTTGACTTGAGACGTCCTCAAGACGTCCCTGCATTCCTGGACGGGTACTTTGACTTGCAATCAAAAAAAATCAAAAATCAAAATCACACTCTTCTACTTTGGGCTGCTGGGTGAAAGACAGTGACAGAGCTGCCCTGTCCAGTTCTGGCATGCGTCATTATACATCATGCGTGTGCACACACACACACACACACACACGCACACAGAGAAGATAATGTGTAACTTGATGGTGAGAGGGCACGGAGCCAAGAACAATCTAATGCCATCAGGGTTCAAACTCCCACAGGACATGCGTCCCTTAGCGGGCCGGTTGTTTAACCGCTGATGTATTGGTTATTAATCATGAACGAGCTCCAGTTTATGCCGGTTCGATTTGCTTGACATACAATGACAAACGTCTGTATGAAGGTGGGTTAAAAGTATTTTCTGCTGTTCACTCATCTACAGAGTAATGTAGATCTCACGTCCAGTTGAGTGTGATATGAATTTCAGTCTTGGATTGAGGGCTTTTGAACCACGGTCAACTTTAGCTTCTTGACTAAAGATGTATGTTTTTTTATGACCACCTAAATGAAAGTCTGACCCTTGAGATAGCGTGCAAAACATTTTGTTTTATATCTGGCCTTTACTTATGGCTTTGAATGAACCTCAATCTCTTGCTTTTGGGATTCAGAATTTCCAATTACATTATTTTTGTCCGTCAAGATTCTTGGTCGGTTTTAGGTCAATCAAAGGTTTTTCACACTTTGACACTTTTTGACTGAAGTCTGAACAGACAAATGAAAGATGAGAGGAAGTAGAAGAAAAAGGAAGAATAGCGTTATAATAGTACAAGGACTGACCTCTTGCCCCAGAACGTGTTCTACTTGGAGCAGGTCTATAGGACTGTTTAAATAGATCAACAGGAAGTCAATGAAGCATGCACTAATTACCATCACCAGTCATGTGGTGCTCAGTATTATCTCAAATGTGATTAAGCTTAGAAAGGGAATGCACTGGACTGAATTCAAAATTGATTCATAGAAGCAAATCATTTGTAAATTGTTCATTATTTACTTGCTGATGCACAGTCGCTGTCTGACCTGAGATAAGAGACTGGAGGAGAAATCAGGCAGATGAGATTAGTGCCTCTATTCTTTCTTTTTTGCATCAGGGGCAATAAAGACAATGTCTTTGTCGACTTTACCTTCAAAATTGCCCCACTCATCTCACCTTTTCTCACCTTCACCCGAACCCCATCTCCACTTTCCTCACCCCCACACCCATACATCATGAGCCTCATCCTCAAGTTAAGCATGCTTCCATTTAAGAAAAGTGGCATAGATTTAACCACTATTGTCTATGGAGGTTTGCAAAACCTTTCTAGATGTTCTGGACGGATAAAATGGCGGAGACTATCCTGCATTATTTAAAGTGTATAATCTCCCATTAAGAGTTGTGAGTGAGGGGGAACAGAGCACCTGAGGGGGACCGTTCCCCCGGCCGCCTCTCGGCTCCAGCTGGGCCGAGCACGGTTCCTTTTCCCCCAGAACTATAAAACACACTTCTAAATCAGCCGGCCAATCCACATGCACCACAAGCAGACACGCCCACACTCCCCCTCACCCCCAAGCTAGCCCTGGTCAATAGTCTCATAGGGCAGAGTCTACACATGAAGCATGGACAAGGCGGCACATGGCACAAGCACACACACAGTGCATGCATGAGCTTTAGACATGCCATGGCGAGTACAGGGGGAAACGTACGTGGGAAGTCCTTCAGGCAATTCCCAGTTCTTACAATCTCTCAAGTAGAAACACAAATGCTTCTTTAGTTGTCACTCACATGCATGCGCCATAGTCAGTCACCCGAAAAACAAAAACAAAAACACACACACAATGCCACGGAGTGCTCACATTTACTCCTGACTCCCTGTGTGATACAAACCCTGGGGGAAAAGAGCAATGAAGAGAAGTAATGCAGATGTGTTGCTTAATACAGTCATCTTATCCCAGACTGTTTCTCCGATATCAAGTTTGTCAGGTTTTTAGCAGCAGCCAGCCAGCAGCAGCCAGTTTAATCCATGCCCAATATATTTACAACCAGGTTAGGTTATCCTCAAATATATGGTAATTAGTGGCTCGTTTTAATGAAATGTCACCCTTTTGGAAATGAAGGCTATTCTATGTTTAATTTCCTGTGTAATAAAGGCACATTAGCTGAATATGTATCTAGGAAGAGTGCCAGAGGCCATATTTCAGATTGGATAACAATGGCTAAGGGTGTCTTTCTATATTTATCTATATGTTACAACAGTTTAAACAAACCATTAGTCAGAAGGGCTAAATTACTGTGTTGTAGGCCAACATTATTCAAACTGTCACGGACCTATTCAGAGAAAGAGGTTGAAAATAAATAAATAATAGGTGAAACATTGCACTAAGATTCAGTTAAAACAGGCAGAATAGGACTACAGTTACCCAAATGCATTACACACAAAGAATATGTTTTTAAAATGTCAAATGATTTGGATAAAAATGTATTTGTACATGTAGATGACAAAATCATTTTGAATGAATGACATCTACATGCACAAACACATTTGACAATTTTGTATATTTCGTAACACATTTAAACTTATTCTGAAGTGTTTTTATGTTTTTTTCAATATGCACCCATGTACTGTCAATGCAGAGCACAAACTGTACTCCCCTTCAGAGAGCAACTTACACAACATGAAGACATGCAAAGTCGAGATACTCACCTTCGTATAACTCCGAGCAACAGGCACGACATCTCCGCTGGAAATAAAACTAGCTTATAAAATATAAAACTTTAAAAATGTATATATGTAGGAGAGGAGGTGCAAGGAGGAGCTGCGACTAGAGCTGATCGCAACTCATATCTGACTGGTCTGCTGCGAGGGGACCTTGCACTTTGCAACACGTGTACTTTCAGAGATCCACCTTGATTCAGCCGGTAAACAAAACCGCGAGCAGCTGAACTCAAACTGGGAGAGCCTACGTTAATCCACGTGGTGAAGACACCCTCGGTCGGTACCGGTCACACAAAGCCGCAGTTCATTCCTACTCCAGCTGTAGATTTTTTCCCCCCCCCAAGTCAAGTGATGTTGGTCACCCAGTCGGTTCACGTCCAGCATCAACAGCGCGGAGGCGAAGCTCTAAATAAAAGCGCACTTTTAGTCTGTTAAAAACCACATGAAAACAATGTGTAAAGCCCTGCAAACCGGCTGTTCCATAAAACTATTCTGTATTGTACTAGTCCTCGGTTCCCATCGCAGGCGGTGTCGGTATGCGTGTGTTTTCTACTGAAAACACGGACTGACCGGTTCGGTTGGCTGATGCAAGTTACCCAACAAGTTCCTGCATCGGAGCAGACGGCGGATCTCCAACCCGGATACCCGGAAGCGGAGGGTAGGAAAGAAAAGGGTCCTCAACATCAGTAACGTTAAAGGAAAGACCCACCCTGAAATACTCTAACATTGTTGTGTAAATGTTTCTACCTCTATTTTGTTATTTGGTAGTTTTTTTAAAATCTAAACTTAGACGACGTGACGTCACGTAGAGATATGGCCATCTCAGCTACAATGGAGTTTGAGGGCTAAAAGACGTTTAAACTTTCTAAAACATAAACGGTAAATATCAGGCTTTGGTGTCCTTTGCTTTTTAAATGTATTGAATGTATTGCTTTATTGAATCAACAGCACAGCTACATAGTACACAGGATAAGATGTTACTGTCCCTTGTGCCATTATCCAGGGCAGACACTCATAGAGCCTCAGTTCAGATATGATATGAATGATACCAAAAATACCAAATGAACACCACAGCCATCAGACTTTTTAACGCCTGCCCTCTACAGCTCAACTGAGGACCGCTTTGCTCCTCACCACTTATCACCTATAACGCATCACCCTGCACTTTATGCATTCCTGTTCACATGCATCCATCGCCATTAATCAACTCTGTATATATGTATCATCCATTCACTCACAAGCTGCTCTTCTCATGCTTACCTTAAACCTATTACCTGTATATATGTAAACATGCCATCCATCCGCTGTGCATCTACTTCATGTTTATTGTGTATTTTATTGTATTTAGGCTTTGTATTTTATATTTTTATATTCTGTTTTTTGTGATACTGTCATGCTGCTGCAACCCCAAAATCCCCCCCCCGGGGATCAATAAAGTATCTATCAATTTATCTATAGCTGACAATAGGCCACGCTGTCATAAATCTACACTCATTTGTCAGATGGCACCATTTGCCAACTACCCACTCTAGCCAATAGCAAAACAAAATGCTACAGCTCGTGACACCAGCTGATTTTACTGATTACCACACCAGAAATCAAAGAGGAGGAACTAATTACTGGTGCAGAGTGTGGTTGGAATGGAGATCTGCATGTCCTTGGGTCACAATGGCACGTGATTGAAAACCACTAGAGGGTGATCCAGCTGGGAACGATTATGCGGTCGTGTGAGAGGTTTACAGAGTCAATCTCTACACACTAACTAACTCCCAGACTGATCTTAGCTGCTCTGATAATATCAAATAATAAAGTCACAAATAATACTATCACATCTGCACCATTCCTGAACATGTCCTGTTGTGTGGAGTCAGCAGGATAATCTCAGTTGTATCGTTAAGGGTGTGATACCCCGTCCTAAATGTCTAGTGTGAGCATAAGTCCAGCTGAGAGACAACAAAAATATCTGATCTGTACCACCATTTATTGTTTTCACACTTTGGGCATTGTGAAGCCCTTTGAGACTGTAACAGTGATTAATAAAAATAAATAGATAATAATGCAATAAACCATGTGCAAATGTATTTAAAAAGTGTGATCCATTTTCCTTGTACATTTTAACATTTAAAGTAACGCTAGACAAATCTATGAGCCTAAATTACATAGCGGGGCTGCAACAGAGAAGAGTGTCCCACCCCCACCAACTAATGTATGAGGATGGGATGAAATTCTGGTGTTGGTATGGTCACTGGTGTGAAATCTTTACTGCGCACAGGAAGTGACAACGCAAAACTCAAGAGCGGAATACAAAACTTGCTCCTATGCAGGCTGTGAGCGAGTGCTGAACCTGGGTATTGAAGTCCTCAAAATTCAAACATTTACCTCTTGCTGCCATTTGTGCCAACGTGCCAAGTTTCCTAGCGCAGCTTTAAGGAATAATGAATTAATCTCGTGGGAGAATATTTCTGTAACTTATTGTTCATTCTATCCGTATGCCAGTTGTCACTCATTTTGACTGTCACACATGGGTCAGCCCTCCTTCTTCAAGAGGTTTGTACCTCATGTACACAGCAATATAGCGTGTCTGGGACTGGTTTGTAAATTGAGAATTTCCTGTTAATGTTCCTACGCTGGGAAGTGGGGGAGGGGGATGACTGTGAAAGAAAGGGGAAATAAAGGGGGTGGAGGTTGGACAGTGGGAGCTAGATAAGAGAGAGAGAGAGAGAGAGAGAGAGAGAGAGATAAAACAGTTCAACATGTCTGGTTAAACTCTAGCCCTCATGCTTTGATCTGTGATATGGCCTGCAGAGTCAGCAGTCAGCCACAGAGGCTCCTCCTGCACGTGGGTAACACACACATGCATACATAAATGTACACACACACACACACACACACACACACACATTATTAATTGCACATGCAGTCCACGGTTATGAAAGGGAACATTCAGAAATGCTGCCACTGGCAAAAACTAAAGACCTTCCTAGCGTCACAACATCTAGATTCAATCAACTGTTATGGGGTGCTTTAAGTTGCAGTCATGTTATTAACATCTGTAGCGGTGTGTGGCTGGCCCACAGAGCTCTGTTTGTCTATTAAAGGTCACAGCGGCTGATAGCCCATCTGCAACTATTTGAAGTCAAGTCTATTACGTTATCTGACCCCTGCTCTTTAAAGGCCAGGTTCAAGCTCACATCACAAGTGAACAGCGAGTGGCCTAACACACTCAGTCCTCCCCACCCCGGCCAGGACCCGTAGGAAGAAAAAGGGCTTCAAACCCTAACATGTTAGCGCTAGGATAATAGTGGCATGCAGTACTGGTGTATAGTCACTAGTCAACTCACATGAGCAACAACAACTAATACTAATCAACTGATAACTAATAATATAACTAACAGTAACTTTTTTTATATAGAACTTTTTAAAAGCAAAGTTGAAACATCAGGAAACTAAAAAAAGTAAATGCATTAAAAATGATGAATAAAACAGGAAATAAAAAATAATAATGCCACAAAATAATTTTAAAAAAGAGAAAAGCTGGTCTCAGATCAGCACGTCAGCACATCTAAGACGTGTGATGCTCATGACCCTCTTCATTTTGACGGCCTGCACTAATAAAAAAAAAATGACACGCAATACTGAAACGTCCTACTTTGTGTCCCATGATGAAAAATAACAGACCAAGAGTCAAAACGTAACGGCATTTATTGAAGTCACAGTTCGTTTAACTCGTTACATAACCAGTGATCCTAGACCAGCGCTCTTTTTCCTAGACGCTCTGTTAATGTGGACCCAGCACTGCAACAATCAGAACCAGATTCACTTCATTTGCTGTGTGCAGTTACTGTACAGGAAGTTGTAATGTAGTAACATGAGTACAGGCGTGCACATTCAATGCAAGAGGACAGTGAAAGACACTAATAATAATAATAATAATAACACTAATAATAATAATAATATAACAACAACAATGATAATATAACAATAATAATAATAACAACACTACTACTATTACTACTACTACTACTAATAAGTAGTAGTCACTACTTATAGTAATCACTACAGATTCTACTTCTCAACATGGCCATTTCTTTTACTATCTCTCTCTCTCTTTCCCTCTCTTTCTCTCTCTCTCTTTCCCTCTTTCTCTCTCTCTCTCTCTCTCTCTCTCTCTCTCCCTCTCTCCCTCCTCTGTTCTGTTCAGAGGCATGACCTTCGCCCAGAGTGTTTCTCAACCACCACCCTGAAATGAATAACACCCTCCAGACTTTTAATCACTCACTCAATCAAATCACAGAATCAATAATGAATGGTTTTTGCACTGTAAACACTATTGAATGCAACCTTTGCCCTTTGGATCCAGTCTTGCCTGATCACGCCTGTATGATTCTACATACTGCATTATTAAATACACAACGGGACATTTTGCAAAGTTCAACCTTAATTATCATTATATATATATATATATATATATATAGCCAACTACTCTGATTTAAGATGTCAGAGTATGTATATGTAGCTGTCAACAGGCGTGTGGATGTGGATCTAAGTGGCCAACAGCTATGGAGCAAGAATGAGCTGACAGCAAATGATCGCTTGTTTTAAATCAACCAAGTGATTTCATTTATTTTGGGTCTGTTCCTCTCTTGACGTGAGCAACCAGGCAATAGATGTGACATTTACCTGATCACACCATACTCTACCATACCACTGATGGTAGTATTTTGGACTACGACCGCAGGCCAGCTGGATTCTGTTTACAATGGGTGGCTCTAAGGTCGTTTTTGTCCACTCAGGAGCCTGTATTTGTTTTAGGCTTTAACCTCATTGGGTCAACCCTGACTCTTTACGTATAGCTACTGATGCAAGAACCCATGTGACACTGTACGCCAACAATTCCCTGGAACAGTTGTTGCAATGTTCGTCACACTTTGGCCTTAGCGTTGTGGGGTACACAATTGTACCTCCATGATAAGTGTTTTATCATGGAGGTCAATGAAGACCCATTTTCAACAACTGGCAGTCTGTTTATTTGGCCTTGTATGTTTTGATGTTAAATTGAGTTAACAGAGGAGCACTACACACGTTTACTGTCAGTACATTTTAATATATCTTACTAATGTTCAAGGACATATTACAAAGAGTTCCCTGTCATTGTGTTTTGATGTAGATTCCTACACTTTTTTCATATATCAGAAGTCTGTATACTGGCATTAATGATATAATTGGCTGTGTTGTGTCAGAGAGTTAGTCATGTATACTGAATACTGTTTGTCGAGAAAGCCTTTGTGTCATTAGTGGCTAACTGATTTTATGAACCTATATAATAGCTTTAATAATATTATTTATATAGTAATTATCAAAATAGAGTTACAAAGGACTTCACAGGAGTAAAAAACAGCCGAGATAGGGATACAGAGATAAAACCATATATAAAAACAAAACATTCTAGTACAGAAGGATAGATCAAACAATATATGAAAATATTCATTGAAGACAGCAATCATACAAGCGTATGATTTTGGTAAAAAGCATCCACCAAATGGCATATATATGAAAGTTTGGCCTAGCAGTTAGAGAGGCCGACCCATCACCGGAGGGTCGCTGGTTCGATCCCCGGCACCACCAGGAGGGCGTATTCCAGCTGTGAGCTGGTGATTGGAAAATGACTGGTGTCACAGCTACGGTGCCCACCAACACTGCAGAAGTGTTGCAACTGTCCTCTGACCTGAGCTGCATGTGCATGTGTGTGGGGTGATATATGTGTGTGTGTATCTATTCAGGGGTGCGTGAAAAATGCATTTCGTTGTCTCAGTACTTGTATTCTGTGCAATGGCAATAAAGTTGAATCCTAATCTTAAAATATTGTTTAAGGTCATTCTCCCCGTGTCCCCTTGGAGCAGCAGCACCATCTAACGGACACAGTCCGAACTGCAGCATGTCAACTCAAGATTGTCTATCAAATAGGAGGAGTTGCCAAACGTTGTCGTGTTAAGGACCCCTAAGTAGTTATTTATTTTTTGTTGCAAGATAGGACTTAAATAGAAAATAATTACATAACAGTTTATATTTTAGTTGGGGACATGGGGAGAGGGAAACCTATGATCAAAATGGTCATTGTTATACGTTGTTATTGTTGTACTGATAATTTGAACCATTTATCATTTTACCGCTGGAATCCAATTCAAGGACCCCTGGAGGTCCCCAGACCTATACATACAAATAACGTATCATTTCTATGAACAGGCTAATTGAATGATCTGTGCTTCATGGGGGGGTTTCATCTTCCTATCTGTAGGCGCTTATACAACTTTGAGAACTACAAGTCCCACAATTCCTGTGGGCTCAGTCGCTGCTAAACTGGAAAGTACGGAACTGTCTGAAAATAGACGTTTCTTACTTTCATTTTCACTTTTAATGCTGAGTAACTGTGAGTAGTTTCCGTGTAATGCATGGCATAGCATTTAACAGCGAATTATTATTATTTACACCGTTGCTGAAGATAAAGTGTGTCTCTTTACTAAACTAAATCACTTTTCATCAACAGAGTCGACATGGCTTCTCTGACTATGCGTCCCGAGTCGAAGAAAAGGGTGAGCACGCGACGTTTTCAGGAGGAGATAAGCTAACCATCGACATGTTTAAACGCAATACTCCCTCGTCTACCTGTTGTGTGTGTTACTGTGCTAGTCTCCGGATAAATGATGTGTTTTGATAATGAAATGAAACCCAGCAGAGGTCATATCAGGTTACCAGGTAGTTGAACTTGACCTGGTTATGAGGCAGTCAGCCGGAAAATGGCCTGTTTGTTGTGTGAGGGATGGTCATCCTCCCTGAATATCACTCATTTGTGGGGATTGGATTTAAAAAAATGGGAAATTGATCAAAATAAATACCCATGACCTCCTTTTCCAGGTGGATGACTTCGGCCAGCAGCTCACCAAAGAGGTAATTTACTCTGTAATGAGAAAACCTAACTATCACCTGAATTTGTAGTTTTACAAATTGATCAGAATTGTGTGTTCATCTAGCGTGACATTAGTTTTTGTTTTTGTTTTTATAATAGGCAGAAGCCCTGGTTTCAACATTTTTCCCTCAGAAGATTACAGAGATGGAGACGCTGTTGACGGTATGAGTGTTAAAGTGTTTCCCAAACTGGGGTCGTGGACCTCCCGGGGTCCTTGAGGGGTTTCCAGGGGAAATGAGGAATAGATGGAACGTATAAGTGTGGCTGTTATGATCATGGCATCCCGGTTGTATCGTCTAGACAGTTAATTTCTGTACCAAGTCACATCTAACAGCTCAAATCTTCTCTGATGGGGTTTGTTGGGACAAAATCTGATCAAACTGTGGTCTGTGATCGAATGCGTGTCTATTTGGGGGTCTGTGACATGAAAACATTTTATACACTGATGACTTGTGCTTGTTGTCAGACGTCACTCAGCGTTGATGACCTGGGATCCCTGAAGGCTCCCCTGGACATCCCAATTCCAGACCCAGTTAAAGAGGAGGCCAAACGCAAGAAGAAGGAGGAGGTAGGTCTCACAAGCAGCAGGTTTCCGTTTTATACTCAATTAAAAAAAATATTTAGGTTTGATTTCAAAACAAAACAAAAGTGTTTTAATAGGGATATTGCATTAGTTAGAGTTGTTAATGTACGGGTAATTGCCAAATTAAAGAAACACCATTAAGGTTTTATGGACTACCAGAACCACTTCAGTGATTCCTCAAGTGTCTCTAAGGGGTTGGATAGAAAATACCAGTGCCAGGTTGTATAAAATGTCACAAGTTTCTACATCAGGAGACTCACTTAAGTATTTTATTTTCCTAACCATAGGGATTTGTTTAGGAGTGTTGCGTCAAGCCTCTCAGCCAAGGGTTTATATTTAGTGTTTCATTTAATTTCAAGGCACAACACTGCATCAGGGTGCCTGGTTACCACGGCAACCACCCGCTGCACAATTTCCAAGGTTTTTTTCAATTTGGCAGACAACACCTTTTTTTTATTTCTGATCATTTGAAAATGTTTTGGATCAAATTAACATTTACACCTCAAGCTGCTGTATGAAGTGTGAATTCAGTTGACATCGACTCCTGATTATTTTCACTAAACCTGTTCATCTTCATCTCTGACTAGTAAGAACAACCCAGTGGCACCTGGCTAGACAGCTTGAAGCACAGACTTCCAGAGAGCCAGCAGATAATGTTAACATTAAGTGCTGTCTGCTAGCTGGATCTCACACACAAAATATCCTTTCATGAATGTTGAATTATTTGGAAATATCAGAAATCGCCTAACTGCACAATCACTTGGAAGACCACCGTAGTATTAAAGGAATGGAAATACCCTTAAGGTGCTTCACGCAATATAAAAAATGTTTTATGCAGTTCACTCAAGGATAAGGTGACCATCAGGGAAAGATTTAGGACTCAAACTTACTTACGGGAAAACACACCCCATCTGTTTTCACTATTTATTGTATCCCTCATTTTTTTCAGGTGACTCCTTTTATTTTGGCAGCTGTCGTCACATTACCTGCAGGGTTTTAGAGAGGGGTAGGTTCCAACGTCGTCAGGGTGGTGGGTTTTGTGAGGGAGAAGGGAATGGAAGAATATTTTTCGATCAGCCAGTAGGAGCAAACTTACACAAGGAATAGAGACTACAGGAACTAGAGTCAATTTCTTATGCAAGTGAAACATCCAAAACGTGTAGGACATTTCACATCTTCATTTAGGCGGCCAGGAAAAAAAAACAACACTTGGCTGTCTAAGTGATTAATAAGCAATGCAAACTCCTTCACCTATTGCCTCCTGTCCTTATGTTGCAGAAGGAGGCAAAGGCGGGGAAGAAAGACAAAGACAGTGATAAAGAAGATGAAGACGCAGGTAAAATGAAAACACACCTACATCGAGTTAGGAGCCGTACCTAACAACCATAACACCCTCGAGGCTGCACTGAGTGTTACTGCTAAATGGCATGTTGTTGGTTTGTGTTATCCTCCAGGTCCTCCTTGTGGTCCCATCTGCTGCAACGAGCGCGTGGAGACTCTGCTGAAGGAGGTCAAGCCTCAGATCCAGACACTGAAGGAGAAACTCAACACGGTAAGCCTCTTTAGACTCTCTGAATGTGTCTGTAGCTCCATTCATATATATATATATGAAAATTCCCCACGGTAGGTATAATGTTTACACGCGATTTTTACTCATTACACACACTTAAGAAGATACACGGAGAGGACCTCACGTGCCACGTTTAAACAGTCATGGAAATGGATAGGGGGAAAAAAACCTCCAGGCCCTTTTGAGTGTATTTACTCGTGTGTTTAAATGTGGCTTACTCCCCGAGCTAGACAAGTATTCACACAATTTATTATATTTATAATTTATTACTATATATTAGATTTTCTCACTGAAGATGAATACATTTTCATTTTCTGGCAGGTGTCTATGTGGGTGCAACTCCAAGTTCCTAAAATCGAAGACGGCAACAATTTTGGCGTGGCTGTACAGGTTAGTGACTGGTAGTAATTTGGTAATGTCGTAGAGAGATTCAGTCTTTTCTGTATCTTGAAAATAAATATTTATTTTATTTTAATTTAAACTTTATGTAGCCATGTAGTGAAATATTTGTAACATCTTGTTGTAGGTTGGTTGTCTGCAACTTTTCTCATGATGCTGCTTTCTTGCCAGCTGTTTGTTAAATATTACCACTGGTAATAATATGATTGAACTTTTGCCTCATATTCTTGGTTTGAAGATAGATGAGTTCTGTAGATGAGTGAACAGCTCACCGCCCCCAGTTTGACTTCAAATCTTTACGTACGTCCAACAGGAGAAAGTGTTCGAGCTGCTGACCAACACGCGCACCAAGATCGAGGGGTTCCAAACTCAGATTTCAAAGTAAGAGGCCACACCAACGGGTTCATTTATGGAAGAAACTTTTATTTGAACAAGAGAAGCAAGTCACCTCCCACAAATGATGCAGGCACCTTTGGGCCAATCAGTAATAAGATGCATCATTCATCAAAATCAGACCCGCTGGGCCTTTTGAATGTTTCACAGTGCCAACATGCCACATCCCTCCAAACCTCATCAGAATCAGATCAGTGATTTCACCATTTAGTGACCATTTTGACATTCAATTATAGCGCCCCCATTAGGCCAATCAGTGTAATTTCTAAGGATAGCAAGGGAGACAGTCATGACTGAATGATGAATAACTGTTTGTTTGTTGGGTCTGTCAGATACTACAGTGAGAGAGGTGACGCTGTGGCCAAGGCCTCCAAACAGCCCCATGTGGTCAGTATCCAGTATCGTGTGTGTGTGTGTTGTAACTTGATAAGAGCATCACTTGGCACTAATATCCCAGATGAAAGCATGTGTGCGTGCGTGTGTGTGTGTGTGCGTGTACGTACTATATTCATGTGTGTTTACATTTGTGCGTGTATTTATTGTATGTACTGTGTGTGTTAATGCCTGTGTACACTTTTTAATAAACTTTGTGTACTGTATGTCCCAGAGATAAAATTGACATAATTCTAATAATAAGTTATGTGCATGTATTGTGTGTAACTACCTCCGTTTGTGTCCCATGCTTCTGCTGCAGGGAGACTACAGACAGCTGGTTCATGAACTGGACCAGTACCAGTACTGTGAGCTTCGCCTTGTGGTCCTGGAGATCCGCAACACATACGTAAGACACTTACTCCCTGTTTTTTACTAAAATAATATCATTGGAAAGTGTGTGTTTATATGTACACATGCATAAAAATCTGAAAATGAATGGAAAGCTAAGCTAAGAGTCAAAATGCTGTTTTAAAGTCTGCTTACATACCTCATCTGTATTGTTCAAACGTCATCAGAGAACATGTGGTTGTCACTATATGGTTTGGTAGATTGACTGGCCTGTTACATGTGGGATCAGTCCCCGCTTTGGCCCGACAGACAGGACGATGGCTACATGGACTCCATTTCGTCTTTAACAGGAGGATAATCAGACCAACTGCAGCGTCTTGTGTTCTGACTGATCGACACTCCGCCTCCCGTCCATTAATCACTATTTGTCTCTATTTTTTATCTCTTCCTCTCCCTATTGTCCTTCTGTTTGATGCTGCTAATGAACAGGGCGGTACAGGCGATGATGAAAGGAACTCTTTGATGCAATTATATGTATCTCTCTCTCTCTCTCTCTCTCTCCCTCTCCCCCTCTCTCTGTCTCTCTCTGCAGGCTGTGCTGGTTGACATCATTAACAAGAACTATGACAAGATTAAAAAGCCAAGAGGAGACTGCAAGGCTCTCATCTACTGAGAGTCCTGCCTGCGCCGGACACACAGACACAATTTCACCCATGATACAATTAGTGTTATGTGACACTCCTATCAAGTAACAATACACCCAGTCTGTCAACAATGTTTTCATTTTCGGCTGCACTATGACTATTAACATTTTTGCTCGGATTACAAAATAAAGCACCATCGTTGCCATACCACGGCCTGCAAGTACTTTCTGTCCAAATTCAAATACCTGTGTCTCTCTTAGCGACTTTTCCCACATTATTGTCCCACAAATGAAAGCAAACCTGCAAAATTAGTTCTTGAGATGCGAGAATCAGCGAGCATTATTAATCAACCACATAGGTGGTCTGAGTCAGCTAACACTCCTGTAATCTATTACTGGAAACTTCACTTTGAGCTGTAAAATGCATTTACAGTGTGTGTCCTAACCCAGGGGATGAAGCGTCCCCCGTCCTCTCACCTATCAAAGTCTCAATACAGACACAGACATTTTCAACTGCTCTCACATTTTAGTGATTCCAACGTGATATTTGTTGCTGAGAGCTTGGAGGCAAAACATGAAGTGCACATTATAATCTCCCTACTTACTTATAGATAAGGATGATGCTGGGATTACAGTGTTTCTCAGCAACTTTCCTGACTTCGCACCATCCTGAGCGCTCAAAACATCTTATTGGAGAAATGTCCTATTTCGTTGTGTAACACTACTGTGGATGCTTGTCTGTGTCGATGAGCAGTCCCGCTCCTGGCAAACCAGGACAGCCCCAGCTGGGTTTGAGGCGGTACCATCCCTGGTAGAGTCCTCTCCATCCCAGGTAACCCAGAGCGCCACCTAGCTGGTGGGAGGGGAACTCCGGGAAGTGGGCGAGCAGACACAACAGCAGGAACATCCACAGAGCGAGTAGAAATACGCACAGGAGGAAGATGATTCTTAAGGGGGCTCCCGCGGACATCTGCAGGGGCTTTGCTTGGGCCAGGTTGGGGCCAAAAACGGACATTTCCTCGACGAGCAGGAGGCAACACAAGCAGAGGATGAGGACGTCATCGGATACCTCGTAGCCACGCCACACCATGCCCGATTTGAGACACGAGGCCTTGCTCTGGTCCTCGTGGAGCAGCAGCAGGGGCTGACCCGGGGAGCCCGAGCCCTGGCTCAGAGCCCCGTCCTGGCCAGCGGCCACCGGCTCATAGCAGGTCCCCGCTGCGTTCTCCAGCAGGGCCAGGAGACGCCGGCAGCCCCACCACAGAAACCCCGCCACCCCTATCCGAGAGAGGTGGCGGAGGGAGAGAGAGAGCGTGCGACGGGCTGAGAAGGAGTAGAGGAAGATGAAGGAGCCGATGAAGCTGCAGGTCCAGCCCCAAGTCGACAGGAGGAACTTCCTGGGAGACAGTTTTGAAACAGTTATGTGGATAAGCGTTGCACAGTTCCAATATAAAAGCATACAGTCTTTATTTTCCACTTGGTCAAGCCCCTGGAAGCTTGTGTATGTTGTAGGAGTTCAAGTAAAGACAGTAGACTTATTGTAGTTGAGGCTGGGCATGACAGACTGACCTCTCACCTATAGCTACCATAGACACATATGCATGGAGGGGTCACAGCAACCTGCACGAATACCACTGAGATGTAGGCCTCAGGTTGGATTATTGATAGATGCATGAGTTTGAGCTATTGACTTCATCAGTGGTATGAGAGCAAAAAGCATTAAATTACGTCTTCGGTGACCTCCCAAATATTTGAAAACCTTCAGAGCAAATAATTGGTTGAGGTGTAAATACGTTTCAACCTAGTTGGGCAGCTATTAGAGTTAACTTGACTTTCAGAGAGTATATAACAGTATAAAAAAAAATACTCCTGAGATTGACAAATCATTGCTGATAACCCACTTGAAAACTTCTTAAATCCAATTTTGTTTTCAATTTCAATTGTTTTAATTGATTTACGTATTGGTTCTGAATGTGCTGGATGGGTTTCATAGCTGTTGGGCCCATAACGTTACACCTGTTCAAAAACCCATCCTTTCAAACGTGCATAGGGCTCAGATGGGTCAGATATATCAGTCAGCTTGTCTCACTTCCTGAAAAGTTCACCGCATAGAAGATATGAGATTTCCTGAGAGCGAAGATAGAATAACACACTGTGTGAAACCAGACGTCTCACCTGTACAGGTAGTGGTTCCTGTTAGCGAAGATACTGTACTTGGACACCCAGAAACTCAGCACAGGTCCAAACAGGACCAAAGCAGATAGCACCAGGTGGAAATGGCCTCTGACTAAGCTGCTCCCCAAACATCTGGCCAGCAGGTTTGTCACGAACACCAGAGCGCCGTTCAGCAGACGGAGGATCAACCTCCCTGGCAGTATCAGCTCTGCAGCCATCTTGTGTAATTTCCCCAAGCTGATATCTGGCATCCAGCCATTCGATGAAGTTTCAGTCTTTAGATCCATGTCTGCCTGTTTACTGTTCTTCTTTTTTCTTCTTGATTATCCCTTTTGTTCAGTTCCTGCTTTAGCCTTGCCAGTGTTTTCCCTCTTCCCCTCTTATTTCATTTTCTCCTCTGCTTGAGTCCAAGTTTAGAGGTCCCAATTACAGCCCTGTGGTGGCGTCTGCTCTCGCTGGGTTTTTTTTTGTCTGTGTGGAAGGAACACCAGTCCCCACTCTGGGACCCTTTCTACTTCATCACTGTCAGGCCTGTAGCAGAGCACATGGTTTATAAAAATACTACCCTTCTCTCCCCCTCACCCTGAAAAACCCTCCCTTCCATAGCACAGATTAGAAGCCCAGACAAGGTAATGGCTGCTGCCGTGACACGTAATGCAACCCAGTTTTACAAAGACAATGTGGTCCAACACTAATCTTAGCTTTGAACCTGTATAACCGACATAAAAGACTAAAATCTCAATCGGTCCATGGTGGTCTAATATAATATCCCTTTACAATCTGATCAGTTTTGTACTTATTGTTGTAATACAACATTGCTAATTCCCCAGAATGTAGCATCAAAGTGTTTGCAATGTGCAGGCCTACAAATATAATCATTACCCATCAAATGGGTCAGTGGCTCCTTATTTGGCCATGATTAACCTTTCTCTTGGGTTCACCTTTGGTCTCCATTATTAGAGTCAGCTGTTGATGCCCAAACTAATTTAGGTTATTAACTGTTGCCAGTCTGCATGTGGCACCAGGAGCAGCTGCTCTCCTCACAACACATCCAGCCTCTACAGCCCCAGTCCTTAGTCCAGGGCTTCCTAAACCTTCTCTGGCTCTGGAGCCAAATTGAGTAAATTTAGTCTTACCACATGCCTCATGCTTATTAAGACATACTAGTACTAGTTTCATGACCTAGGAAATCCAGCCCCGCTACCCATTTTGGCTCCCAGTCTATAGGAACACTTAGAAACCAGTAGAAAGACAGCCTTAGTCCACGTGAAAATCGCTAGCCCCACAACAAAAAGTTTGTGCAATATTGTTTTCTTCAAAATGAGTGGCAAGGCTCAACTCAAGGATCAGCTGTGCTATCTTAAGAATTATTAATATCCTAAAAAATTAAGGGCAGTGGTTTCAACTCTCTCTGCACTGTTCTTTGAATCCTTCCTCTTTGCCTTTTATTTATTGAGATGCAAAATCCCGAATGGTTCAATCAGACAGAATTACTAATATTAGTAACGAGGACATTCATCATCTGGTTTATTTGTTCACTGTTTTTCTTTCCCTACTCCACTTTTAAAAGGCCACTTTTCCCCCTGGGGAGGTTTTTCAGAACCATGGCTAGCTCAATATATTTAGAATAAGGAATCTAAAGCACCATTTGTTTCACTGAAACTAAATTCCAGCTGACAAATGATCTATGGTGGTAGCGGGTTACTATAAGAAACACATTTTATTTAAGGGGAGGGGACAAGTGATATATACAACAAGTAAGTCCTTGTTTGGCTCTGGGTGCCAGAGAATCTAGGTCTAATTTTAGACCACTTACTGCATTCCTGTCATTACAATGCCCCCCAAAGCAGCTTTGCCACAGCCCCTATAGCAGCTAATTGTCTGTCGGTAACTTTGCTACCGACAATTGTATATTCAGCAGGGATACCTACCGTGCTTCCACAGGAGGCACCAATGAAAACATCAGGATGACCTAAAAGTACAACTTTAAAATGCTCATTCCCACTGAGGTTCGTGCATTTTGATAAATTCCACATGGTCATAAGGGAAAAGTGCAGAAGGGGACTCATCTGCAGCCTATATCTCCTATGGAATTGTATATTACATTTTATCAGTGCCCTGCTTTTGCCTGCATTTAGCCTGGTAAAGTAAATTTAGCAATAACTAATTTTAAATGTAACCCTTACCATCTGGTGTTTCCCTGCATCTTGTTTCTTCTGACATCTGTATGTTGTTTACAGGACTTGACATAAACACAGAAAAACCATCAGCCTCGGGCCACTGGTGATTGGTCGAGTTTAATGTCCTGACTTTCAAATTCAGATGTAGCAAAAACAATCCAATTACATTTTAAGAAATGTTTTATTGTTACTGTAAAACAACAGTCAGAGTGAAACAAGGGCATTGGTATAAACACACTCAAAAATCACGTACTTAGATCAGTGTGTATGCATGTAACTACACACACACACACATACCCCCCCCCCCAATCCCTTCAACAAGTGTTGACCTCAGCACATTATGCACATTCAAATCTTCTGAACAGATCATATGTTCATGTTGGCAAACAAAATGATTTCCTTTTGTTTGTTATCTTCAAACCCATGCCTGTGTTCACAAAGTTGGAGTGCTGACCCAAGATCGCCAATAAGACCTCAGACCATGTTAATCATGACAAGAGGAAAGTCAGCACTCAACACAACTCAGTGAATACACTCCCCAGACACTTTTACCATTAAAATACTATACATTATTTATACAGAATTATCATTTTAATCTTCAAAGTTTCTCCCTGCATATCTAACATTGATTTAATGTATAACTAACTTACCATTAATTGGGTGAAAATGCTTTTTTCTTAAAGCACCATGAGTTCTGTGAGTATGCAATCTTATGTGATAGCTCACTAAGTAAGCGCTTAGCGTTGTGAGCTTCAGTACATTGTGCATGAAAGGTTTCAGGCCAAATTCCACAGTTTCGGCCTGTTCATTTCATACATGAAAGTGAGGCGAATAAAAAAAAAGTCAAATAGGACATCCTTTTAGGTGATCTCACCTAATCTCCGCCCTAATCTGCACTGTTGGCAAAACAAGCTTATAATGCCTTCTGATTTAACACTTCACAACCACGCTATAAGTATAATTATTAATATCCAGCATTGTATTTGACAGATATTAAAGTCTCTCTCACTCTTTGTGAGCTTATTGTCTCCCTCTGTTAGGGCCAGCCTTGTCCTGTCTGTGGTGATGTCACTTCCTCTGACATTAATTCCATAGTCTGTGTTCTTCTGCCAGCGTGGCGTCTCAGCCGTCAGTCTCTCTCCCTCTCCCTCTCCTCCTCCAGAGGATGGGTTTGTCTGTGCTCCCACATGCAAACCGCTCCGTCCCACTGTGGAGAAAACAGGAAGGAGAGAGAGAAGGAAGTAAGAATTGTCGAGGAGGAGAGGAATAGAGGTAAAACTCAAAGAAAACCCAATTATTTTTAATGTTAGTTCTTTCTACTGTGGCCCTGATTTAAAATTTCATGACTTTTCAATGACTCTCTGTAACTAACTTGGAGCACTTCCATGGCCTGAAAAGTATGTTTGTCCCTGTTTGTTAATGTTGTTTTTCAGCTCCAAAAGATTTAAACAGTCTGGTTTCTAGTGCAGTTGGGCTTTTATGTCGAGAAAGCCACCATCTAATGCAATGAATATGTGAAACAAGTTGCAAAATACATCCTGTATATTCCTGTTATACCCAGAGTATCAAATTCCCTCACTTTTCCTGTCTGGAATACACCTCTCTATATTGCATGACTTTCAGGAAATTCCATGACCAATGGCAGCCCGGTATCTATATCCTTTTCTGTTCTTGTAATGATCCAATGCTTTGATATTGCTCTCATGCTTTTATGTTCCGGCTGTCTTTTTTTTTTTTTTTTTTTGATTACATTTATTATGGATAATCATTAGCTTTCACGTTGACTGCAGTTTAATTGTTTCAATTTCAAAAGAGCTTCACAAAGCAGCACTCACAGAGCTGCTGACAATGTTGTCCTGGTACGGGTGCCAGCTGACGTCCCTCACACACGCGTCATGGCCCGACAGTCTGGCCACCACGGTGCCCGTTAGCACGTCATAAACTGGAAGGACATACACACACACATACACACACACACAAAGAAATCAACCGGTTTAGCTACTTTTAGGCATACGTCTCCTTCTGTGTCTCTCGTACACATAAGAATTGCTTTTAACAGGTGCACAGAGACCTTGACTGGGTTAATTGGTGCTGACACATCGTAAGACAGGTACACAATACAGGACTGACAGACTGTACAGACTAGACGTATTGTATGAGGGCAGACTAAACATAAACACACTTGAGCTTACATTGAACACTGAAGAACTGCTGCAGTGTGGCAGCATTGGCATAGTTGGTAAAAGTAGTGACTGACAGGTGGTGCAGCAGTTAAGTGTACCAAAGGGTCATAATCATGGCTGAGTTGAATAGAATAGGACTGACTTGAGAATGTTGTGAGGGCAGTGATGGTGCAGTAAAGTCATAGATGTGTGCAGGCTGATAAATAACAAAAGATCTATAGATGACAGACAAAACATGCTCTCTAACACCTGGACTTACACGAAATGAACCACCCTAGCCAAGCCTAATCACTGCCAAATGCTGGTGAGAATTGTCTTCGGTGGATAAATCAATAACCCGCCACACTGTCCACTCCCTCTGACCATGAGCCAATCAAATCAAAGCAAGACAATGGCACTGTGTCAAACAGGCTGTTGATTGGCTGCCTGTGGTAGCTGAACTTCTGGAACTTCAGGAACCTCCAGTTTCACCACCGGATGGTTAACTAGCCTAACATTTGTTGGAACTTCATTCTACTCATTATTATCAGCGACACTTAGCAAGTGTGAGGTCACCAGCTCATCTTTTTTTTAGTTTACCAGCCCTCGGCAGTTCAGCTAAAAAGTTCATTTCGGACACACAGACTGGTCATACAGACACACGTACGCACAAATCCACACATGCCCAAACACAAAATGCAGGTAAGACTCACCGATGATTTTGCCGGTGGAGCAGCCGGAGTAGATAAACCTCTGTCCGGTGCTGAACTCTGGCGAGAAGCGGCAGCGGATGAGGGTGTGCAGAACACCGTGACCGCGGTAGGTCATCACCGAGGTGTCACCTGTCAGCTTGTGTCTCTTCAGGGCTGGCAGAGACAGGAGCAGGAACAGGCCAGGGAAATACACAAACATGTTTTTGATTTTGTTTTAAAATTTGACTGGAGTCATAGATGTTTTGCCTCCATGCGTTTGCAAGTAGTCAGAAGATTAAACAAACACCTACACACACTCGGGGATGACAGAATGTTTGCTATGACCTTAGGCTGGTTGTAATCGTAAGGCAAACCAATAATGTCAACAGAAATCAATTATACTTTCAGAAAAGCATTCATTTATGCTTTTGCACCTCTCAAAAGACCCAATCTTCATATAACATCAGTTTGATCATTTTTACGATGATGTATACTATGAATTTACATCATAAACATTTAAAAGGTTGGTAAACTGGATGTAGGTGGGTTTATCCTCCACTACAACCCTCCCTCTCTCCTTTATACCTCCATCGCTTTCACCTTTATTCTCCTCCCCTTTCTCTCTTCATGTGATCTCTCCCTGCTCTCGTCCTCCACCTCCTCTTCTTCTCTCCTCTCCTGCCCTCCTTTTCCTCTTCTCCCCTCTGATTCCTGCACCAACCGTAGCTCCTGCATTTTTCCTCCGCCCGACAACCTCCCTCCCACCCTCCCTCCCTCCGTCCTCTCCTCACCTCTCTGGGGGACCTGCTGCCAACGGTAATCCCAGTTTTGTTGGGTGACAGCCAGGCGTGAGGCGGCCAGTCCCTCCTTTGGCGAGAACCTCCTCACATCCCAGAGCTTGATGGACTGGTCCTTTGAGTTGCTGATCAGATAGCGTGCATCACCCTGACATGGTCACACCATAAGTACTCAATCATCATATTGCATTGTAATTAGGACCCCCCCCCACCCCACACTGACACACAGATAGATGAATGCATTGCACCCAAGAGGTCAAGTTCAGCTACTGCAGAGCCCCTAGAGCAGGTACATCGGCTGATGCAGGGATCAAACCTGTAACGCTCCAGGTGCGGGACTGTCTCTAACAACCCTGTTTTAATGGTTTCGTTTTCTCTCCCTATTCGGGTTAGGCCGATATATTGTTTTGATATATATATATAATATTGGCATCTTGACTAATGGCATAAAATACCAGTACAGCCTTGAAAAATTCATAATCGGTCATTTTCAGTGAGAACTTTCTACTTTCCACTTTCTACTGACCATTGACAAATAAAATAGTGATGGCAGTTGCCCGCCCACCTTGCTGTGGATGAAGGTGATGCCGTCTCGGTGGCCGGCCAGCTGTCCGACGGGCTGCGGTCTGTCCTCCCGCAGCGTCCGTCTGTCCCACACCTTGCACATCGCGTCGTCGCTGCCAGAGAAGAGCAGCTGGGAGGAGCCGTCGGCAAACGCCACCGCATTCACGTCATCCTCATGGGCATCAATCTGAGGGACAGCGAGGGAAGAGAGGCGCGTGACAATGTGTGCTACTGTAGGTATGTGTGTGTGTGTGTGTGTGTGTGTGTGTGTGTGTGTGAGAGACATTAGTTGAAGGAGTGAGATAGAGGCAGTTGGAAAGTGTGGGACATGAGTCGGGTTGGGAACTGAGACCAGTGTTTCCAGAACTGACCAAATCAAAACATGTTTTCCATATCAATTCCCAGATTTTTTTTTTCATTTTTTTAAATCACCATTCAACGCACTCTCTATTTTCCCCTGGTCTGCTGTGTGTGAGAGTGACTGTGAAGTGTAGTGAGGCTCAAACTACATAGTGTTCAGTTCTCTACAGCACAGGGGCAGTTACCTTGTAGCTGAAGTGCGTAACAGCACCAGCATCAAAAAGAAGACTGGAAGCATGGCTGCACTTACATACTGATAAAGAGTCTCGTTTGTCCTCGTTGTTGTTATGCCGCTATGCGCTTCGGCTGCAAGGAATATGCTCCCATTCTGTAGAGAACTGAACTGATTCAACTGATTTCCTCAGTACTTCACCTTCACAGTCACACCCAGTGTACAGTTGTGTGATGTGTTTACAGTTTTGGAGGCTGGTGTCAGTCTGAAGTCAGAGGTATTGTGAGTAGCACAACTATAAAACAGCATGGTGTGAATAGTTCATATTTCTGTGATCCATTCTAGTCTGGGATTGGTAGCAAAATTTCAGTCGATTCGGTTACAGGCTTATTGTTTCTGGTGAGTGAAAGAAAGAAAAATGGGCAAGACAGAGAGCACAGATACACAAACGGGGATGAGAGACAAGGGAGGGACAGAGCAAAAAGAGAGTAAGACAGATAAAGCAGATGGTAGAGGTCATCCAGTGACTTCCAAACAGAGGGGGTTCGGGGAGGAGGGAGGAGGTGGGGTGGACCCCCCCGCAGGCTGGAGCAGGACTTGCTGCTACTATATTACAAGCGGCAGGGCGGTGTGAAACTTCGTGTGAGCCGACACACATTCAGGTTCACTCATATCTGGTTCACCTTGGCCAGAAACAGGTACACACGGGCAAATTAAGCACACAAACACACACACACACACACACACACAAACACATCAAAAACCAAAACAGCAATTGTACACAAAATGTGGAAGCACACACACAAACACGCTAACCTTCAGCGTTCTTTTATTCTGCTCGCGATCAAAGACATAAAGACAGCCATCGTTTGCTCTGAAACGAGAGAGGGGGAGAGAAAATGTAACTTTGTCAGCACTGGATAGAGTAATTTTTAATACTCAAATATTAACAGGGTACTTGGTAAAGATTGCAAGTACACTGCTTTGTCAGTATTGTTTTAAACAGGATTAAGTTTCCTTTCAATTCAAACAAGATAGATTTTCTCCACACTTCAAGTATTCAACCCTCTCTAAGAGGGTTGTCACATCCAACTTATAAAGAAACAAGACGAGGTGTCCCTAGAGATGGCTGGGCGTTCTGGCATGCAAAGCAACACCTCACACCTCCCCTGAACGAGCCACAAGCATGTGCACGTCTAAATTGTTCAACATCAGAACAATGTATGGTGTTGTACCTTCGGGATAGCCTGATAAAAGATAACTAATGGCCGTTATTAGAAAACGAATAGCAGTTTGAACTGAAATGAAAGTGACCTTAGTCCAAGTTTCAAGTCTCACCTTTATTGAACTAGAAAACTGAATTGTACTCACCCTCCGAGGATCTCCTTGCCGTCTGTAGATGCAGCCAGTGAAAACACACAGAACCTCCTCTGATCTGGACTACAAAACACAACAACACAGCCAGGTCAACACTGCGATGCTACTACACTATTTACTACACCGTCTATGCCATACCATACCAAAGAGCTTTCAAAGACCATGACAAGGACTCACATCACCTCTAAAGCAACACTATTGTTGGTGCTGTTATGAGTTTAATGGAAGTCTTTTGTTGAAATGGGCCATAATGATCCTTCCAATTAACAAAATAACATATACACGGTGTGTAGATGGATGGTTGAGGTGACAAGCTCTGACAGCATCATTCATCCAGGTGGTAATGAAGGGGGAGGAGGACCAGCTGGTAGGGAATGATAGATTACCTGCTCCGTAATGCTATAAGTCACTAAGAGGGAAACACTAACTTGAGGTCCAGGGCGGTGTGGGTTTCACTGTCTCCATCTACACTGCACACATGAACTGGAGGGAGGACACAGAGAGACAGAGTACATATGAGTAAAACAACATATTGTATAACTAGGGGCAGAACCAACTATCTAGTAAAAGGTCATGCTGCTGAAAATTGTAATTCCCAATACTTCCTGTAGCAATGTTCAATAAGTTAATCTGCTAGGCAACAAATATGAAGCTAATATTGTTTAATTACAAAATGTAGATCCAAAAATGTAAAAAATGAATCACAGAGGGATTGAAATAGTTCCAGATTGATTAATCACACAAGACCAAGGTTTTGCCTTGGAGGTATTTTAGGAAGCTGAATTGCCCAATTAGCAGGATAACTGCAAAAAAGATTTGTACACATTTTTTTTAACGTTTGAGGCAGGTGAGAACAGAGTACAAGAAACAACCCCAAAAAACATGTTTTTATGGGTATGAGGAGGAGGCTATATTCAGCTATTTCTATTATGTTCTTGACTGGTGTGAACCCCAGAGAAGGTAGACTGCAGCAAAAAACACATACACAGATTTCATCAATCATGCTTTGTTAGAGTTACAGGAAGTGGAATTGGCTTTGGCTTTGTTTGTTGTTGGACCTGTTGACATATTGCATCATATGTTACTGGTCCTCTAGCCTTACTGTAGTCAGACCAGCTGGAGTAGAGCACGTGGTTTGTGTCGGGGGTGAAGCAGACGTCCAGCACACTCCAGCCCACATCTCGGGCCTTCACAGTTCGCCGTAGGTTAAAGCGTCCCCTGGTGGTGTCGTACAGACGGATGTGCTGGTCTGCAAGGAACGAAAGAAGAACATTTACAGTATTCCAAATGTAAATTGATTTTGAAGGTTATTATGGGTTAATCTATCAGATTTACCTTGTTTGCTAACTATGGGCCTGCTGTAATGTATTCTGCCTACCTTACGTTGTAGACATAGTAACATGCATTTTTGGATATCAATTTTTTCAGAATAACCCATTTTCACCTTTGGGTGACCAATCTTTGGTCCCTAATCCAGTGCTTGAAAAACACTGCATTACATTACCACATGGCCATTATGGTAAGAAAACAAAAGCTGTCTCAATCAAATGATAAGTGACTGTAATAAAATGACAGCCACACCCAGTTTATGATGAAGTGCTATACTTGGAGGAAATATTTGTGGTTGTACAGCAAGGTGTGGACTACTGGGCCATATCAAATATTAAACAATGGATTTCATGTATTGTGCTTTATTAATTAACTTTTCCCTGCAAGGTCAAAAAAGTGGGTTTATCTTTTACTTGTAGGCCCCCAAGCAATAAGTTATTTGTCAAACACGGGGTATCCTGGGATAAGGGGCACACCATGTACTCAGGCCGTTATAAGTTCAAATATTATTTGCAAATACTTTTTATGGTTTGTTTTAACCTACTTTGTGTGTGTGTGTGGGGGGGGTTCCACACTGGTTGAGTTTAGACAATAGCAGCATAGTATTTGGAAGTCAATCTAGTATACTTCTCCGTGCCCAGCCACTTACCTGACACTAAAACCCTAACCATTTGGGACTCCAAGCAGTTTAAAACAAACACTAAGAATAATTTGCAACTACAATCATGTTCCACAGGCTTCTTATTTTGAATATGGGTTATTTACCTTGGCAGGCAGAGAGAAACATGTTGCCATCTTCGCTGTACACCCCACAGAAGGCTTTCTGCTGGTACGTATCCTTGTGGGATACATAGTTTGGCAGGAAACTGTGAAGGAACAAAAATGTCAAGAGGCCTCTGGTAAGGAACGTGTCTGATGTATTGTAAGGTTTGATAGAAACATACAGTACAACAATCAAACATTTAGCACTGTTTTATATGTAGTGCCTCCCACGACGTGATAAAACGTGATTTTTGGCATCAAGTTGTGTTCATATCACCTTGTGGAAATTTGGTGAGAAATGTTACAGGTATGTGGATGTATGTACTGTTTAAATATACTTACTGTGTGCGAATGCGACTACACTCTCCATGGGAAAAACTGGAGCCTCTACATCTGCCTTGTTCCCTCTAAAACAGGCACATCAAAAAAGACACCCAACCAGTCAGCATTTACAGAGCATAAAACTGACAGACAGATCAAATGATCAACATAATGGGAAACACTTACACATACATACTGGGTTGCAAACATTGGTAGCTAAAGTAGTAGTAGTGCTCTTTTTTTATGTCACAAATGTCTTGTAAAACTGCAAGTGCTGGAAATTTTCTAATCGTTCTAATGCTCCATTTTGGCCATTTTGGGGTTGAATGGGTTTCAGCGCATCCTTAATTCAGATCTCTGCGGTCTGACCTCTGTGAGCATATGGGTGAAGCTGTGTCGGCATTTCATGGCAGAGGAGGCGGTGGCCAGCAGGATCTGAGTTCGGATCTCACTCCTGTCCACATCCTGAGTGTCGGGCTGGGTGTCCACTGAGAGGAAAACACCACAAGTATCTTGATTAATTATTATCTGACATCAAACTTTCAGAACTATTCAAGGTTCCTACACATTAGTGAGAACAAATTCCATGACTTTTTCACAAATATTCCATGACTTCACAATATTCCATGACATACAGTAACATTTCCATAACCAATACACTTATATCCAGAAATTTTTATTTTTTTTTTTATTTTTTTAAATGTTTCCTTGTCTTTCTTTCCTTATCTTTCTTTTTTTTAAAAAGCAGTGAGTCCGCTCCCGTTAGTATTTTTTCTATTGAGACAGACAGGAAAGTAGAGCGGGACAAAGCAGAGGAGACACATGAGAGAGGGTTCTGGTGGGATTGTATGAGTATGTGGGGGGCCAGAGACAGGAGTCTTAACCACTACACATGTTACTATTTTTGCTGAATAGCTGATTTTAAATGTCCCAGTCTTCTATTGGCTCACCACAACTATCAATTTGTTGTTTGGGTTATTATTGCTTTATAAGTAACTGGATCTACCACCCGGCCTTAACATAAAATACTTGATAGCTGAAGAAGATAAAAGATGAACAATGACATTTCCTAACACTGTCAAAAATGATGATGATGGGAACTTACTGAACCTAAGACATAGGCCTTATATTAATATTCTGTAACCATTTTTTGATACTCTCTCCAAGAATTTAAAATAATCTACTACCTGAATTGTTCACCATGAAAAAAAAAATCTATCTTTACATTCAGATAGTAAAAAGTGTTAGTAATAGGTTACCAGGGGGATTATAGCGATCTCCCAGCCGACCCTCCCAGGCTCCATCGCTGTCCTCATCGGAGTCTGAGTATGACTGGACCAGCTGCAGCCCTGTAGCCCCGCTGCCATGGACCAGCCTCACCTGGCCCCTGCACACACAACAGCAGATCAATTAATCAGCCAGTCAATCAAAGGGTGTATATGCATGGAACAATCACAGCCTCCTATCACCTTGTGCGGACAAAAATTGATTATTCAATCAATTGATGCATAATCAGATGAATCAATCACTCAACAGGGATTAGGACAAAAGAAAAAATAAATCCAAGGAATAATTGTAAGAGTTGTGCGTCTAACATCAAAACATCATATCAACAAATCAATCAATCAGTCATTCATTCATTCAGAGTCTAACTAGTCCAATTGCATCCCAGTTGTCCAATTGTGAGGAACCAGCCCCCATGGGTGAAGTTTTGGTAGCGTGTACAACCACAGTCTGAGCAGCTCCACTGGAATAGGCAGGGGTTCAGTGGGGTTCAGTGGTACTTCAATGCTAATTGATGTGGAAGAGGAGAGAGGTACTTATTTTTTCCTCTTCCAATTCCTGGTACTTGCTGGTCTGCTGCATTACCACCAGTCCCAAATATAGAAAACATTTTTTTGGGAGTGGCTTCAAACAGAGGCTGGTGTATTAACAAATTAACCAGCTGCTTTGCTTTCACACACCCCAAATTTTCGATTCCATACTTTTCTGTTCCATTTTGGAACAGGCAGGTCAGAGGTCAGGGTCAGCTACGGCACCTGGTAGGGATTTATTCTCTTGGTCAAGCACACTTCAGCAGGGCAGATACTTGGCGACATGGGGTCCCCCAGTCTCCCTAATCACTACACTACCTTGCTGCTGTTGCTCATGTGTCATGTGTCTGTGTAATTTTTCAGACTGTCAAGTAAACTAAACCCTTTCAACTCACCTTTCATGTGTTACTTTCCAACAAGAAGAAAACCAATATTCTTCCCATCTTACCTCTGTCAGCAGACTCACAGTGTGAGGGACAGTGACAACTATAAACTCCCAACTCACCTCCTCAGTAGGTAAGCCAGCACTTCGGCTAAGTCGACGTCCTCCTCTGATGCTGACTGCCTGTCCCCCTGCTGCCTGTCAGCCGTCCTGCGGCCTCGGCTGCTGCTGCTGCTGCTGCTGCTACTGCTACTGCTCTGGTTGGGTTCTGCAGGTTCTGATTGGTCTGCTGGGTTGTCACTGGAGGAGCCCCTGCCACCAGACATCCCAGAACTGGACTGAGAGCCCATAGACTGAAGAGATCCTGGCAAAGAGTTCGGGGTTGTATGTTTAATTCAGTGGGATGTAGTTTAAGCAGATAATACGTTTTGGATTGCTCTGATAGAAGCCTATAAATGCACACAAATACAGTTGCTTTTCTTTACTAACTATCATTCACCAGTGAGAGAGAGAATATGTTACATAGTGACAGAGAGAAAGATTGAGTAAGTAGCTAACGTTAGCTAACGTTATTACTGTGGAGCAAAAACATGAGAGAGAAGTAAACAATCATATACAGAAAACAGAAGATGTGCACAAGCTAAATTAATATCAAATCAGTTTAATTATTCACGCAAACCATGAAATATTTCCACTTCGCTGACGAACTACCCACCTGTCTTATTACATAGGTCATGAACGTGATGCAATGGGCTCGTTAGGTTTATCTAATAAAGCTAACGTTAGCAAACTAGCATTATCGTTACCGTTTGACTGTCAAACGGTCTTCTTGACAGCTCGCCGGTCCAGCGCTTCTTCGGTGTGGTACGATTTCAATAATTTGCCCGGTGTATTACTACCGCTCGGTCTAATTTATTGCGTTTATTAAGTAGAAAACTTAAGCCTTTTGCAGCAGTGTTTCACCGAACGGCTGGCAGACTTGCCAGTCCGTGAAACGCCATGTTGTTTACAAAATGTAAAAACCCTGCGCGAGCCGACGTCCTCTTGATAACATGTGATCTACACTGCTGCCGCGAGACTCAAACCCCGCTGTTGGGCTCTTGCATACTGCTGTCACTCATTTTTATTAAATCCCAGTTAAGAATGTCCTAATCTCACGGTATTATTTAACAAAGGACATTAATTTAATGTTCGCCAAAATATTACAACTGTCAGTGTTGCGGAAATGTGGCTGACTCCCTCGAGAAACTGTCCCTCTGGTAGTCAATAGAATCAAACCATTTTAGATACTTCTCGGTGTAAATGATGTCAAATACACTCTACAGTATGCAGAAGTCCCCTGTAGTAGGTCAGAAGTGCCAAAAACTAGCCAAAATCCCCATGCCTGCTTAAATGATAATAATAATGAAAGGTTTTTCTTCTGCCAAACAATACATTTGCTATAAACGACACACACCGGTTGAAATAAGATACAGCTGAAACTCTTGTATACCCAACTTGCAAGTATTTACGCATAACGAAAAAAGGTGCATAAGTATGGCAGGTGGGGGGGCGGTGTCAGCCCTACAATGCATCTGGAATTGTTGTCCAATATATCCAGCTATCAGTCTTCTCAATGTAATTATAATGTAAAATAACAGATATGTAATAATGTGATAATAATATAATAATTAGTGGTGGATCCACAGTATGGCTTCCCCTTCAGCGCCACCATTCTCCATCATACCAGACCACAAACCAATCCTAGACTAGTGGGTCAATCACTACATGGTCAAGTACAGATGACAACAGACATGGGAAATATGTGTAAAGTGGTTTAATAACCAGTGTCAATAATGATGCAAATGGACTGCAACGTTTTTTTTTTAATGAAGTTTCAGATTCTGGAAGCATGTTGAATCAGAATCAGAATCAGATGTATAAAGAATTCAGAAAGTAATAGAGGTATCCCAAAGCCTTGTATATATAAGTCATGACACTGAGTGAACTGGAACTTTTTAAGCATCGTATGTTTCAGGTTTTACTTCCTGGAACATATTGTGTTGTGAAGCGATCCGTGCCAAAATTCTGGTGGAAATTTTAATATTTTGCCGGGCAACATTGGCTAACTGAGCATTCTAAACACTGGGAATCACCTCAGTGAGGCTGTGCTGATTTCAACGCAATAACTATTTCTTAATTGATTTCTGTGATGTGTGACAGAGATAAAACTTTTAGGGAAAACCCAGAAGTTTGCTGTGGCATGCATGGATGGATTGTAGGGTGCACATTTGAGGCCAGTTACAGTTGATCCTTGTTGATCCTAATATCAAGCATGTTCAAAATACAAGACATGTTTGGTGAAAGACAACTTAAAAAAAACAATGACTTCAATTTTCTTTATATTCTTATTAATTAAAATATATTATGCTGTCTAATAAATTATATATCTAATTTTACAATATACATAATATTGCCTACAAAACATGTGCACTTAGTAGTTTTGCATAGTGTTCTGGGCGATATCTTTGAAGGTAAACATCCATTTTTCCTTGAATTCGCTGATCCCCAGTCAGACCTGTGAAAAAGTGAATAAAAAATGCAAATGACGATTAGGGAATTATTATGCCAGAAGTGTGATAGCACATATAGGCTAGTATTTTAATTATGTTAGGAATGTAAATTGTGCAAAGCACACAAATGCCTGTTTAAAAAAATAAAAGCCCTACGAACTAGAACACCATATAACACACATCTTCACTTTAAAAATATTTTCTATTAATGAAGAGACAAGCCAGTCTCAGAATGACACCTATGAGATATCCAACTTGATGAATTTGATCCCAGGAATAACAATGTGTTGTATTTAATGTATTAAATGGTGAGGCAGTACCCCTGCTCTGTGCTCACCCAGCCTTTGAGCTGTTTTTGCAATCTTCTCCAGGGCAGGCTGAACATCTTCTCCCTCAGACACTAGGACCTCTATCTCCCCGACATGGTAGCCAAAGTCAGCCTGGTCAAGATCTATCTGCACTCCCTCCTCCTCAAGAATGAAGGAACGCCGCACTGTTGTAAACTCTGCAAAGCATGCCAGATTCAGCTTGCTCAACCAAGAGTCATCCTCCTGTGAAGAGCCTGCCTCTGCTGTTTTAGGTCCATCTTGGCCAATTACTGGCTTCCTCTGACTTTGACCACTTCCCTCCATAGTAGTCTTTCCTTCATCTTCTATTACTTTTTCTTGACATGCAATCTCCCCATCCCCATAAATGTCTTTTATGACTTCTTTCACCCTCAGCTGAATTTCAGGTAGACTGGTTATTTCCTTGTAGCGAGTACACAGCGCTGCCTCTTTAGGCTGTTCTCCACTGATCTCCTCTGACCTGCTGGCTGTTGTTGTTGGACACTTGAGCTCCCAGCATCCTTTACGTTTACGCAGCCACATGTCTCTCAAAGTGAGGCCGAAGTCGGGGGTGTCGAAGTACTGGTCCTGAAACTGACGCTGACCAACACACACAGCTGGGTAAAAGGAGAGGCAGGCAGAGAGAGATGGAGAGATATGATAAAAATAGAGCAAACTATTCCTTTCATCCCCAGCTATACTAATGAGGCTGATACAGGAAATTAATTGAGCTTTATTATTAACAAGAAACAGATGGCCAGTGTCCTTGCGGTCTACAAACCACGGTACAAACCACAGCAATTAGTGTCACTACAAGTTGGCTTTTCAGTGACCATTTCTAAGTGGATGTAGACAACAGCGTGAGCTAAATGTAATTCTAAATTTCACATTCATCCAGGTGTAAATGTGTGGAAAACACCATGAACACATACCTCCATTCCCCTCCAGTGTTTTGTGAGTGTCAGCATTGCATACAAATTTTCTCTCCACCTCCACACTCATCTGAAATGACAGTTTGACCAACATCAATCCCACTCACGTAAACCCACCTTTTTTCTGTGGAATAGCGTTAACCCACCTTTTGAGACTGACGTACCACTTTTTGACCTAAATTCATAGAATGCATCATAGCACGTAGTATAAAATATGGTATTTTCGAGAAAAAGGCTTAATTAACTCTTTGTTTGTATTGATGATTGTTTGCCTTTTGATGATAGCCCCCCCCCCCTTTTAAAGAATTTAAGTCATGTAATTGCAATGGCTGCACAGACAGTATTTTGTAATAAAGTAGTGTAGTAGCAGCGACAGTAGCTGCACCTGTCTTATTGTAATCAGGCACTAAAGAGTAGTCATTCAGCGCAACCCGCTGCTGCAGAGCTCATGCACAAACCAAAAAAACACCACATCACAAAACTACACCCACAGACCTTTTAAAGTCACGACCACGGCTCCAAATGCACTGACATTAAAAGATTGCGCGACGGATCCAAGCAACCCCTACACGTCAGCAAAGTTTATTTTGCACAGGCGCAATTAGAGACACCTATCGGAGTATTCACGAACATCATTTCCTGTCCCAGTAACGCAGAGGCACACAGATGGTGCATTTTTAATCCTCTCTGCTTCATAAATATTTATTCTACACGCTAGACTATTGATGTGCGCCACACCTATAATTTGATATACAATATGATAGAATCCACGTGGATAATGTTGATTAAAGCATTTATAGACATATAGCGATTATCTAGTTCTTAATTGACTCGTTGTGATATCTTTCTGACACAATCCAAATTGGCAGAATAGATAACAGGCATCATTTTTTATTCACCTTGAATATGAAATTGAGGGAGGGTTTTATACTGCAACGGATTCAATGCCATACAAACATCACCATACTTTTTTGGAAATCCTTTAAGTATTTTTTTTGTCTTACCAATTGATCACTAAGTCCACGGTGTTTCAAAACGCATAAATACTCAGTAATATCTGTAGGGTTACATAAGGGATTTGATAGCCGTGTCTCTGTCCCTTCTGAATGTCAGCAATCAGCCTTGGGGGGAGCTGTGGTGTGTTTACTAGAGGGAAGAGGGGAAGGAGAGAGGGATAGGGCGAATGAAGGGAGGGGGAGAACAGGAGAGAGGGAGGGCAGGCAAGAAAACTTTTCACTTCTGAGGAGCCACAGAGGAAGCGTGTGTGCTGGAGCGGCGACCATGCAGGTAAACGCATTAGCTAATTGCTCCGAACTTAATTAAACGACATTCGCGATCGCTTAATTATGCCGATGTGAGCAGGGAGAGTGGCCTGCGATTGATATAGGATCGAGCAAACGACGGATTATGCCTCATACTAATCCGATGCCTTATAGAAATCCAACATTAAATCCCAAACTTTTCTGCCTCGGTCTCCTTTTCTCCTCTTCTCTACACCACCCCCATGGCCGACCGCCGTGAACGTAGTCCGTTTCAAGTAGCTTAGCGTTTAATTCTTTCGCCAATTACGGCGTGAAGCTGTTTAAAATGATAGTTTAGATGGCCATGTGTTGCACCACAAGTATTTAAGATATGAATTTGATCATTAAAATACGTCAAAAGGGGGTCCGTGTGACGGAGAGGGAGGAGGGGGTGCGAGTGTTTTTTAACACATCTGTAAACGGAGCCCACATTCATTAATTAAATGGCTTTAGTCCGGCTAGGCCTCAATTTGCGCTGTTGAGCAGCAGGCGGCGGGCGGTGTAACACTAGATGCCCGATTGGCAGCCCACAATCAGAGGGGTAAGGAAATAACTCGAGGCCGAGGTTTTTGATGAGGTTACTAACGCGTAGTCAATATATTTTCTATCCGGTGCGAACTCAGTCGGCGTATTAAAGCTGTAGTTACACCTGGACCCGTTTTTGGGGAGCGGAGACTAGCCAGTTGGAGACTGTTTGACGAGCGGTTAATTATCGCTGCCTGCTAACAGGCTAGCTAGCAAAGTGCCACGACTGTTATTAGCTCAACCCTTTTGTTTATTAATTTGATGGCCGTCCAGCTTTAGCAGAGAGCCAACAACAAGATTATGCTGAC
This sequence comes from Hoplostethus mediterraneus, assembly GCA_034670385.1. NCBI lineage: Eukaryota > Metazoa > Chordata > Actinopteri > Trachichthyiformes > Trachichthyidae > Hoplostethus > Hoplostethus mediterraneus. The sequence continues at coordinate 1,250,604 of JAXDDW010000031.1, forward strand.
GTCTGCCTTGTCTTGTGCAGTTTTAGGGAACTGCCTGGCCATCGTGCAGGATTATTTTCAGCAAATTAACAGCTAACCAGCATTTCCAGATACACTACTGTAATGCGACGTTAACGGGTGGGGGGGGCTTCACAACCTAGCTTGCTAGCTAATTGATTCATCACTGGTCGGCATAGCTAATTAGACTGCTCATTAATTAGCCAACTACACACCAAAGAGGCATCAATCTAGTTATATCTTGTCTTTTAATTATAAATCTCGTGATGAAGAGCTTTTGTACATGGCATCCTATGCAGATGTGGACTCTTGTCGAAATATTATCTGGCCAGATACCTTGCTAGCTTGCTAATTGGTATGACGAGGAAGTGAGGAAAATAGCTGTGTTGGTATTCCTCCTCATGGGCATCTTTTCACGGTGAGAAATTAAGGTTGCATCAAGAGCTTTAATCATGAATTGTTATGGTAAAATATCAATTAAGCCATGTGGTGCAATCCATACTAGTCGTCCGTGTTATTTTGTTCATTAAACTGCATGGAGGTAACAGTTATTTGATAGTTGATGTCTTGTGCTATTGCAGCATGGTGACCTCAGATAATCTTTATTTGCCACACTTTGCCAAATAATCAGGCCAACATTTTGGGATAATTACTAATGTTATTGCCTTGAGACAATATACTCTTTGTATATACAGTAAGACATTTTTTTTGGTTGAAGTGTTAATCCGGTATATTCAGCATTCAGTACATTAAATGTGCTCATGTAATATCAGCTCAGTTTGCTGCTAGGTTGTTTGAATAGAAAGATTAGCATGAGATTCAAGTGGAAAATGGCACCTTTTTTATTATTTATTTTGGCGTATAAGCTGAATACGAATTCTTGAATTTACATTACATACATGTCATTGAAATAATTACAATATGATGCAGTTCATTGCAGACAAAACATGGGAGAACTCTAAACTTAGAAATCATAGAGTTTCTCGGTTAGAAAGGATAAACGTGACTATTGGAGTGGTTAACATCCCTGGTTTGTCATTGTGGGTCCAAATCTTTTAAATATAGGAAATCATGAGGTATGCAGGTCATCTAGCTGAGATGCGTAACCCACAACTGGCGATATACGGTCTCTCTGCTGTATATATAGAATATATAATAAAGCGAAACTGCCCCACAGATATTCTTTTTCTTTCTTTTATAAGGTAAGATTCTTTAACATTCATTTTTATTTGTCAGGAGGAGTCTGGAGAGACAGCGTGCAGTGACAGCAACGGGGTGGCAAAGTGGCTGTGCCCCTTGTGCCAACAAGGGCAAGCAGATAGACCCTCCCTGTCTCTACATCTCACTGAACAACACAATGTACTTCGATCCTGTGTGGACAAACTGCTGGACATTGTAAGCGTGGCTTGGCAATACGGCCAGAATATATTGCAGTATTTTTCTTTTTTATGACAGTATAATATTATGAGTATTTTTGTCAATACAAATTACTCTTCATAAAAAAGCATAGGATGTCACACAATACAAAGGTTTCCCCTCCACCCAGATTGTTTTCTCTGAAGTTAAAACCTGTGGGGGGAAAATAATCCATAAACCTTGAGCTTTTGTTTTTCATCAGCGAACGCAAACATGCATATATCCTAAAATGACCCCAAAAAACACTAACCCAATTCTAAGAGAAATCTTTTAGAGCACTTAGAGCTGGGTAATATGGTATACTTGAAGGTATACGAGAATGGATTCACATCAAGGTGTCCATTGGGCAGTCTTACAAAAAAACTAAATCCATACCCTATTACATTATTTCAGTATATATATATATATATATATATATATATATATATCAATACTCATCCATGCTCATGTTTAGTATCTTATTCAGCTCTCACTGGTTTCAAATAACAGTACAATGATATTTATCCAAACATAAGTGATAAAATAAATATGACCTATTTTGTATTTTCATCCAAAGCACCTTTAGGGTATCATAAATTAATACTCTTTTTAAATGGGAGTGGTGCTAACTGATCCCATAAACCTGTCAACATTGATGCCATGGGCTTTATTGAGCCTAAGAGCCTACTTGCATCATCTAAATTGACAGTTAACTAATATGTGATGAATATAAATATATGTAATTTATTGATGCATTTACCTGTTATTCATTAGTAATTAGAGTATCTTTAACTACAAATTATACTGTGCAGTACAGACTGTATGGTATTTTAGTAATCTAACATTTCAGTGTTTGAATTAACCAGGTAGTTATATTTGTTTGAGAGTTAAGAAGTACTTGCTGACTAGATTTCAAATTTGAAGAACTTGAGAAATTAAATGACTATAACTGCAGCGAATAGGTACATATTAATTTATTAAATCAGGCAAATTGGTAATGTAGATGGATTTTTAAAAGTCACAATAAAATGGACTGATTGAGCACAACTTAACTTGTGACTTTAGGGCAAGTGGCAAATTAGAAGCTAGGCAGTCTGGCTCTGCAAAATTTAACTATGCGTCAATGAGTAATGCCCAGATTGGCACTGTGTTGTCCTAATGCTAGACGGCATGTGAAAGGATGTGCTGACTGAACCTGTTGTTTATTTTATTTAACAGGCAGTTCCAAAACAGTCTACCAGTGGAGGAGAAGAGGACAAAGGTGCTCAGAAAGCTGCAGGTGAGTGTAAAGGGTATGCCACTTGACATAAATATAACAGTCCTATTATTTGTTGATGTAATGGGTCTAATACATTTGTAATTACTATCTTGATGCTTGAGTTGGCCCAGCCCTAACCTGGTTGGACACATTTCATGTGGCTTTGGGTCAACAAAGGCCATCCAAATTTAATTAAATGTATAACTGATTACAGGAAAAATAAGTGATTTTTGAAAGAGAAATATGATCTTTAAAGAGGAACATTGTCTGATGTGGGTTGGTCCGGTGCAGACAATTTAGAGGAAAAAAAAAAAAGATGATGATACAAATGACTTATGCAAGCGTGCATTTTTGTGAACATGCCCTATTTATTAGAACATAATTTTTTTTGTTTCATCAGATGCTGCCACTCTACAACAACTGAAGTCTAGTGAAGACTCAAATTCAGAGCCCTGCCAACCCAAGGACAATTCAGACGCTGCCCAGCCGCTTGGGGACAAAGTAATGGAGGAAGAGAAGGTGATGGAACAGGAGGGGAGCGAAGACGCTAATCAAAAGTTAACTGGTAAAAATGGTGTGGCTGAAAATAATACCCGGTCATTCAAGTGCAATGCCTGCCTGGAAAGTTTTCCCACCAAGACGGCTTTGAGCGTTCATTACACCTCTGCGTCCCACATTCAGAGGATGACAACAGGCTCTACAAAACAGACTGGGGAAAATGAGCCCCAAACTCCCCAGGTTCCTGTCCTGTCTCGGCCGTATATAACAAACAAACCCTACCAGTGTGCCGTGTGTCGAGTCTCTTATAATCATGCCATCACCCTTGAGAGCCACATGAAGTCTGTCTTACACCAGACCCGCAGCAGAAATGCTGGAAATGCTGCCAACAGTGCAGCGGCTGCAGGGAGTTCGGGAGGCAGCAGCAACAGCGTGCTGAACACGGTAGTGGGCACCTCTCAGTGTGGAGCCACTCAGTTAGTGACCTCCACCAATTGCGCTGCCCCTGGGACAGTAATGGTGACTGCAAAAGATGGAGAGCAGATCCAAGCCGTAACAGCCGCTCCCTCCCTCCTCTCCTCCCCTGTGGCCTCAGCTCAAGCAGTCTCTGCCTTTCTCACTCTCCTCACATCTAGCCCCAGCTCCCTCTCGCACTCCCCCCTCTCATCCCTGTTTGCGGCTGGTGCGGCTCCTGGTGCGGCCGCACCTCAGCTGGTGCCTCAGCCTCAGATGCTCATGCCCTTGATCCTGAACGGGCTCCATGCCCAAACCCAGCAGCACCTAGAGAACCAGCCAGGCCACCTCCTGACTCAGTGTGTGCCATTGCTCGGTCTCAATGCAGCCCAGCAAGCCCTCCTAGCCCAAAGACTCAGCAGCTTACAGAGCCAGTGGCCCTCCGTGGGAATCCAGACAAATGCACAACCCTGTCCAGAAGAGCCAAAACGGGGTGTAAAGTGTGAGGGAGAACAAATTAGGCAGGAAAGTAATGAGACAGTTGAAGAGAAGAGCTCAGTCCAGATAAAGGACAGGGACAGTTGGACTATGGAAAGCATTAAAATAGAGAGAGACAGAGAAGAGGACAATAAGGAGTTTGCACAGGGTCCTAAAACGGAGAGCAAAGCGAAGGTTGAGAATGATGAAGATGATGGGAAGGCACATAGAGATAGCACAACAAATGGAGACAGCTCAGCTGATCAGTTGGACCTGGAAGGAGGTGATAAAGCAGCTAGCCTAAATCTCTCCCCAATGAGCACAGAGAAAAGCTTCCGCAATAACAACCTCTCGCCTTCTGCATCTGTGCCCAGCAACTCAAGCCTCAGTCCTGTAAATTTAAACCTTACACTTAGCCCAGATTCTACTCCTCAGAAATCACAAGCAGGCACAAGCCCTTGTGGCTCTCTCGGCACCCCAAAAACCAGCCCCTATACAAACGCCTTAACTTCCCCTGACCAAACTCGCCCCTATTTTAATGCAATGGGCTGCAATATTTCTCCAGACTTTCCGATACTGTCGGAGTTCCAATCGGAGGTGCTCTGGGCGTTCTTCGAGTCGCGTAGCGAGGCTGACGCTGCAAGTCCTCCTCATGAGGACTGTGAGGCACTAGGTAGAGAGGTAGGGCTCTCCGAGGAAGAGGTACGCAGGTGGCTTAGCCAAGCCCGACATGCCAAGGGGAGGCAGAGGGCCAAGGCACCAGAGCATGTGCATGGCTTGGCAGGATTCAAGAGGCACCTCCAAGGTTCTGATAATGACTATGATGAGGAGGAAAGCTCACTGATAATAGCAGAAGGCGAGGATGAGGCCGAAGCCTCAGGTAGTCAGGCAATTGATTTGTCGAGGAGAGGGAAGCGGAGACCGAGAGATCTGGGAAAGGAGGGCCAGGGAGACTCCTGTCTGACTTCTGATTCTGAAAATGAAGTCTACACCTCTGTAATTGTGTCTGACGAGGAAAGTCAGAATGAGTCTGTGAGGGAGGAGCCTGACAGCCCTGTGAAAGATGAAGCACAGCGGGAGGTGGCTGGTGATAAAGGCTTGGGTGGAGGAAAGGTGCTGCGCTCGACCACAGTGTTCCTCTCTGATGCAGAAGACGAGTATGAAGAGGAAGAGGGTGGAGCAGGTCAGAGGGCCAAGAGGAAAAAAAGAAAGGGGGTGTTTGAGCGCGATGAGGTGGAAGTCAAAAAGGAGAGACTGGACCCAGATGTGGATCTAGAGTTGGAGGCCCAAGGGGATCCTCCAAGCTCTCAGCTCCACTCTATGGACCACGCAGAGCTTCCAAGTGGCATCCTCCACTCCCTCCCTCTGTCTCTGTCCCTTGCACCCTTTTCTACTCAGTTCCTCAGCCCCTATGTGCTCTCTCTTCCTTCCTCGTTGGTTGGCGATGGGGGCAAAGTACCTGCCTTTCCCAACCCACCTAATATCACACGCTTCTCTGACTCTCTTCTCACACAGTCTCTCTCCTCCCACAGCCAAACTTCTCACTACCTGTCAAACGGCGGTGACTGTGAGTCAGCTCTAGATCTCAGCATGGGGAAAAACAGCAATTCAAAAGCTACTTCTTCCTCATCTTTATCTCTTGCTGATAAAACCTCAGCACAGAAGGGACGTTTGCTGGACGGGCTTGGCCTGAGGCCCACATCCAAAGGTCTGGTAGTTGTCCAGGTTAAACCTGACTCCGCTACTGCCATGCCTCCTTCCAACAGCAGCATGAGTCTGGTAAACTGCAATAACATGACAAAGTCTAGTATTTACATGAGGGCAGCAGAAAAGATGAATGCCACATTATTGGAGAGGGAGCGAGAAAAAGAGAGAGAGAAGGAGAGGGAGCAGCAGCAGAGGAGGTCCAAAGGAAAACGGTATCGGGACATGAGGCGCTCACGGACCATCATCCAAGCAGAGCAACTTGACATACTTTATGGCTGCTATTTCAAAGACCCAAATCCTGGGAAACATGAGTTTGAACAGATTTCGGAATGGGTCCATCTTCCAAAGAAGGTTGTCCAGATTTGGTTTCAGAACATGAGGGCAAGGGAACGCAAGGGTGAGGTCCGATTCATCAGTGATGGAACCCTGGCGGCGGTGGGAAAACCTCTCATCAAATTCACCTGGCCTCTCTCCAAACCCATATTTTCCAACAAGCCTGTCGCCAACAATACTGGGTACATTACAACTGCCCCAATAGTGCGCACCCTCATGAAGACAGACAAAGATCCTATAAAAGAGGTGGGAAAACCAGCCGTGGGGAAAAAGCTAAACCCAGTTCCCATCAAGCCCAAGGAGGTTGTTTCTTCCACTGCCTCTCCTGTGAGCAGCAGTGCTTCTGCAGTGCCAAAGACCAAATTAGAAACCACCAGCAATGTCACTATGGTCAAAGTCGCACCCAAAGTAACCCCCATCCTTCTAGCAACACAGAAGGACCAAATCCCCATTGCCCCGCGTCCAACCCAGAAGCGAAAGCTGGAAGAGGAGAGTGACGAAGACAAGACTGATGAGGAAAAAGAAGATGAAAACGAGATGGGACCCGGACCAGGAACCACTAACCGCATGGTGCCCAAACTGCCCACAATGCCCATAAACAACAAGCCTCCCGCCACGACAACAGTGCCACAAAAACAAAATGGGCTCAATTACTGGACCCCTAAAGGCCCCTTTAAGATCAACACACTATCGAGAGAACAGCTGGCTCTTCCCACACACACACCTCCTCGTACAATCCCCCCTCCTCCCACCCCTAGCATTGCACCAGTAAGCCCGAATACCCCTAGCTCTGGCAAAGTGGCCAGCCCCACTACCCCGTCCGTGGCTAAATCGAGCCCGACAGAAGGCAGCTTCCTGCCCCATTCATCCAGCCGTAGGCCGCGCACACACCTGTCCTGCCTGCAGCTGTCCATCCTGCAGTCCTGCTATGAGACCTGTGCCCACCCCAATGCCATGGAGTGCGAGGCCATCGGCACAGAGCTCAGCCTGCCCCTCAAGGTGGTGCAGATCTGGTTCCAGAACACCAGGGCCAAGGAGAAGCGCTGGAGGCTGCAGCAAGAGAAAATGGTAAGCTGTCAAGTAGACGTATACTCAGCTACATGGTATCTTATTACTTTTCGATACACAATCACAAATACAGTTATTGGCACCCTTGCATTTTATACAGATGATGTACAATATCTTGTGAAATAATTGGGAATTGAAAGAACTTTTGGTCGTGTCACGTTTTATTTAACAGCACATGATCAAACAATAATTCAGTTGCAACCCACTCCAGTTCTTCAATGTTTAAAGGACCAACTGCACATTTCATTTTAGTTTCTCAATGGGACTGAGATCAGGATTCATCGCTGGCCACTCCAGAACAGTCCAACGTTTTCTTTTGAACCATTCCTGGGTGCTTTTGGATGTGTGTTTTGGGTCATTGTCCTGCTGGAGGACCCATGACCTTCGATTGATACCCAGAGTTCTAACACTGGGAAGCACATTTTGCTCCAAAATGCCTTGGTAATCTTCTGATTTCATGATGCCCATAATATGTTCAAAGCATCCAGTACCTGCGGCAGCAAAGCAGCAATCTGTTTCTCTTTGAGCAGTGGCGTCTTCCGTGACCTCTCACCGTAAAGGCCTTCTTGGTTCAGTGTCCGTCGTATGATACGGGCTGTAACCTGACCTCTCCAGGTCAGCCTTGAACTCTTTGGATAACATTGCAAACTGTGGAAACGGGAATACCATGGTCTCTAGAGATGGCCTTATAGCCTTGTGAACACTTATGTTTGATTGGTTTAATTGGTTCATTCATATGATGTAGACACCTGCGACCTAAATGGAATTACACTGCAAATGAGAATATTTCTAAAGGGTGCCACTAATCATTGCCATGGCCACTTTCAATTTTGAAACCAATTTTATAAATTGTTTCAGAGGATATTGAACATTATATGCAAGCGTGCTGTATGTACATGAATACGTTTTAGTTTTAGAAAACTTTGTTTGTTTTTATTGTCTAGTTTACAAAAAATCTGATAATGATTTTGCATTTTGGAACCATGTATTTTGAATTTTGTCTGGTTCAATCTAAAATTCAGACTTTAAAATAACCGACAAACCTTTTTTTTTTCCTTCCATCCTATCTCTCATCTATCCCACCCTCCCATTCCCAGTCTCCTCTGTCGGCCGGGAAGGTGGACATGAGCTCGGGAAGCTACCTGCAGTACAACGCTCTTAGAGCCAACCGTCCCATCCTGCCCAAACCAGTCCAGCTGACGGTTATCGAACCTGCAGCTCCCCCTGTGGCGGGCCAGCCGGTGCCAAAGGAGACCCTGACAGGCCGCTGCGAGGCCTGTAATGTCTCCTTTGAGTCCCGGGCCGCAGCCAGAGCCCATGTCTTCTCTCCGCGTCATCTGGCAACCCTGAGAACCACTAACTTTGGCCAGCCAGCAACACTTGTCGGCAAGAACGGGACCGGTAGTAGTGGATGTGGCGTAGTTGTGCTGGGCTCGCAGGTCTCTAATTCCGCTCCAGTCACTAGTTCTGGTGGTGGTTCTGGAGGGGAGATGGTTGTTGAGTCACCTCCACCGATGGCCACCAGCAACAGCTAAAGACTCAGATCAGGATTGGTCTGCAAACTGACTCTTCCTGGACCCATTTGGGCTCCTCAGATTTTAATAAACACAAATTTGAGCACTAATCCTCCAAAAGCTAATATTCTTTAGTTTTTGAAGTTGGCTCTTCCTGCACCCGCTATTCCTTGCTCAGCCCTCACTGACTGGAAACTTGTTAAACATTTAATCTATAAAGTTCACTTGGAATCTAATAAAACAACAGACTATTGCCACACTGCTTCACACCTCATCAGAAGCTCTCTGATGAGTGATGACTATGTCTCAAGTCTCCCTGAACCCCAGCACCCCTTCCCCAAACATTTTTGGTCCTTGGCCTGTGGTTATATATTACCTTCCTTATATGATCCTCCTCTAATTTCTAAAGTCACTCAACTTGCCATGCTTGTGTACTGTCCTACTACTCCGAAGACTGATGCAAAGTGTTTGTTCTTTGGAAGTGGCCGTTTGACATTCAGCCCGGCAACACTTTTTGGGACGATAATATGAAATATTGACATCAATATCTCCCAGTTTGCTCCTATGGAATTGTTTGTTTGTTATGCCTACCTTCACTTTTAGGGCAGAGGTTGCTTGGATTTAATACGAATGGATTGAACCAGTGGGAGAGGCGAAACTGCAATTGACTGTCACCCTTTTGTTTGCTACAGGTGTGTGGTCTGAAAGGGCGTTTTGTGTCTGCTCACTTGGGATATAAGAGGTACTTTAGCAAGAATAGGGCTGTTCATATTTACCCCATCTGCATATATGTTCACCGTTTTCATGACAATCCAAATAGACAGGGAAGTAAGAAGGTAGACTTGGCATACCGCACTTTGACACATTTTACATTGTATGAAATGTTTTTTTTAAGCATTCTAATGCAGTGTCTTTTTATGAAAAGATACATAAATGCATGTTGGATGCCTTAATATAAATCTCATGAATTAAATTGATTTTTGCTAGTCTAATAAAACATGCTTTATGTGTGACCATACTGTTGTGTAAGAAGCAGACCTGGGTATAAATGAAGAGTTTTATTCCAAATTGCTGCACATCCATTTTGTGGGGGGGGAAAAAAATGCCTGAACTATTTCAATTTCTAGAATAGAATGAATCATGTCTGTGAAAGTATCATTCTATCAGCCAAGGACTTAAGTTACCAACTAGCTTGTTCTGCTACCAATCTCTTTGGAAGAGAGAGAGGATTCGCTTTTTTACAACTCTATTTTGGAATGAAACTCTTCAAATCTGTTTGGAAAATAAATGTTTTCAACTACTGGAGGTGTGCCAGAAACATGACAGCCTTAAAAAGAGGAAACACCACCATGTAGATGAATTCATGTCTAAGTGCTCATGTAATGTTTGCAAATGATTTTTACCTACATCTGGCAAGGGGAGGTCCAGTCAAGTCCTGACAGTTCAAAGTTTGGTAAATTTACATTTTTCTTTCTTTGTCATGAATACTGTTTGTGAAGCAGGGAAATAACTACTCAACGTATTGATTTTAATATCGACAGGAAAATAATATAAGCAGGAGAAACTCTCTTAGGTCAAAGTCAAGCATCTGGAGATATAAGAACAGGGCTTGAAATGGGCCGTTTCCCCCACTTTTTCTTTTTTGTTCAGTTTTGAAAAATAATTGCTAATTCTGGTAATGTACGTGTTGGGAAATGAAATCCAACAATGTGTGGTAACCAAGATAAGGGAGAGAGATGGGTATACTCCAGTAGCCTTATGGGACTAATGGGTACTCTTGGAAGCAAATTGGGAAATATGAAATGTGTTGACTGAGCTAATAAGATGGTGCTGTTTTGAAGGACACATGACATACTAAAGATGTTTTCCTTCAATTTAGGTTGTATATTATTGTTATTAATGTTACTATCAATAGTTTTAACAAAATGCAAAACTAAAACGTGAACTTTTTTTGTAAAGAAATATATTAAGAAAAAAACTGATATTCCAAAGTAATCCTCCCTTTGCTTTCTGTCATTCAAAAAACCAAAAAGCAATCTTGAGGTCGACAGAGAGCGGGAGAGGTGTTCCTAAATGCAAACTGTAAAGGACATCCCATGGCTTGACACTTGCACCAGTCCACAATTTTTTGCACAAGCTACAGGCATTTCAGATGAACACAGCCATTAACACAATGTAATAGTCACTTGATGTGGTTTTTAAAAACTAAAGATGGTTACAAATATGTCCTTTCATTAGTAATAATTTTTATTGCCGTTGGAAGCTGTATCTTGTGTGTAAAGCAAGGACTGGAGTGCTTGAGCCTCAAGACTGGGATTATACACACAGACACGGTGTTGCACTGTCCAAACTAGATAGGTTTTTATGGAGATCTGCTTTTTATTCTCTTATGTTTCATCGTCACTTTGATTATCACTATTGTTATAACTGTACTACTACTTATCCTATTATCATTACTACTCATCACTGTTTGATTATTATTGATCCATAACGGTTTTTAAATGCCACCACTCTGCTCAAAAAGAGTATGGTATTGCTATGAATATTGAACAATAATGGTGGCAGTGTTGTTATGAATTGTTAGAATTTTGATTAAGCTTAATTTTTTTCCTCCTCACTTGTACCTGCATTTTTGTGTTTGGTCTCCATTCTGCTTTCTTTGATATACAGAAAAAGAAATAAAATCAGTTGAACAACAAAGCTTATATGTGTAATTGCAATGACATTGAGATATGTGATGTTTCGTCACTTGTTTTTGGTCTCACTAAACACTGAGGTATAAATTCTAGTCCTAACTGTACAATGGTCTTTTTTAAGGTTCTTTTTGACTGGCAAAACCACTGTTTTCCGTGTACGGCTCGTGCTTTCACGTTTTCAAACAAAGGTCACCGAGGTCGCACCAGAGAAGACAATTTATTTGACGGTCTGTAATGCGTTTGGAATTAATTTGCTGAATAAATGGACTAGCCAGATTTTATGACTAACTGGCAAATGATTGACAGAAATGTAATCGAATTAAAGGCATATATTTGGAGTCGGGAACCGGAACGTCCTGCCCGATTATCCAATGGGAATCCGAGAGACACAAAGGGGGTTTGACTAGAATCCTCCACTGACAAATAGGATTGAGAGTTTACGCCTGCAGTGAGAAATGACTCCGCCCCTGGCTTCCATTTCTGAACTGAAGGGACACCGTTCTCGCGTAGAGTCCTCGCCTTTTATACACATATTCAAGTAAATAAACTACGTTCTCTGCTGTAAATCAGGACCATTAACCCGAGATAGCGAGTGAAACGGTAGTCCTTGTGTACCGTGGAATGCTGTTTGAATAGTGTCTGGAACTGAAGGTGGCATTTTATTTCCCATTTTAACTTTCCTAAGCGGCGTTTTCCGCCGTTTTTTTCTTTCGCCCCACTCACTCTACCCCTTGTGTGAGTAAGGGCCTGTAACGTCGGGTTAGCCACGAGGCGCGTTGGTACAACGGGAACAGGGCGATGGCGGAGTTCGGTAACGGACTGGCGGAGGAATCCCTACTAGATTCAGACCCCGGCCACCCCGAGTTAGAAGACCCAGGTGTCGGTGACGAGGAACCGGGATTGGAAGAGGGAGAGGCCGCGATTGAAGACCCGGTAAGTGAAGGGCATTGTTTAAGCCGCGAGAGCCCCCACGAAAACCAAGACATATGTGTACGTTTCGCCAAGTGTGAGTTCTTGGTGTATGGAAGTTAAGCCTTCGTTTAATTTTCTTCTACAAATTATGTGCCACATGCCGTGTGCGTTTCTGCTATCGCTAGGTGGATATTAACCGCCATTGTGGTTCACGCAGTGCAGTAGAAATGGGTGGTGACATGCGTGATGCCGGTAGCCATCTTGGCGCAACAGCAGTGCCAGTTTCTATGCGCCAGAGAGCAGTTCGACCTGGTGGGGGAAATCCTCGTCGCAAAATGCGAGACGGAGATGTAGGAGACAGTCAGGGGCGAGGGTAGGACAGGCCGCCGCCATTAGCCGCCGCAGTGCGAGTCTATCTGCTGAGAAGGCGACCTGCTAACGGTAAACGCGCCTTTTATTTTATTGACCATCGCCATATACTGTCGGCTGCTGCATTTCAATTGCCGGTGTGTGCACATGTAAATGACCAAATGGTACCAGGTTAGCTTCGCATTAGCACTAGCATCGAGTGCTGCAACTAACATGATGATCAGACCTGCCAAACGTGCTGTAAATTGCTAGCCACACGATGAAATTCGACATTTGTTCTTGTGCTGTGGCTACCGACTAGTAGCTTGCTAGCTGGGTATTAGCCTTACCAGTTGCCTTAATGGTGAAAGTGCTCTGACTGGCACGCTAGTTAGCAAGTTAGCTGACTAACGAAGCTAGGATGGAGATGGCAGACGTGCACCTGACTGACTATCCTTATCTTGCATTTTGGACGACGTGCCACAACATCTGGTGTCATACATCGTTTGGACATAGGATGCGTTTCGTCTTATTAGCTGAAGATGAAAATGGTGTTAGTTGGGTTGGTTCCAAATTTCAACACCTGTACATTTGTGCATATGCTCTGGTAATGGTTTGGCAGCCAGTCCAGTGGGGTTTAAGGCTGTGGCTCAGTCGGCCAGTGTGAGTGGCCAAAACGCAGAAGCAGGGGGTTGCGGTATTTGAAGGGCTGGGTTTACATCCTTCGGTGTTTTGCTGGAGCAAGGAGAATGAGAGAAGGGAGGGGAGTGAAAGAGCTTGCACTGAATATGCGACAAAAATATTAACCACAATGTGTCAGTGCTGGCCACACTGCTACGCATGTAGATTACTATCCCATTCTCCCTGTTCTTGAAATGCACCTATAAGATATGTAATTGAAGGATGATTGTATTTGGAATATGGTGCCACATTGCCATTATCATCATGTGCTGTACGTCACTGAGCAGGTGTAATTTGGTGACTGGATGGTGTGGTGAGATGCCAAAGCTGTACCTGAGTTTTGTAAAGCAACATGGTTTGTGCTAGTGGTGTGGTGGGCCGGGCTTCTAAAAAAACAAATCCTGTCAGAATCCGTAGCAGCCCTGGATGGAGCTTGAGTGACTCCCACTGTGCTGCAGTGCACCACTGTCAGACAGGAGAGCCCGCTCCAACATGAGGACTCAGCCATCCCTGTGGCTGAGAGTATTTCTGAATTTTTTTTTTTTGGCAGTGATGTTTGAAGATGTCAGTTTTTGTTCTGACCTCAGACCAGATAAGTATCCCTGTTCCAATTGCAAGCCAGTTGCAGTTCCAAAATGGCTTTTTTATGTTTATCAATCTTTGACCATTTCTAAACTGTGACTTTATTGTTATTTATTTATTGGAGATAAATATATTTTGATGTTGCCTTTTCACTGTTATGGCATTTCTCTTATTTGATAGGAAACAGTGGGTAGTGGGCACAAAAAAAGATGGCTAAGCAAGGCAATTTGACAGAAGTGAAGGAGTCAATAAAACATCAAAAATCATCAGTTTTATAGATTTGTATTGTTTGTGAACATTGAGTTTTGGCTTTGCAGCACAGGCAGAAACACACACTTTTCCCATCCCTTCTAGATGGAGGTCATGTGTGAGACTTGACACTGCCAGGCACTCAACCAATGCAACACACACAGGGTCAGCTTAGGCTGCAACATTATCTTCCCACTGTGCTGCTATGTCACTCAACTACAAACAACAAAAGGATGGCTGGCAATGTTTGTCATTTTTTGTAAATTTTAATCTCTAAGTCTGGTTGGTGTTGACAGGTTCTTTGTTTTTATGCCAGATTCGTCCAATGCAGATTTGGTTTGATAGTGGCTTTTTGCAGATTGTCTAAATTTCTGCTTGTGTGTTATTACATTTGTGACTACTGTTTTGAATTCTGGACATGAAAAGTGAGGGTATTTTGGCTGATTCTTTGAAAGAGGAAAGCTGGCGAGTTAGTGGTTAGGTCAGGGGCTAGAATATCACTTAGCTCAAGGTTTGGCATATATTGGTGTGGGCTAAGCTTGGGTAATGAATGTAGTAAATCAAAGTATACAAATGTTTGTTTGTTCAGAGTCTCTGTAAACATATGATTGACAGCCATGTATTGAACTCTGCATCTTCTTCTGCAGGAGCTGGAGGCAATCAAAGCCCGGGTGAGAGAGATGGAGGAAGAAGCAGAGAAGTTGAAGGAGCTACAGAACGAGGTGGAAAAACAGATGAATCTCAGCCCCCCACCAGGTGCGTGGGTGTGTCTGTGTTGAAGCAGAATGAATCGTGTAAAGCTAGGGACTAAATATTGGGCCAGTGCCAGTCTAAAATGGTGTATCAGAATTTCACACCAATACTGAAATCTGGCTTGGAGAGCCACGTTTAACGTGTCAGATGTCAAAGCAACTCGATCCCCCCCACCACATAGAAGACTGTCACATTTTTGACCAGTGACCTGAAACTAATAGTCTAAGTTGAAATTGTGCAGAAAAATCAAGGTTCACATGGGTGCCTGGTAGCAGATACTGATACTAGTGACCCCTGTTGTTTTTCACACATAGAGTATAATTCTTTATGTATACAAATTACTCTTAGTATCAGTTCATATGAGCCCATCATGAGCCCCAGTTCATGCCTTCAGCCCCAGAGAAGGTTTTTTTTCCTTTTTTCTTTTTTTCTTTTTTTTCTAAATAAAAACTGAGGTTCAAATACCTTCACAAATTTAAGAAGAATTTGTGTTATTTCAAGCAATGTAAAAATATAGAAATCTCAATACTGCAAGATGCTGCAATGTCTTGTCAGGAGATAAGTGTTTCCGACTGTTACCCCTAGAAATGGGAGTTCTAGGTTTTATTAAAAATAGGGGTTTGTCAAACAAAATACTGATATATTCAGCATGTTATGCAAACAATTCCAATATGTTTTGTGGGTGTGTCTGTGAGAGCGAGAAAGAAAATAATATGAATGCAATACATGAGAAATGACCACATATAAAAAATACTCCTATGAACTTGTTTTAACTTGGCTGAGGTCCAGTCATAACTTTCCCATAATTTGGCTCTGGTCCGTGTATCCCTAAACCAGTTTCAGCTGATTAAAAAGCCACGGTTACTAACCTCTCCCAATCCAGGGCTCAAATGTGTTATTTAGTCTCTCGTCTTTGGACCCAGACTCGTTAAACCATGCTGTCATGTGAGGGATTCACCAGATGTAGACCCATTTTGTATCCCAACCCATAGTTTAAAAAATTCTATATTATTCTTGTTGCTCATGCTGGATATGTCTCCCCCCTCTCTTCTATGCAGCCGGTCCCGTCATAATGTCCATCGAGGAAAAGATGGAAGCAGACGGCAGATCTATTTATGTCGGAAATGTAAGCCACAATTTCTTCCCTGTCTAGTAATAATCAATGTTGTTTTCCCAATTTTATCTTTTTCCCATTTACCTTCATTAATCCTATTATTTTGTTGTCCTGTTTAATGACAACTATAGTTATGTTTCCATACAGCTGTCGATCAAACTTTAGAAATCGGCTTGAAGTGAGTCAATAGGATGCTTAAATGTAATTATGTCAGGAAAACCTATTTTTATGCTGTGTCATTATGTATTTGACAAATGTGCTTGAATTGCTGTTTATCACATAATTTCTTAAGTAGAAAAAAACCTTTCAAAAAACTGAATTGCAATATTCAGAAAACTTGATCGGAAGTTTCAGTTTCCGTTCAGTATTTCTAATTCAGTTCACATTCAAGTAATTGACCTGGTGGCTCAGTGGTCTAAGGCACATACCATATAACCACACCGTCCTCTGTTCGAATCGGGCACGGTACCTATGTCACGTGTCATCCTTCCTCTCACCCAATCTTTCCTGGCTCTCTACTGCTAACTATCAAATGAAGGCAAAACTCTTATTTTGACACTGTACTTTGGTGTAGGATACATGTACAACTAAAAGTTATGTTTTAGCCACATTGGATGACATGACACTCTTCTCCTTTTTTGTCTGTGTCAATGCATTAGCTTTTCACTGGTCATTTGTTTTATACCTAAGCAAGCCACCCTGACAGACCCTCTCTCTTAGCTTTATCACAAGCTGTGTAAACTCCGTTCCTAATATGACACTTGCTATTATACGGGAATAAAAGAGTTAGTCTTGAACTAAGTGCACATGCTGATTTCTGTTTGTGTGCTCATGACTGATCTGACCTATTACTCTTTCTGTCTTCAGGTGGACTATGGCGCCACGGCAGAGGAGCTGGAGGCTCACTTCCACGGCTGCGGTTCCGTCAACAGAGTCACCATCCTGTGTGACAAATTCACAGGGCATCCCAAGGGGTAATGACAGATATAACTTAACACCTTGATGTAATGAATGGGTGGGTTGGTGGGTGGAAGGTCACCATCCTGTGGTAAATATACACGATATCGTATAGGGCAAAGAAATAAAACGCACATTCACTGTTGGTGGATAGTTTTGAGTGTTAATACAGAAGATGCTGTGCTGGTTTTAGATCAGGTCTAGTGTTAAGTTTATTTCCTGTTGCTCCCCAAAGAAACCGAGTAGCTGACGTCTTAAGGGATGTGATATTCTTTGTTTAAAAAGTAATTCTTGAGCTGATACAAAGCAAGTCTTACATAGCACATCTTATTTCTCAGTTGCTATGTTGTTATCTGAGAGTGTGAAGCATGGATTGATACAGAAAATGCTGCTTTGAAATTCCTGTAAAATAGTCCCATGTAATTCTTCAAATGGCCTTGGCTTACTCAAGATACAATAGCCACCCGCGCACACAGAAATGCCCTGTGTGTTGTCTGCGATGCATTGTTCCTTTCCTCTTCATCTCATCAGCTTTTATTTGTAGTGATTACTTGAGAGGTTTAGCAAACATTGTAGAACAGGTTTCCTTTGTGTTCATTGATGATTTGAGTAGGACGCTGTTCTTAAAAAATGCATTAAATTTGTGGCTTTTTCTCAATAATAAAGGAAGACCCAGCGTACTGCTCTTTTGTTTTTGACTTGTACATGTTTGCTGTCCTGTGTTTTGAATTAAATACTTTCATAATGCATCTAACTATCCCTCTAATTAACTAATTAGTAATGTAATGTAATCAGCAATTGCTGTTGTCTGTGTTTGCATGTTTGCCAACATTTGGTTGAGTTCAAATTGCAACTGATTATCTCAATAGTTGATTGATCATTGATCATGAGCGAACCTTGTCTTTTCCAGGTTTGCCTATATTGAGTTTGCAGACAAGGAGTCTGTCAGGACGGCCATGGCTTTGGACGAGTCTCTGTTCAGAGGACGGCAGATAAAAGTGAGAAAATGTCTTCTTTTTTTTCTTTCTTAAATCCTTTTTAAGCGGAACATAAGGTAGTAGTCCCCACCTTAATGTTATGGGCTTTTTTCCAAGTCATCCAATAGTGGTGGGTCACCACAGCTAGAAAAATGTGCCCACTCTGAGAGAAAATGGGACATGGGTAAAACTTGCAGTTCTATTTCCCTTTTTTATAAAACACAATCACCTGGATAGATTAGAAAGTGTTTTTAATCATGGTAAATTATACTAATCAGCATTTACCAAATGATGTGGAACCAAAATTATTCCACTACTACAAAATGATTACAGAGGAAACGCTGTGTTAGCATTTAGCTGGACCAGAATTGAGAACCAGTGGTTGAATTTATATCTGTGGCTAAATATTGTTGATGTTTGTATGACTGACTTTTACTTAAATCCGCTGCTATGTTTGGTTCAAATGAAAACTTGCATATTCTTGGGCCACCATGGCACGTGGCTGAGAACCATTGGTCTAATATCTGGCAGAGAAAGCCGAAACATGACTTGTGACAAAGTTTTTATTCTCAAACTAAAAGGAAATCTCTGTTTTGAATCTAGACTTGAGATTCAATTTATTCTCACGCTGAAAATGTGAGAATGTTTAAAGAGAAATCGACGCTAGAACTGTACCCAGGCCGTTAAATACTGCTGAGAACACAAATCTTGGCCAAAAGCTAGAAAGAGGGGAGCCATGGCACTCGGGATGTTGTTGGTTTATGTAACTCCTACTCTCAATTCCTCCTCCTCAGGTGGGCGCTAAGAGAACAAACAGACCAGGCATCAGCACCACAGACCGCGGGTTTCCCCGGGCTCGCTTCCGTTCACGGGGAGGAAACTTCTCCTCGTCACGTGCACGCTACTACAGCGGCTACACACCCCCCAGGGGAAGAGGACGGGCCTTCAGGTGAGCTTATGCCGAGACGCCCCAACTTCTGACACTCTGGGAGGACACTGCACTCTCACACACTTCACCTCACTGTCTGACACTGGAGGGTGAGGGAGAACAGGACCATGGAGGTAGAATGAGCAGGAGACATAAGCAGTCAGATTTGATTTCAATTCTGACAGCCCTGACAATATTGTCTACTACTTGTTCTTTGTCAAGGATGGAGCTAGGAAGAGCTTCATCCTTGAAAGAATGGCTAGAGGAGAGCATAGGCACACAGACAGATTAGGAATCGCATCACGTCAGTTTTGGGATTGAAGGGCTCGTTGCATGCAGCATCTCGTGGAACTGTTTCAGTGGGGGCAAACAGACTGTGCACAGCAATTTGTTCTTCTCAGGTTGGACATACACTTTGAACACTTTGTTCGAGCCCTGTTTGGGGCCTGTGCCAACATAGTCTCCTGCAGCCAGAGGTGTAAAATCCAGGTTTCAAAAGTAAAGGGACTTGCCAGAGTTTGAATTTGTAATTACTAATAATTGTGATCACCTGGTTAAGAGCACAGGTGGAGAAACCTGCTGGCAGGGCTTTTACTTTCTGAACCTGGAGTTTTACTCTTTACTCCTCTACTACAACTTGGTGATACTGAACTTGGTGATGTGCAAAGCTTCAGTAGTGGGAAGATTGGAAGCTGATTGTGGTGATTTCATGTCAGACACTCAAACTCATCCATAGGATGTTCAGAACCTGTTGCAAGTGGTGATTTGTCTGTGATTTATATATGCCCGATGTAGATCAGAGTGCTGTGCACTGGAAGTCTGGTAGCTCTCTGTAGTGTTTGTCCCATTCTGAGGTGAGGAGGAGTCTCCCATGATTACTTGGGTCGGATAAGAGTAGGAATTGCAATGGGCTACACCCTGTAGATCTCTGCAATGGGGATCTTGGTGGGTCTTGAATGTGCCAAGTGGGGCTTAACATTACCAAATTAAAATGTATTATTATAGCGTGCAATCAAATGCACTGTGTTTTCATTTGAAAGTAGAGCCAAAATTAAATGTTGTTTCTGTACACAACAAGACACAAAAATGTTGTTTTGGGGGTAAATGAACAGCATAGACCTCATGCAGGCCCCGACTAGCCCTCGTAAACATTAAGAAAGCAAGACTGTGGAGAATCTCAACCTGGGAATTCCCAGTAAGCCCTACAGTTGGAGCTCTGTCTGTGTAGCCATGTTATACTTTCTGTGGAGATGTTAAGAGACTGAGAGAGGAGATATGGTGCCAAGCTCATTGATCAGCATGCCAACTTCCTCACACATGCACTGAAGTGGAGAGATTCTGATTTTATCCCCCCTGCAAAGCATCTGGATCCTTTAGACCCTGAACTATTGCACGCTGTTTAATGTTCTATGAAAAATCAAGAACAATTTTTGATATTGTTGGACAAGTTTGTCAAGTTGTTCAAACAAACCTCCATGAGGGGTGGAATTAACAAAATTAGATGTGATTAAAATGCATGTGAATTTAAAATTTGAGTGATAAATTGTCATGCGATTTAATTAACGCATAGATGATTTGATTGGACGTGATTTCATAAAAAACGGTGCCATTTTCATTTTTTATAACCACTTTCTATCATTTAGCATTTAAGGTGAGCGAGTTTCTGTAGGTGGCGCTCTTTTCTTTGTCTGTTCAGCCATGGTGGCTATCGGTGCTCATGCTGCTGCTGCTTCAGGAAACATAAAATGCATCACTTCCTGTGCAGCCCAGGAAAGACCTAGCCTTACTCATTCATGTTTTCCTTCCCAAACTGGGTATAGGTTGAATCATTGTTTGTCAGCAATGGAGAGTAACAAACATTTATATGGAAAAGTTGCAGATTAGAATTTTTTGCAGTCTTTGAATTGACAAAGTATCACTCAATCTTTCAGTTCACATGCACCACTCTTTGAATTCACAAGCATTTTCATGTATTTGTATCATTTCATTTTTGTTACATCAAGCCCTCATGGCTCCATGCAGCTACATTTCTTGCTCAATTTTTGCCCTGGCTCATGACTTGAGTATAGAAAAGGTTACATCTCTCTTCATTCCTTTGTGTGAGAAAGTGTCTAAGCGTCAAGGTCAGAATCTCTCTAATCACTCTGTGTACTTACCCCAGCCACTCCTACACATACCAAGAAACTCTAACCCTGCCAATTTATTCAGTGGGATTTAGCCTAGCTGCAGGACAAGGCACCCCTAGTCTCGAGGAGAAGCGGAGAGGCTTTTGATTCATGCCTGTTATCAAGGTTCCAAGAGTTAAACTGTTGACCAAGACTGGAGGATATCCAGTATAACCTATATAGAACTATGTTTTTTTTCCTTACCAGGAACTTGTTTTTGCATTGGCTCTTGAGTTACACAAACTGGCTTGTAAACATCCTTTGCACACAACCTTAACCGCTACAAGTTAGCATGTTAGCTAGTAACCATAGCCAAAGACAAATGTTGAAATAATGTGATAGTAATGATCATTCTCATAATCGCACTAAGAGCCCTAACTGAAATAGAGCAATAATACTGCTATATTTTAGTGAAAGTGTTTGTAATGACAACATGCAGTATCCTCCCACCACCGATCACTCTTGATTTATATGAACAAACTACCCTCTGAGAAGAATTCTTGATAAATGGGGAACCAGGGCCCCGTTCCATTTTCCCTGGCCTTGATCCCTTCCCTTGATCACGTCCCCTTAGCCAGGAGAAAAGAAGGGCTGGCGAGAATCGGGCCCAGATCTGGACCAAATTAGTTTTTCAGTGGTGCCTTGTCTTGCCTTGTCCATAATGAGCATTAACACACGCTCAGTTCAAAATCTTTGCATTGACCCTTCCTGGGCTTAGGAAGATTTCACATGGCTTGGCTATTGCAGTCACAGGATGTTCCATGATGCATCTTGGTGTTGTGAGCTTTCTTGTCTTATGAGTAGAGATTGAGATTTGACTATCTTACTGACCCAGAACAAGTATTTTCTGTTTGGGCTCATGCAAAACCTCCTCACCTGCCACGATTTGAATGACAGCTAATGGACAACACCCTGATAGTAAGCCATCAGTTTTGATGTTCTTGACAAGAAACTGTTATGGCTCAGAAAAGAATTTTCACTTCCATTACATTTATTACTGTCATGGTTGTCATCTTTCCAGACTTGTAAGCAAGACTGTCAGCCAGAAGACAGTTTACATGCACACGCACACACCTCTACAGTGTTCACTCCCAGAAACGAGGGTTCATTCCTGCAGCCTGACCTCAGCATCTAGCCTAACCAATGACTGGTTTCATTTCCAGTGTGACCTCTTGTGTTTGTTGCCACTGGATGCTGAGTGTGAGAGCGAGCATGAGAGAGAGAGCGAGTGAGCCAGGGAATGGGGAAAAATGCTTTGATACTGTGTGTGTGTGTGTGTCAGATAGTGTTTTGAGTGTGTGCATAAAGTAATGGTGCAGGCCTGAATCCTGTCCCCCCCCCCCCCCCCCCCCCAAAGTGTGTGTGTGTGTGTGTGTTTGCACTATGTCTTGCCGGGGGTATATGTGTGGTGCTGTTTGTCCTCAAGGTTTTTCCCTACAGTGACCCCAGAGGCGGCTCTCGCAGAGAGAGACACAGAGAGAGAGAAAGAGGGAGAGAGAGTGCCTTTACTGTCCCCTCACACCCACACACTAATCATTATCCTAATATTTGGAAATTAAACACATTTTTCCTCTGTTGGCAAAGCTGCTTTCAGCTTCTTTCAGCACTGTAGCCGATTTTTTTCAGAATGACTTTAATTGTTGTAACGCAACACCTTGCAAGATCAAAGGCACAATACCGTTAAGATGGTATAAATGTCTATTTAGTGATTTGTGAACACGTCCTACTAAACATTTTGTCATGCATTTTGATATCTTTTCCCCCCTCAGTTTACTTCAAGGAATGAAATTTCACCAGACCCTTCCTCTGCCCGCAAGCATACACATATCTATCTACTATATCACACCTGGAAATTGGTGTCCGTCTTTAAGCCAACCAGAAAAAAACTCACCCTCTTTTTCTCTCTCTTTTCCAGGGGCCGAGGGCGAACAACATCGTGGTATTCCCCTTACTAATACACCCCCCAACACTCCTTTACTATCAACCCTTTCCCCCCTTTGTTCCCATTAAAAGAAAAAAAAGAATGAAAAAAATTCTTCCCTTCCCCCCAATAAAAGAAGAAAACCCCAGAAGAGAAAAAAAAGACAAAAAAAGGAAAAAAAAAAAAAAAAAACTTCTCCTGGACAGAGAGACTGACTGGCCGCAGTGTGCGATTGTGTGTGAGCGTGCGTGTGCGGAGGTTGATGCGGTCACCCCTGGTAAGGTAAAAGCTGGCCGTTGGGGGAGAATATGGTGGCTTTTTTTTCCCTTAATTTTTTAAAAACTTTTTTTTTTCTTTTTTTGCTTTGTGAGGGATAAAAGAGAGAGAAGATGATGGTATCTCAGGCTGCAGATGTGTCTCCTTTGGTCTGGCTGTGACCTCCTGCTTTCACACCATCACCAACACAGCCCACGCACTCCCCTCAACCACCACCACCACCAAAAAAAAAAAGAAAAAAATACTTAGAGGGGGGAAAAAAAACAGCAACACGAAAGGATGTTATGTTCATTTTTTTTTTTTTAAATGTACCATACACATGTGAAAATTCCACTAGCCAGAATGTTGATGTAGTCGGTGTGTTTTTAAGTTTGTTGTATTGGAATATATCATTGCACCCTCCTCCCCCTTCCTCTTTTGTGTCCGCTGTTCTCTGACCAGCCCCCCCCCCCCCCCTCCATTTCCCCTCCTTTTAACTCATTGCTTTTGTTAGTCTTTTGCCCTCGTCATCTCATGCCCTAACTTGCTCACTGTTGACTGCCATTTCGACAGTGACGGCCGTTTAGAGTTCAGTGGGGGTTACACGTGCATCATTTTATTTCTGGGGGGGGGGGTGTGGGGGGTTCTTGATGGTGTTGCGCCCCTCCACCCCACCCTTCAGTCCATACCTGGCACCACCCACCAAGGCATGGCCAGAGCTTTGCCTACCTTTTTTTGGACGGGCCTCAAATGTTTTTAGTTCTCGCATACCCTCCCCTCTTCCCCTGTGCTCCTTGTCCTCCTCCCATCCCACCCCTCCTCACCCCCCTCCCCCCACCCCCAACCCCCTTCCCTCCCCCCCCTCCTCTCTCTGTATATTAGACCACTTCTTGTCGTTTCAGGTTTCAGGACCAGTGGAGGCTGACTACCCCTCCCCAGGTGGCGCCGGCCCCCCCCACTGTCTCCGCAGCGTCTCTCTCTCTCTCTGCTCCCGCTATGCACACTCACCCCATCCTGTCCGTGTGGGGGGGCGGGGGAGGGGGGCAGGGCGACCACAGGCCCGCCGCGGGGGGCATTTACTACAACAACAAACGCTGATGACGCTTTTACTCTTTTCACACTTCACTCACCTCACACACACAACACAAAAAAAACAAACACGTACACAAGCAGACATACACATAAACGCAGCAGGCGACATGCACCACAGTACAGACGGCACCACACAATCAACCAACCCAACACATAATTTATATAGAGAGAGCTGAAGCCACGATAGCTGAGCGGCAGGCAAGTTGACGTGAGAGTGAGGAAGGCAGGACCAGAGAATGGGGTGTTTTTTGGGGTGAACCTAGGACCTTAGGGTGCCCCCTTTCTCTGACTATGTGCAGTGCAGTCACGGCTTGTCTGAGGAAGGCCCAGGGGCTAACGGCATTGATTATTAATTTAATACTGGAGCGGGCCGGAGCTTTTATTTTTTGGGGGGGGAGGTTAGGGGTGGGGTTTGTGTGGAGAGGTTTGTTTTTTTTGTTTTTTTTTCTTTTTGAAACGGGGGAGTGGGTTTGAAAAACAAAAAAAAAAAGTTTTGCTTTTTTTTATTTTTAACCCATGAGTCTGTAATTAGAAAAAAAAATAAAGACATTGTGTAAAAATGAGTCTTTGTATGTGTGAGTCTGTCGTGAACAGTGGTACGATTTTAACAAAGCGTTTGTCCTGAAACGTCTGTCTGCTCTTCCAGACTTGGACCAATAGTATTTGTAAATAAATCATTGCATTTATTTTGACTTGGAATACCAGATAGGTGGGGTTTGTTGCTTTAGGACCAATCAGATGGCATCAGCTAAGTTGTCAATCACTGAAAAAATATACTAAATTGGCTTTCACATACTTGCCTGGGATTGCTCAACTTTTTGGCCATCATCACCCTCTGTGGCAAATTCCTTCCATCTGGAACTGAAGACAAAAAATTGCAAATATGATTTGGTCAGGACTGTTGTTGGCAAGATGTCGGGACCCAGTGGTGAATTTTAAGGTTTTGCAGAGTAGACCCTCTTTCTCCCATCAGCCTATTTACCATGGCCAGTATGTACAATATACTGATCACACTGCACACATGCCAGTACATACCGCTGCTTGTATTTAGTGTGAGAAATCTGTCCTTAGTAGGGGGTGATGATGGGCAGTATCTCCTGCTGAGTTCCTGAATAGAAACATTACCAAAGCTACATAAAAATCAAATTGAGCAGGATATTTTGAAATGTCTTTTGGAGAACATTGGCATCCACACACTAGTTTCTGAGTGAATGTTATGTTTTATCTAATCAGACATGG
This sequence comes from Hoplostethus mediterraneus, assembly GCA_034670385.1. Taxonomy (NCBI): domain Eukaryota; kingdom Metazoa; phylum Chordata; class Actinopteri; order Trachichthyiformes; family Trachichthyidae; genus Hoplostethus; species Hoplostethus mediterraneus. The sequence continues at coordinate 1,276,173 of JAXDDW010000031.1, forward strand.
ACACATGAATGTATCGAAAGAATTGCTTCCAGTGGGGTCAGTTTCCCAGAGCCTATTCAAAGCCTACGGTTTGTGATTAGGCCTTATATCAGCATCTGGGCAGGCAGTGTCCTTCCTCCTCTCCTACCAGGAAGTAACTTGGACAAGACGGGGAAGGAGGAAAGAGGGAAAACTTAATCTGAAAGGGTTTATTTTCTCCTAAGTAATGGTCTGGACATCTTGCCTCAGGAATGTCATCTGACTGGGGTACGTTGGACATTAATCAACCATCATACAAACACTATAGTTGACAGTAAATGTTTATTACACAAGCTGAATAAAAACACAAGATTGTACATTGGATGCAGAAGTGGTGAGAATCCATTAATTGGTTGCAGTGTAAACCAGCAGGATAATGGCTCATCTCACTCGGTCTAACCGCCTCAGACGCTGCAGTCCTATCTGTGCTTCTTGAAAGCTGTAATGGGAAACGAGGTGATCATTAATAGGAATACAAAATACAGTCAGCCAATTCAAAAAATCTGTTATTGGTTTGAGTCCAATGGTATTTGCAATCTTGTAATTGTTAGTTTATTTTAGTCTATTTAGGTGACAGGTGGGTGGGATTTGCTAGATTTCAAAGAGTGATTGACAAATAACATGACACTATCTGTATTGTCCTGATGCAGTAAATCTGCCAACCTCCATATTGGTTAAAATGCTAACAAATTTCAGAAACAGGACAAACAAGATCATATATATACAACTTATACTGGTATACTGCAGTGTTCTCACCTCTCCTTTTGGTTTTCTTTTTCATGAGCTGCTTCTTTTTCTTGGGGCGAGGGTTATCCACATCCTATGGAAACAAACAGGAACTGTTAGAATTAGCCGCAGATCTTTGTGCTTAAATAAGAAAATCTAATTTGAAACAAGCCACAATGGTCCCATTCATACTGGATGGAGATAGGCCTGTTAGCAATATGTTCTCTTCCAGTTCCACGTCTGCCAGCAGTGGGATGGACCATCAGCCATGAGGCAGGCTAGTAACTACTCCTGCTTTTGAAAATGTTTTAGTAGTTTAAAAAAAAGAGACGCATGCTAAACCTATGTAGGCACAGCACCACCTAGTATTGTCAGCACAAAGCCACGCAACTGAGTCACCGAGGTCCCCAAACATACGAGTTTCAGCCAGAACAGGTTAAACCACTTGTGATCGCTTGGCAGGTTAATGAATAAAAACACATCAGGTCTCATCTGTTGAACATTAATTGTGCTCCTTCCTGCTCTGTACGGATCAGGTTGGATGTAGGAGCCTGTCTACTGCTTGACTAGAGCCTGAAAGAGCACCATTTAAGCTAAACCCCCAATAAATTCCTGTCCAAAGACAAACCGATCCAGATAAGTGAAGTCTGGACCCAAACGTCAGTATTTTTCAACCCCAGCTTCATCTGTAGCCGAGCAAGTGAGAGATTTGTCCTGACCACACCCGGTCAAGATGTCATTGGTCCAACTGACCTGTCCGCCCTCGCCGCCCGTCAGGGCTGTGATGTCACTGAAGTGTGTGATACCGCTCAGCTGGCCAGACATTCCCATCATGCTTCTCTTCCGGGCGCTCTTCTGATTCTTTGGCATGTTCAGACGCACCATCATCGACTCCTCGTACTTTTTCCTGTGAAGAGGAAAATAATTATTGCTCAATTCAAAAGAAAAGAATGATAACACGTGACCCTGTATTTTTGTTCGCATCTCCACACCACACGTATACACAAAACCCATATAGACTACATGATTCCTGCAAACCTTTCCTAATATACTACAGTCCTCTTCATATCCTCATCATAAAAAAGAGATGCTGTAAAGGACACCACAGTCTCTACATGCCTTGTAGTGTTTTTTCTCCCGGGATCTCCCTCTCAGCCTTCCTAGTGTCGCTGCCTATTCTCCATATAATAAATAAGACAAATGAATAAAACATGAACCTGTGCATCTCCTCGCGGCTCTCCCGCTCAGTCTGGAAGTCGCGTCGCTCCCTGATCTCCTCAGGAGTGTCGCTGTACTGCTGTCGCAGCTCCTGGATCAGAGAGCTTCGCAGGGCTGCTCGCCGCTGCCGGTCCGCCTGCTCCTTCTTCTTGTCTGCTTCTGTTATGTCGCCGTCTAGAGGAAATATGACAATTCGTACAGTACAAAGTTACAAAACGCTATCAAATAATGTGATCACAGATTATTGATCCATCCTTTTGGCATCCATCTTATCTGTCACGGTAGCAACAGGGCTCATAGATTATGTTTCTACATTAACAAAAAGGGTTAATGTAACAAACATGAGCTGCAGGAAAAATAGTAAAAGTAGAACGTATACTATAGATACATTCTACTGAATGGAGCACAGCAGCGGTCACTGCTGAGTGATGCGACACCGACTTCATTTCAAGTCAATTTGAAAACTTGAAAATTACAACTTATCTCAGACGACAGACATTACCATAATGCATTGGGGCAATCCGTGGCGGTACATATTTCTTGCCACTAGAGGGGGCTGATTTCTTCTCAGACGCTGCCTTGTCCCCGGCTTCATCCTCAGACTCCTCAGATTCATTCAGCTGTGGGGTTGATGAAACAAAACAAAAAGGTCTTTTGACTGACGGTGAAGTCTGTACAGTATTGATACATTTGATTTGAAAACAAGGATTTGATTTTTTTAGGATTACAGGAGTTTTGTTTAAAGCACCATACATTCATTTTTATGAATCCTGTTTTCTTGCTACCCCCTTAACACACACACACACACGCACACGCACACGCACACGCACGCACGCACGCACACCTGTACCACTGTCTATTGCATATTTCTGGTGTCCTTCCATTCATATCCCTACGAAATGGCCTATGAAACATTAATAAATACGATTTATGGTGAATTAGTAGCAAACAAACTCCTCTGAAACAGACATTAACAGGAATTCAATACAAACTGGACAAAACAAAAGTTTTAAGATGGACTCTTACTTTGCTGATGAGATTCTCAGGATTAGGACGCAGCTGTAGTGGGTCATTTTCAGCTAAAAGTAATGAAAAGAAAATAGATACTATACATTGAAGTCTGTGAAACATGGAGGGCAGGAAGCACACAAGTCAACATAAATCCAGTGTTTTTCTTTGCGCGCTAAATATGGAAAAGACATCAAAACTGGGGTAACAAAGTTTTACATCAGATGCTGTCACTACTGCCTTTATCTTATTTTTATCATGGCAGCTCACAGTTACAACATCACATCGTCTTACCTAAGCTGCCAGTAACAGCAGTGCGCACCAGTTTATCAATCTGGTATTTCAGTTTGTGGTCCAGGGGCCGCATCTTCTCCAGGACCTTGAACGACACCCAAACATCTTTAATGATTTTCATTCATTTGAATTTTGCATCCAGAACTACAACAGTGTCCCAGGTGAAGGGGCAGGAAGTTGACTCTCAGCCTGGCAAGTGGCTGTGTATACTGCAGACAACTCACCGTTCTGACTGTGACCACTCTGTTCAAGGCTCCACTGTCCTTGATTTTGCCTCCTTCTGTTTTGATGCTGATCAGGTGAGTCAGGTCTTGAAGGTAGAAAAGCAGCAGTTGATACCGAAGGTCCAAGAAAGATAAACCCTGAGAGGAAGAGGGTGGGACAGAGAGACAGACAAAGACAGAGAACTCTTATTAGTACCTGAAATTGAATGTGATGCATCACCTGTCTGCTCCGACCAGACCTTAGTTTAGAGTTTATTTTAGAGTGGTACCGATTGGGTACATCAGGACCTTTAGTTTAGTGATCGTTTAAGTTGTTATGCCTCAGATACATATACCAAAATTACTTTCAAGTATTTTCCTGTCCAAACATTATTGCGCTCCTATGTGGCAAACCCCACCCATGTATTATTCCAAGTAGGTTAAGAACTATCTAGAAATACAATTTAACACAGATCAGGACACGATTAACAATAATACTTCGAGAAAGTCTTCACTTACCTTTGAAGTTTTAAATGCCCCATCTTCAACCTTCTTTAGCAGCTCCCGGACATGACCTGTGACTGAAGCCACCTAAGAGAAGAGACACAGTGGCAGTGTTTTCTACCTATGGTAAAGCAGTCCAGTGAATTGCATCACATTCTAACAGGTCAAGACGGTGTCTTATTTCATTCCATGCTACAATTCAGTTTTTTTTAACCTTACACCAATTTTCTGTTGCATGAAAAGACAATCCAAACTTAAGTAGATCTGGGAAACACTTATGAAGAACTAACCCAACGTGAGGCAGTGCATCCTGACATTAGCACCATTTAACACTTCAGTAATCAGTACAAAAAGAAAGTTAGCATTGTTTCAATAGTTTCGAAGGACATTTAGAACAGCTGTACTAAAACATTAGAGCATTAGAAAGCTAATTGATTACCTGTTCTGTGAGGTTATTCAATAGCTGCACGGCTCTGGGCAAATCACTTTCAATTAAATCCTGTAAGAAATTAAATGACGTGAGAAATTCAATGTAAATACTTTTGCTAATGCTAATCAGCCACAAGTACATCGCGAGCTGGTAGCTAGCTAGTTAGCCTCAATCACAGTGGCAAGTAAAAACAAACCAACTGTTGTCCGTCTTACATTTCAACACAGCTTTCAAAATAAACATGCAATCGTGAAAACGGCCTAATTGTTAAGGTATATTTTGGCGAAATAAAACAGACTTTTTAATTAATTTGAATCTAAGTTTCACTCACGTTGTCAATAGCGGCAGCCATTTTGCTGGCATTGTCATGTACGGTAGCCGCAGAGGGACTATACACATAGCAATCGGGACTATTGCACTATCGTCTGAGCAACAATTTGCGCAAGAGAAAAGCAGAATAAGTGTAATGGAGGTTAAAAATTAAATAAGATCAAAATGAAGTATATTATGTAATTAGGATTGATGTAATAATGTGAATAATATTATCAGCAAAGAGACATCCCTCTCTCTCTTGTTCTTGCCCTATGTGTGAGTGATAGGAGGAAGGGAGAGAGAGAGAGAGAGAGGGGGAGAGAGAGAGAGAGAGAGAGAGAGAGAGAGAGAGAGAGAGAGAGAGAGAGAGAGAGAGGTACTGTCAGGGGAAGTGATGGTGTGATGAACAGTTGAGCACCTGTCTCTCCTCAGACCATTTCCAGTCAGACAGCAGTCAGAGGAACTTCACTCTGAGAAGGTGGTGCATGGAAAGACAAGCCATGGTAAGTCAGATTGCAAGAAGTTGAGAGAGGAGAAATGCGTGTAAAGTATCAAATATAGACCTCATATTGATTGGACAATTAAATGATGGGAACCAGCTTGAAAACTGATACTTTATGCGGCTTGAAGCTCCTACATTGAACTGCATGCACAATAACTAGCGTTTTTAGAGATTATTTCATGGAATTTCTACTTTATTAGATGGAATGTATATATGGAGAGTGTTATGTTTGATTTGCTGTCTATAGTGTGTATTGCATTGTGCACATATGTGTCACTATGAAATGTTAAGCTGTAATTTAACAATATTTCTCTGCTCTAATGTTAATAAAACACATTCCTGTACATGTGTTGCACTTAAATGATAGCTCAAGATAGATCTTCACACATCTTACACACATTTCTGCACATTTATTGCACTTAACTAAATCTTATTCTGCATTTGAACCCCAACAGATGTCCGACTGCAGGGCGTCCTCTGTCATCCAGGAGTGGACGAGCTCATACCCGGGGCAAACCCACACCCACACCCTGAACCCTACCACTTCCAACCCGGCTGTGTCGACCAACCAGATGGCTCAGATGGACATGATATCGTACAGCCAGTCTCAGGGATTGATCAGGGGGGTCAGTGAAGACAGAGTGGCCGAGCAGATGATGGGCCTGTCGTACCTGCCCTACCCATCTCCCTGTCTCAGCAGCACCACGAACATAGGGAGCGCAAACCACCAGCAGAGCCACGCCACGGCCCAGCAGGTGTGTGTGTGTGTGTGAGAGAGAGAAACTACTGTCTTCCTTGGTGTAATATGACATGACTAGCCAATGGCGATGTCTGTGTCTTCTCTCTCACGTTTAACAATATCATTCTGACCTGCTGAACACTAACCAGGCTTCACCAACATTTAAAGGAAACCAGCAAATTATTGTTAGAAGACTTTTTGAGGGACTGAAAGCTGCAGATGGCCAATCTTCTTCAGCCCTTGAACCCATCACTATCTTATGGTATTGTCTGCACTAAATCAGCTGGCCTTTTTTGAATATTCTTAATTATAATCCTCCTTGGTGAAAAGTATCCTGAGCATGATAACCTCATTCACCATCAGGCCGATGATTCTCAAACGTTCTCATATCATTGACCCCCAATTTGACACAAACTCTGGGACAAAATCTTTTATCATGTGGGAAGATTTTTGTTATTGATGATTTAGTATTGAATTGTAGAACTGTCTACATTCCAATACATTCTACAATTGGGATGATTTCTAGTGAAGTGAATTACAGTGAAATTAAACTATTCCTTATTTTGCCTGGGACCCCCGAACTCTTTTCAAGGACCCCGATTTGAGAAGTGCTGCCACCCTGCTGTCCCAGAACTTAATCATGTTTCTGATTCTGATCACAGGACTTCTCTCCCTTCCTCCTGCCGTCTACCCCCATGTCTCTGCGGACCCCTGTGACTAAGAGGGCCATCAGCAAGGACAGCAGCGAGTACCGCATGCGACGCGAGAGGAACAACGTCGCCGTGAGGAAGAGCCGGGATAAGGCCCGGCGACGCATCCTGCTGACCCAGACGAGAGCCGTACAGCTTCAGGAGGAGAACCAGAAGCTGCAGCTTCGGATAGGACAGCTCACGGAAGAGCTGGACACTCTCAAACACATCCTGTCACAGCGCCACCTGCAGGGAACGGAGGACAGAGTGGCAGGGGAGCCTAGTATCTGAACTGAGTTCAGAATCCCCAATCATACCTGGCGTTAAAAAGTAATCACAGATACAAGATGTATCAATATTGTGTCTAGATAGGATAGGATACCAAGTCACAAAAGTCAAAAAGACAGAAACTGGAAACTGATTTGAATCCTTCTTGGCCATCTGTGTATTTAATTCCAGGTATGAACTGGGATAATCATAGTTATTTACTATTGCTGAGTTGTAGTGAGAGAATATAACACACTGGAGCTTTGAATAAATGTGAATGTTTTGAACGAAGGACACTGAAGTCTCAAAATAGGAAGATAGGACTAGAGACTGGAGACTAGAGAGCACACAGCAACTTTAAATGAGTGGAGTTAACTTGACGTTCAGGGCCTGAGAACGTAAAACGTCAACGGGTTGGTAGTACTGATTGTAGGACCTCTTCTCTGCTTACTTGAGGCATATTGGCACTAAAATAGGGAGTGATAAAGGCCTCAGTTTGTATATTCTTAACTCTTTGTGAATCCCACTTCCTCCTGGTTATAGCTCTCAAAGCAGCATCCGTACATACATGCAGAATCGTTGCAGACCCTTCAAACGTGGGGATTACCGCCTGCCTTAGACAGATTTATTATAGGATTAGATTTAACGAACATTGCGTAATCATCTACCTGGCATTTCTTGTCATTGTTGGAGATGATTGTAAGAGTTGTTGCCCAATAGGATTACACAACAGCCTGTGGTTTGCAGGGGATCCAATGAAATCTATGTGCCTCTATCTATCTAACACTCGATCTCTTGTCACTAAATGAAGGATTACTTGAAATGATCAAAAGGCAATTTTCCATATGTATGTAAAAATATCTTCTTTTATGTTGTTGAATGTGTATTATCGTGTTTGTCAATGATTTTCTTAAATAAAAATATTTTCACCTACATCGACCCGTAGTCTTTTAATATCTCTCAATTCTCCCTGATATATAAATATATATATAAAATGATGACAGCTGATACTAAATGGATATTAACCAATACATACAAGCTATTTAGACATTTAATTTGAAAGCAGTTTAGTAACAAATAGCCTCAGTGTTTCCTCATATAACCACTACACATGTAAAGCAACCTAGGCTTTGATTGAAGTGCACTGATAAATGTCTTTAAAGACAATGGAGGTTTTGAGAGAAAATGGTGTGGGGTAGCCCAAGTATTTATCAATATTCTCAGTGCTGTGTAGTGTTATTTTCCACTGCATCCTTAACCAGGTACACTGAGGTGCCGCTACCACCCTGTAACTTGTCTACCCACAAAAACGGACGTCATGCCATGGACCGTTGTTCACCAGTGGTTTCCCTTTGTGGGATGGGCAAGATTTCAACACAGCTTAGGACAGCGATGAAGAGCACAGAGATAGTATCAGCGTTTGGGGATGTCAGGGCCTTCCTGTGGCTGTGATGGCAGTGGAGGGACCGAGAGATAGGAGGGAGGGGTGTCAGCAGCCAGAGATTTTTTTCCAAATCTCTCTATTTTTAAAAATCTTTCTTCATAGCAATATTTCATTTGGTACAACATTTTTCAACACTCATACCCTTTCATTTTTCAACAGTCCTACACCATGTAGCATGATGGGGCATGGGGGGATTTTAGGGTGTAGGTTGGACACAGCATAGATATCCTTCAGTCCAGCTCCCAAGTTATCACTCTCCTGTTATTATTTTCAAAAATAATTTCAGTCCGTTTTTTTTCACTGACTTGCATAGTAAAAAGTTTTTTAAAATAATCAATAAAACCATTAAAACCATTTTACAAGAAAACACTGTTAAAACCCCTAAACATCCCTGAGTAACAGACGACGTCTCAGTAACATATAAGGAATGTTGAATTTATTTATTATTTATTTAGATCTATTATTTTGCTAGTGGTGCAGTTTTGCCCAAATGGATCAAGTGGATCCCCCAGTGTTTTTGTAACACAACAAAAAGACAACGTTTTAAGGGAGTCCTGGCCAGGAGGGTGGCATATACAGGGTTGATTGCAATTACAGACTAAAACAGCTAAACTACAGTAATCAGATTACATTTAATAATGTAATCTGATTACATTATTAAATGTAATCAGATTACCCAAAAAAAATGCTACATGGCCATAGCATTTTGTAAATTAACTATTTGTAAAGGAGAGTGAAAGTACGACACGGCGCTGCCTGCCTTGTGTTGGGTGGTAAATATGGCTTATGGCTTCTCCTATGACCATGTCTGTTGAAATGTCCCACAATGTTGTGTGGGGAAATCTGTGGTCCCAGGACTGCAACAGCTACACAGAATGAAGAAAGACTGTATTTCACCTAATCCCAACTAAGTTACTCAATAGCAAGCATGTTTGCAGACCATTTGAACCCCACTAAACTAGTTCCACCATCGCTGTAATCAATAAATGAATGAGGTATTCGGTGACTGGAAAATACCAGCCATGAGGACTTCTGCTCCACACCCATACAGTTACACACATTCACACCGGGGAGCTGCCCGGTGCAACCACAATCTCCTGCTGTTTATCTCCACTAAAGCAGTTGGTGTGTGTGTGGGGGGGGTACCTTGCTCAAGGGTACCTCAGTAGTGGTTGTACTGTGAGGGGAGAGCGTTTACTGGTTTACTCCCCCCAGCCCGTCAGCGTGTCTCAAGAGTGGAACTGGTGACCCTGTGGTCAGACGGCTGGGTTTCTTAGCTTCGGGTTTCTGCCACCCCGTCACGAAACCCTCCAGTGATGGCACCGCTGCAACAGTCTTTTCACCAAGTCATTTTGAATCATCCTCTGGGAAAGAAAATGCATTATGTGCTGAAGGTGACCGCCCACAAGTTCTTATGCTAGTAAGATTAGAATTAGTAGCAGATTTTTACCCGGCCATAACCTGCCTCACCTTGGTATTGTTAGTTTAGGGATGATTGGATTGATTCCTTGCCTGGAAATGGAGCCCAGACTAGTACAGAAGCACTAGAATAACTTCACTGTGGAGGAACGTCTTTCCTAACATGCCTCTCATGAAGTATACACATACACACACACACACGCACACACACACTTCCCTAAATAAGGTTTAAAGAGGTCAGAGCGAGGTGTCGTCTGTTGAGTCTGTCTGGTTTTATAGACTTTTTTTTTTTTTTAATCTTATGCTGCCTTCTTTTTATGCTTGTTGTTGATATTATTATTATTATTATTACACATTATGCATTATTATTGATCACCCTAAGCCTTGGTGGTTTACCAGTCACCAACGTCTACTTGGTTTCCCTCTTCCTGTCCATCAAACAACAACTTTTATCCTTCTAATTTAACCAGGTAAATCGACTAAGAACACATTCTGATTACAATCAAAGTCCTCTACTCAGAAACGCCACTGGAGCGAATCGGGGGTCAAGTGCCCTCAAGTGTATCTTAACAGTCATTACCAAATACCCAGCTGAATACCGGTGACGGGGCTCTTTCTCTGTGATAGAACGACATATATTGTGAAGTGAATAACAAATTGAAGAGGCACAATATAGAAGTTAGAGTGCAACGTCCACTCCCTTCCTCTCAGTGTACTGAGTTATTGTAACATCCAAGAACAAGACTAGCAATGTTGAAATTACTAATATCTACTATAGTCTGCTTGATATTTTTATATAGATAGAGAAGTAGGGCCCTGCACAGGACATACTAATAATAGTGTATAATCAATTAAGTTATTGGCCAAAATGTTTACTACAGAATACGTACAGAAATAGGGATTGGGTAGCAGTGCAAGGGGGCGACACATTCATGATGCTCTAAGATCACAGAAAAACCTATGAGCAAAAATATTGATATTGGAAACAACTCTGATGCCAAACAAACTACTAGTTTCATATTTTCCCTTAGGCAGGAAAAAACAGTGCAAATAGGCTACTACACATCCTAGGTCAGTTTGGTCCGTATTGGTGACTTTTCAATATTGTCAACCCAGAAATAAGAGAAAAAACATTTGGTCTGCCTCCTTATGTATGATATACAATGTAGGTACAACTGAGACTGAACTGGGGGAAAGAAAAGGTAACTGTGACATTAGGCCCATTAAAAATATTTAGCTCCCAATTTATAGCATGACTACATGCTGCTCGTTTGTATGTGATAGTCCTGACAAACAGATTCAAGATTCAAGTCTTGGCTCTGTGGCTTCTTGTTGTGGGAGAGAGGAGTAGACCATCCCACATACTGATTGAGTGGGCCTTATACCATAAGAGTAATATATGTGACTGGACTTGGATGACCCAATGATTGTTTTGCAAAGTCACAATATGCAGCCTTTCTTGTCTTTACCATTGAGTGTCCACCATGAAACAAGCTCTCTCTCTCTCTCCTTCAGCCTAGAGGATAGGAGTGGCCTCTGATTTATGTCTCCACCATGCGGCAGAGGACTAAATGTACAGTACTAGAGAGAAAGAAAATTACAGATCTCTCACTCTGTCCCTTATTCTGGGTACTAGGGCCGGCTCTCAATGGATTGCCGCTAATGGAAAAGTAGCTACATGTGGCCTACTGCTGTGCTGTTTTCTGTTAAAATTGTTTAATGTTTGGACCAAATTACGCAAAATCCAGTCAACAATGCTTTAACTACTGATGTGTACACTTCAGAAACCCCCAGTTTGCAGGTCTCTTGGCAGTGATGGAAGTCAGCCATTATAGAGGCTTTGCAGTTGCATCACAAATCTCCTAGCAACCATGTCTGGCGCCATCATGGAAGTCCAGTGGAAGGAGAGAAAAGAATGATGTGGTGCAGGTTTAGGTCAGTTCAGTAGTATTAGTAAAAGCGAATAGTGTGATATGGTAGATTACGGTAGATCTTGTCTTTAGCCCTAGTCTCTACTCCAAAACACTCAGTTGTAGCTTGAGCAGAGTCAGTTTAACTAAAACAGGACTTTGTTTTTGTCAACTAGCCAACTAGCTAACTAGCTAACCAGCCAGCTGGCTAAACATGCAGCTACTACCCACTACTGCCAGCTTCTACTAGATACATTAGCTAGTGCACAAATCAGATGTGTTAACAACAAGACACTAAACGCAGAACACGCGCTGTGCGTAGGGCCTCACATTCCATGGGGGGCCACATTTTGCGCGATGGGCCGCATTTTGGATGGATGCGCATTTGCGCTACCGTGAGGCGCGCGTTGGGCACCGAGTCAGCTCGAGGCAGGAGAGAAAGAGGCCTGTAATCTGACACCGTACGCGCCGCTGCAATGATTGACACCAATCGACATCTGACCAATCAGTGGTCAGATGCGCCGGCAGGCACTTGCAGAGCTGCAGGTGAAGAGATGGCCTCTAAAAGACATCATGAGTCGGGAGCAAGCAAGAGGAAAAAAAAGTAAAAACAAGAAGAAGCTCGTGCTTCACATGAAGGTGGATATGTTGTTGAAATGAAAATGTAAAACTTTGTGGCATAAACACCTCAGCTACTACTCATGAGACAGGAGAGAGGCTAAGTGTCTGTCTAGACGTGGACTGGAGATAAAATTATTTTCCAGCGGCCCTGATTCCCATTTATTGAATGTCTTGTTAACGCCTTTGTCTGCATATGCATTCACCTCTGTTGAAAAGGAGTGGTAAATTGACCAGTTGGTGGTCGTATATATTGGCTAAAGTTTATAGCCTATCAATCTATGCTATCAATATCATTTTCCGGCTATTTTTATGGAGGTATAATGTCGCCATCTGTTGGTGAATTTAATTCATAACAGTCATAGCTTTTGAGGAGACATAACAGAAATAGTGATACATTTGTTGACAGAGGGAACTAAATTTGAATGTACATTTTGAAATATCAGTCTCTTTGATCCTGAATTAGTATGTTTTCTTAGGATTGTACATAATAATAATAATAATAATAATAATAATAATAGATAGCAATAGTAGTAGTTTTATTATTATTAGTAGAAGTAGTTTTGTTTGTTTTTTTCCGCTTAGGGCCCCAATTTGGCCAGGGGCGGCCCTGACGATTCTACAATGATGTCTCACTACGTCCAGCGCTAATATTGAATATTTTGGAAAAATATGTTATTAGCAAAATATGTTGTAAAAATTCAGTAATGTGTCAAAATGTGTAACATCTTTATCATGCCATTTCTACGTTAATTACACCCATTTTAAGAAAATAATGATTGGCAAATGGGATCCAAAAATACCATTAATTTTCGCCATTGGCAGGAAAAAAAAACTTTCCATCCCCCTTTTCCTGAGGGTTCCCCCAAAACTGTTCCAGATACTTGTCATTATAGTTTCATATACAATAAAAAATAACAGACAAAAATATGACGGCGCTTAATTTACAGTATACAGGCGCGTAATAACACTGACGACTTGGCGATTGTAGTTGGCTATGCTTTAAGGTACCATAAGGGTTAACGCCCACTTCAGCAGACCGGAAGGTGGCCAGTTTTTTTTCTACACAGTGATTTATTAATCTAACATAGACAATCTTTGACAGTAGTACAACTAGGAGACGTCGCCTGGACGATTTCATCCGATGTTTTCCGAAGTGTGCCGGTCGAGCAGCTCGCCCCTTTTACCAGGCTTCTCCCAATGCAGCTTTCCGACCTCTCTTTGTCCCAGAGTGGCTCTATTGACGACGCCTTTCCCTTTAAGATGATGTCGGAAACAATTATGTATTATTTAAATATTTTGTGTAATGTCGGCAGACATAAACTTGGACCAAGCGATAAGGTTAGAAAGCAGCGACGTTAGGAGTGGAACATCAGCCTTTGTAGCCCGGGGTTGGCATCACATCTCAAAGTGCAGTCTGTTATCGTTCCCGGCTAACAGGACCGATGTGTCCTTGCTGTGTCAAAGGCAACGTTGGTGTTTTTTTTTTACGGGCAACAGCACTTCTCCGGGACAGAAATGTCACTTGATATTGGACCAACAGACAAAGCAGTCTGGAACCGAGACGCAGAGGAGATCCAGTAAAAGGGAATGCGGTGAAACCGGGCTCTATTTTGAACTACTCTACCCGCTTTCACCCCGCAATGTTTTGGACGTTTGGGAGAGACGACGGGCAGTAGGATCTCGGCACACAACACAGCGACATTTAAAAGGGGTAAGTGAAGCAGCTGTGTGTTTCGTCTGTCGGGGCAGGTGTCTGTCTGTCGGTCCGCCACCGCACTTGCTTCTGGCCCAGCCGCTGTCTTTTTTCCTTTCCCCCCCCCCAAACACCATCATTTTTTAGCCTCATACTGCTTTTGATGTGCGTACTTGGACAGCCAGGAGGGGGGAAACAGGGCCAGGCGGTGACTCTCTCATTCCCTCCACGTATTTAGTTTCCCCCCGTGTGAAACCTCTTATGTAACCCTCTGGGAGTCCTGTTGCGAGACTTCCTGGGCCTCTGCAAGGAAAACACATCAACACACGGGCTGCCATAGAAGCACCATGTGCACCACAGAGACTGCTAAGTAAAGCACAGGGTGTTCACATCCCAGCCCTGATCTGGGAACAGAGACAAAGTGCTGGTTAGAGTCAAGAGAAGGCAACCTATGACCCCCTGTGTTTTATTGGTACACCTTTCCCTATGTAAAATCTAATTCATATCATAAAATATGGGGTGCTTTGGAACCACCAGGTCCTTGCAGGGGTTCCAGGTGGTCCTCTTTAGTTTCACTATTATTTATTTATGTTGACCGTAGGTTTCTTTTTCTTGCTATACCGTTCTGAGCTGGATCACATCTCACAGTAACAACCCTCAGGTGTGGGCCACTGGGACTTATTATATCCGTGTAATGTGTATCTACTTGGGGATTCTTGACTTGAAAAAGTTTGGAGAGCTCTGTATTAGAGCTGTAACCAACAGATAGCACTTGGTATTTCATAAAAATGGGTCAAAATGGGTCACGTACTTGTTTCTTGACAAGAGTACAGGTGTGATTTTGTGATCTTGGGTCCCAGGACGTGACTCAATTTACTCCCAGACACAGGAAGTTGAAGAACCTTTCCTTTAACAGAACAGTGTCCGTTTTGATGTAGGGTAAAAAAGTAGGTTGTGTAAATATTGGCAGTAGTGCTGGGTGATTGTACAGTATACGTATGCTCAGTGTGAGTCCCAGGTTTTTGTCCAATATTTGGAATAGTGTAGCCTAACTGTCAAGTGACCCAAATAAGTCCCTCGTACACTGGAATTGTGTCATACATTTGCTACGCCCTGTGGACGCAATGCAATGTCAGTGAGATGCCTCAAATTACCTATGTGCTCCAGCAGACCAGACCGTACCAGCTGGTACATCTGGCAAACAACATGACTGTCAACTCGACTGAAAGCACCTTAGATGAGGTCTTACTGGGGTCAGTGCTGGTGAGACTTTGGCCCAAGCTACTTCAAGACGGCCCAACATTTAAAGCCACAATGTGGAATTATTTTAGCATCTGAACTTTAACAATATTCACAAATGTAATTCAATGCTCTATACAGAGATAGTATGTATTTGACCCATTCACAGACCTTGACTTACAGGTGCAAAGTAATGTTTTCACAACTTATTTCCATTGTAAACATTATTGTGTCACATCTGTTCAGTCCTTGTATGAAAAACTCAGGCAACCATTAACGGGTCTTTGAACATGGGGCACAATACTGTAGTTCTATATTGGGTTTAGTAGTAAAACAATGGTGTGTAACTTTGTTGTGTAATTCCTTTTTTCCACAGAGCTTTTCCCACATCTCCCCGCCTCTATCTGGGGAGCGACCTCCAGGACAGCCTCCCCCTCCCGTCCCTCGATGATGACATCACCGGACTCTCCCCCCCTGGTCTCCCCGTCCCCTTGTCCCGCGCCCCCTCCGTCCCTCCCCTCCTCCCCCGTGCCCTCCTCCCCAGCCCCTTCCTCCTCCTCCCTCCCCCCTCCGCCCTCGCTGCCTCCCACGGGGGAGGTGATGGTGCTGGCTCTGGGGAGGAAGAAGCAGAGGGTGCTGATCGCTCTCTCCATCCTGCCCAACCTCTTCCTGGCCTTCCTGCTCTCCTCCGACCCCCTCATCACGCTTTCCCCGCCCCACCACTGCCGCCTGCCGGGACCCTCGCCGTCCCCCCAGGTGCTGAACGCCTCCCTGCCCTGGGAGAAAGGGGAGAGGCCCGGCAAGAGCGGGGGGCTGTCTCAGTGTAAGCAGTATGTCAACGGCAGCCAGTCGGCCGTGGTGGACTGCGAGGCCGGCTGGGACTACAACGTCACGGAAGGACTGAGAAATAACATTGTGACCGAGGTAGAGACCCAGCCCGGGATCCTTTTGAGCACAGTGATTATTATTTCCCTGCTGCTGTGTTTTGGTTTTGTGTGGGAAGGCTATCTTTTTTTTGTTTACGTAGGGATTAAGGATTGAGCCTTTTTAAAACGTGAAAAAACGTTCTCATTGTTTCTTTTTTTTTAACCTGTATTTATCCACAGGAGGGTTTTGCTGAGCATGCGTTCTCGTTTTCAGCAACTCTGCTACACATATTTGCACCGGTGAGATGCCTAGTACACCCACAGTCTGTTATTGGCCACCGAGCAGCTCCACTGAAGCTTCTGGGGGTTAAGCGCCTTGCTCAAGGCACCACAGTAGTCGTTGAGGGACGAGGCATTGTTAATCATTCATCTACCTCGCCTGGATTTTCTGAGTTGGTCTGAGGCTCAAACAAGCTCGCTGCTCAAACTGCTCCCCCTTAATTATTTTCTTGGTATTTCCCAGCAGGCGGGCAGGTTCATGGTTAGCTACAGTGGAACAGGGAATAACTGTTGAATACATGAGTGCAATAGTAAGTGATTTTATCTTGCCCTTACACGGTGTTGCGTCCCCGGCCATAACCAAAGACATAAAAGTCTTAAAAGACACTCCTGTATCAACAAACCTGGGGTAGTTGCTGTTTTTCTACGGTACTCGTAACTACACACATAATTACACTGTATTATCACAGGTCTTCTAAGATTACAGCAAAGTTTTGGTTACTCTTCACCTAATCCACCCTAGGGGGAATCTATTTAGGTTGTCAGTGGAGCAGTACGGCTCCACGTTTTACATCTTGATGACGCCACAGATTAGGTTGGTTCTCTGATTTCCAGCTTTCGGAAAGAGCTAATCCTGTCCCCATCATGTTCATATGACAACATCACTGCTTCCTGTGCTTATTTTTGGTGATATCGGGCATGGGGACGGTAAAATAAACTGAAGCAAGGAGCAGAAAAAAAGCAGTTTGCGTGCAATAAAACACGTCAGTCAGTTCGGACACTGTCTGATGTTCTGGTGTGTATGGTCCGCATTTAAAAAGACAGGATGAGCTTCTATTTTAGGATTGGATTTTCACTTGAAGACTATTAGATTGGTCTTGTTATGACTAATGTCTTTAGCAGGAGCCTTGCCAACTCCACCCAGCCTGCTCCTCCTCCACCCAGACTAGACCCTGTATGGGCTGTCTGTCTGTTCTCAGTCCTCCTACTGATGTGGGAGCCACACCCAGTCCTTCAGTCCATGTATTAGGGCAGTTCGGTGGTAATCCTCCAGTCCACTGCGGTGAGCTCAACATAAACGCTGCCTAGGGAAGCATTTGGCGAGTGCATGGCAGCAAATGTATCTTGTAATGTATTTATACATAGTGTGGTTACTGTTTCCTCCATCCCTTAGTGTCTATGCTGAGGGAAAGGGAGAGTGAGAGGGAGGCCGAGGATGGGGGGAGGGTGTTTGGATGGCAGAGAGACAGGGAGATAGAGAGAGACAGAAGTCACGTTTCTCCATTACTACTTTGCTGAGGTGGCAGTCTACCAAGCAGGAAATGGGAAGTTCCTTGACCAGCTCAGCCTCTACCACTGATCAATAGTGTGTCACTCAGCTAGAGGCGAACCCCACTTAACATCTCCAATCCATGGATCAGTTTCCACTGTACGTTATCAAGCAGAAATGCCATGAAAGTCATCTTAAAAATGCCGCTAAGCTAACTCAGTGCTGTGCTAGGCAGCTAGCCTGTATGGAGACATTATGAGTTTGTGAAGTCGACATTCATCGCATAGTCACAGGCAAGCATCATAGCTATTCAAAGTATCTGGTGCCAGACATGTGAAAGGAGGAAGTGAGGGTTTCTCCCAAGGACATAAACCTAATGGTGCCTGGGCCTCATTCACAAAACCAGTCCAGGGAGTTTGTGAACTTGTTTGTGCACATTTCTCCCCCCTATTGTCCCAAGCACGTCACCCGTATGAGCACTACGGGTTGGTACGCTGCCCTTTACCAGGCTGGCGTACAGCGTTGCGTCTCTGGTGACTGATAGCATGTGACAGGCTTTCATGTTTCTATGCATGGGCTCCAATTACACAAGGCCTTGTTAATAGCAGCCCTCTGCCTGAGCCCAGGACCGATGCTCTCTCTCCAGATCATTAAAATCACTTTGCTTTCAGTGGTCAGCGGCCAGCAGACGGTGACATTAGCAGAGCTCAGCTGTTAATGCAAATCAGTGTGTTGGCTTAATGTGATTAAACATTTCATCAGATAACGACCATTTCCGTGTGACTACGCTCTTATGTAACGTAGCCATTTGTTTTTGCAATGCAGTAAGTAAATGCTAGCACAGGAGGGTGCCCGTGTGTCCAGGCTGTCCTTTTGGTGTAATAATACTAGTACTAGTACTAGTAACACTACTATTACTACTAATAATGATGATAAATTCTTTATTTCATCCCCTTCTGACCATCATCAACACACTAATGTAATGTGTGGCTGTTGGTGATAATGAGTCTTCTTCCTATAGGCAGACCGAGACATTTTTTCAGCCTGTGATAATCTCCTGCACTCAAGCCCCATTTACACCTGGGATTATAACAACATCGTTATTTATCAATGCAGATAAAAGATCAATGCGGCCCTTTTTACTGAGACTGCAAACAGTTTGTGGAAAACAGCGCTGCATTTTGAATCACAATTAGTCATGAAAGTTTAAAAAAAGCGTTTTTTTCAAGTTGGAGTCAAGCTCTGCAAGAATGTATGTGAATGTACCTAAAAAAGTATGAATTCGGCCTTTTAAACCTAGACGTATCTTGTATCTGAAATACTCTTTTAAAGCCGGGTGTAAACAGCGTCTGAATTTTCCACTTTCCTCTGTCTGCCAGTTCAGGCTGCCAGCAGTCAGAACCACCAACGGACACAAACACTCATTTCTTCAGCCATCGCCCCACTGAATGAACTCAGGAAGGAGCTGCACTGGCACTCAAGCACTTTACTGTGGACTGCTCTTCAGTCGCTATAATGGGATATAAATAATCTATCTGTAAATCTGTATTTGTATAGTACTTAATCAAAAGTGCTTAATCAAATGAAAGCAAGCATCATTCTCATAAAATACAAAAAAAGTAAAAACAAGAAGGCACCACAAGATAAAAAGTACAAATTGAGGGTAAAAAAAAAATATTGGTAAAAATAAAAGTAATTCTACAAAAGGTTTTAAGAAGTCTTAAAAGATTATACTGATTCTGCTCTCTCTTCCTCCTCCCCTCTCTACCTCCCTTAATCCTGTCTTCCATTCCTGTGGTGCCATGTGTTGTGATGCCAGCCTGGTGTCTGTTTTGTAACATTTATGCCACTGAACTGAATGGATAATAACTCACAGACCTTTTCTCTGTCACCCCCTCACCCCCCACCCCCCCTTCTTCCCTTCCTCCCTCTATCCCTGCTGTCCAGTGGGACCTGGTGTGTGGTCAGTACTGGCTGGTCCCAGTGGAGGAGGTCTGTTTCATCCTGGGGGTCCTGACTGGCTGTCTGGGCCTGGGCTATGCTGCTGACAGGTAATACACACACACACACAGGCGCGCATGCACACGCACACACACACGCCAGTGTCTCCCATGGGTACTTGGGTTAATTGGCAGGCTGGAGTGGGTAAGATACACACAGTCGGCTGCAGAAAAGATTAAACATACAACCCAAGAAGCTCTGTTAATAGGTTACTGTGTCAGTTTGTGGCTGTTCTGTCTGACATTGTCATGGGCTGCCACAAAGAAATCACAGACACAGGACACACACACACACACACACACACACACACACACACACACACACCTCTCAGAATGTCGGCTGGCACATAGTGCTTTAATCAAGTGACTATCGAGTTCCTCATACTTCATTCTCTTGTCCTTACTCTGCAGTTTCACTAGCTCACAGCCATATGTACAACACACACACACACACACACACACACACACACACACACACCACACAGTACCAGAGGCAGTGTAGATGTTAATGTTTCAAATGAAATTAGCCATAGATTTACTGTGTCCAGCCAGTGATTCCTCTACTAATCAATAGTTGGTGCAGCCTGCTCCTGAAAGAAAAGCGATTTAATATCAAGTGGCCTGGCAGAGGCTTTCCACCACATCAACACATTATTTCTGGGGGGAAATTCTGGTCCCTGCTATGTAAAACCGTTGAACAGATCACAAAACGTAGTGCGCACAAGCAGTGAATGACATGAGATAACAGTTAATGCTAGAGAATATGAGCCTTTTTACCTTTTGTGTGCTTTATTTTGTCGGAGCTGGTAGTGCAGGTCTTCAGATAAGTACTTCAGATAGTTGCTGTAATGAATCCAGTGTCTGCCTGTTGGGGTGCCGTTGGATCGAGGGTAGCACAGGGGAAGCCGTAGTTTTGGGGGGACTGCAGGGGAGAAGATGCCAATTTAATTACCTAACAACCTTCATTACTTTGCTGATCAATTGAGCAAACCCTCTGCTCGCTAGGACGACTGAATTAACGTAGCCTCCTGGTGACGTTCAAACAAAAACATGGAACAGCGCTAAGCCACTGAGTTTTTTTGATTTACATAGAGATGTTGGATGATATCATATTTGTAGCCTAGGATTTTGTAGCTTATATGAAACTACTTAAATGATTCATGAATGATAGTAAAAGCAACTCTCTATCTCCAGTTCATCAATACTCAGTGTATCTATAGTTGACTGTTCTCCTGGTTGCTGCTCTCATCTTTGATAGTGTTAATATTCAAGCATGTGAAGTAGTGTCTTTTATGTGTGTTATAATTTGTTTGTTTGTCTTGTTTTTGTATGTTTGCCCTCATGCTTCTTTATCTGGATTGTAATTGATTTTGTACTGGATTGATTTTTCCCTTTCATTTCCATGATAGCCAAAAGAACCTGACTTGACTCAACTGGTCTTTAACCTAGGGCCTGACTGATACATACCGATATATATATATATACTGATACATACTGGTACACACTGATGCACTGATACATAGGCTCTGTTCTCTGTTTCCCTACAGGCTGGGCAGGTCCAAGACGCTGCTGATCTCCCTGACTCTGTCGGTGGTGTTTGGGGTGCTGGTGTGCGTTTCTCCTTACCCCTCCATCTTCATCGCCATGCGATTCTGTCTGGCGGCTGCCAGTGCGGGAGTCTACCTCACTCTGTACATCACCCGTGAGTAACTTCCCTAGGTGTGGAATAAGCTACATCAGAAAGACTCGCCGCCATGCAAACGCTGGTTGTTTCTGGCTGTGACTGTCTGTCTGTCTGTCAGTTTAGCAGAGCAACAGACATTTTTTTAATGGTTGAATGTCTGCGTTCAGCAGTGGAGGACAGGGCTTGCTAAAATGCAGTAATGGGCTCCATACATTGAGGGCTAAAATAGAGTGACAAAAGGTTTGATGGTTGTTGGGGCGTCCTGAGCTTTAGTACGACGTCCTGGGTTTGAATCTGACCCAGGATCTTTGTTTACATGTCCATTCCTCCTTTCTCACCCGATATTTCCTCTCTCTCTCCACTGTTGACTGTCCAAATAAAGGCAAAGACATAAATAAATAAGCTCTAACGGCAGAATAAAAGTGAGAGAGAGAGAGAGTGAGAGAATTAACACTAGAGTGTGACATTTAGGACCAGGGCATGAAACTGCTTTTTGTCAACCACCCAGAGGAAAAAAACGTTTGGTCAGAGTCGTTTTTTTTCTCAATTTTGTGAGAAAAGCTGAGATGTAATTAACGTCATGAGTGGGACGTGAACTCGTTACATTGAACACATGTGATATTGTACTTATCCCACTAAACCCACCAGCAGGATGCACTGTGCGTTCTCTCCCCGGTGTGGATATGGGGGCTTTATCTGTAGACGAGCAGAATAAAAACACCCCAGTCTGAACCTGGTAATACAGTCTGCACTCTGAGAGCTGCTCCCAAGCTGCATGAATTCATTAACTCTGCTCTTCATCAGACTAAAGGCAGTTGGAAGAACAGCGGCACTAAATATCCACGTTTTCAATCATTGCATATTTTTTGTGCTAGCACTTAGCGTGATGCCGGCTTGGGGGTGCTGTGGGTAGTCACATGACCTAGTCCTTCAAGGAAATAAATCCCATCTCAGCACCACCTTCTACACCGGCTACCTGGTGACTTTAGAATTGATTTTAAGATTTTATTGATTACTTTTAAAGTGAATAACTTTGCCCTGTCCTCTATCATGGATAAAGCTCTGTTAGCTGTCCCCCGTCCAAGATCAAGTCAAGAGGTGGCAAGAGCCTCGACATTATCGAGCAATCTGTCCACATCCGCCTAGCTGCCTCAGTTCATGTTTTTAAGTGCGTTTTACTGCTAATTTATTTGCTTGTTGTATTTCCATGATGTCTTTTATTGCTCTTATGTGTATTTTAGGTATTGCCGTGTTTAGTTTTATTTTATGTGCAGCACTTTGTAACATTTGGTTTTTAAAGTTTATTGTTATTGTTACTGCATTAAACCAAATGCTGCCTTGGAGGGCTACATAGACACTGAAGTTGATCGATCATATCTGACGTGTTGTGTCTCGGTGTTTGACGTGCAGGCCTGGAGCTGTGCGAGCCGTCTCTGAGGCTGGTGGTGACCATGCTGGCTGGTCTGATGACCGTAGCCGGGGAGCTGCTCCTGCTTGCCGTGGCCCTGGGCTGCCAGTCCTGGAGGGGCCTGCTGGGAGCCGGCGCCGCCCCACTAACACTCTTCCTCAGCTATGGGTATAAAAATATATATAAGTGTGTGCGTTTGTTGTGCTGTCTGTGAGTGAGCATAGTTAAGTGTCTGTGTGTGTACATGGATTTTGATTTGTCTGTGGGCGCCTGAGTGAGTGTCTGCACACCCTTTGAATATTTTATTTTTAAATTTGTGATTATTTAATTCTAGTTTTTATGAATTTTTTCTTTCTAGTTTCTACTTTTCCATTTCTGAGACAGTCAGAAACGAGTTTCCTTTTGCTGATTTCTCTGGTTTCCATATCCAAATCCAAACCCTGATTTAATGGTCTCTCATTTCTGGCCTGAAGGCAGTAAAAAGAAAACTGGAAAGGGGGTGTAGACCTTCGATATCCACTGTGTGTGTACCTGAGTCAGCATAGGTGTTTGCGTGTGTGTTTATTCCTCTGAGGAACTGCAGAGTAAGGACAAGAGAATGAGGGAACTTGATGGTCATTTGATTAAAGTGTCTTGATGCAAACTGACTTGCTGAGAGCTTTGCTGGATCGTATTGATTCCAATCCCCTAGTCACATTGAGCCTTTTAGCTCATGTCTGAATTCATTAGGGCTACTTTGTTTAAGGTCCCTAGTCCCTCCAAGACCTCTCTTACAAGATACACTTTTATTGTAGTTTCAAAACCAATTTAACAGTGATTAAAATACGCTTATCGACCATGAATTAAAGGTCTTATTAGGAATGAAAGAAAAGCTGGATTAAGGAAACAAACATTTCAGATAATTCTTTGTGACCCAGATCTGCTGATTTTTTTTTCTTTTTTGCAATGGAAAGAGCAAATCTGGGTTGCGGCTTCAAAGTGCTAAAACTTGCCGGGTGAAGGCTGACAAAGATATGACGTTTCCATTCCCACAGTATTCCTGGGGTATTTCCAGAGTCTCCTCGCTGGCTCCTTCTGTCAGAGAGATCTGCCGACATGAACTCCTTCAGCGATAGAAGAAATTCCAGCAGAGATGTGAGGGACGATGAGAGCTTCACAGGTGTGTATGCAGGGATGTGTTCATGCCAAGATGAAAGATCAGATTCTCTCGTCACACCTGGCGCCGCTTTTTCACCTGAAGAGTTTGGTGTTATTGCCTACACCCTGCCATGGGATTGAAACAATATTCAGCCTATGATAACCTGCATTAGTTATGTATTACGTATTGCAATGCATTTCAAAACACACATCAAAACACAACACACACAAAACACACATTCAGTCACACTAATACCTAAGGCTCTGTTATGATTCCATGAAGACACATTGTACCTAAATAAAAAATGGACTGATAACAGAGGATAGAGGAGACACGTGCCTTTGGAAAACAACTGGACATTCACAGGGCTCTTCGACGGTTTATATGTGAATATGTCTTTCCAGGCTGGGAGGAGTTTCCTTTTGTTTACATCACTGCTACAGTGTCATCTCAAGTCAAGCAAAACTTCCTTTTCCTTTTCACCTTCCATTAAGATACACTTCACTTGAGCTATGAAACTAGCTGTGCCTCTTTATGGAGACTAGAGTTGGATTCAATTCAGTTTTAATTCTCTCCACTGAACATGAAATTTGAAAGTGACCGTAACAGATGTAAGCATTGTATTCCTCCACCTCCAAGGGGAATGGGTTGAAACATCTATCAGCGCTAATGTTAGATATACGCAGCTACCACTGTGTTTACTAATGATGAAGGTTTCTTGTTCAGTTACATTCTGATAGACTGGTTGAACCTGTTCATGGCAAGTCTGTTACCATTTTCTTAAAGGGAAATTAAGTAATCTAGGATCTCTGTACCCCACGCCTCCCATCCCCTACAGTGGCCTGTGATTGGTTTGATTGACTCATTGGTACTGATAAACAACCCTATCAACCCCCTGCAGATATATTATGGTCATTCTGTGCTTTGGGACAGTGAAATCAGTGAAACTTACTTATTGCCCTTTTAGATATCTTCTAAAACTGATTAAATTGAGAATGAACTATGAATGAAATGAGAAACCAGGTTACTTAATTCTACGTTTTATTGAACTGTGAATTAAAATGAAAAAACGTTCAAATGAAAAACCCTGTTTGGGACACTGTCGTTGTGTTTGGTTGCTGCAGAACTGGATTCAGAGCCGGCGCCCTCCACCCGTCCCCACCTTTCCTTCCCTGAGCTTTTCCACAGCAGGAACATCTGGAAGAACATGTGTGTGCTCGGCTTCACCTCGTAAGTCATCTTCAACTCTTGACATCTATTTAGCGATGCTGCTGTTTCAAAGCTGTCTTCTCCCTTTGTAACACACTTTATTTACAGTGCTGCTGCAGCTCTACCAGTCTGTGTTTATTTCAAGACTAAATCATTATGTACTTATTTAAATATATTTTTTAAAGTATATGATTCCTCCCTCTATCCCTCTTTCTTAATGTTTTTCTTTCTTTGCCCTCCCTCCCCTCTCAGGTTCATCTCCCATGGCATTAGTCACTGCTACAGCTCTTTCCGTGGTGAAGTCGAAGGCACCACCTCCAGCTTCTACTGGACGTACCTGCTGTCCGTCTGTGCAGGGGGCGGTGCCTGGCTGTTGCTGTGGGCAACCGTGGACAGGTGCGGTCGCCGTGGCATCCTGCTGCTTGCCATGACGATGACGGGGCTGGCGTCTTTGATCCTCCTGGGACTCATGAACTGTAAGCAGGGCTGTGTGGATGGCAGGAAAATCATTGTTTTCTTTGAACTTTTCCAAGTAAATCTCAAGTCAAGCAGGGAAAGCTATTCATACATTTTGCTAGGGAGATTCCATCTCCCTTCATCAGCACTTAAATCGCCCCGTTGTTTGGTCGGTACAAGATTAAAGGGTTATTTCCCTCAAATCCTAACTGGAATGAAGATATAAGTTGGGGTGTTAGATGTTGACCTTTAGATCCAGGATTGCTGATCTATTAAGACTATTCATTTCTTAATTCATGTTAGCCTTGTGAACTAACCAGTGAGTCTGTAGTCCTGTTCTTCAAAGCTGTATGGACCCAGTGTCACATTGCTTTGAAAAGTTTGAAAAGATTTGAGCCTCTCCAAAATATAATCTAAATGATGTTATTCATAGCATACAAATCGTTCCCTGAGTTACTGGCAGAAGACTGCTTACCTCTTCAATTACTCAATCACTGTGCATGATGCATCCTGAAAAAGCATAATGGAAAATTCTGTTTGTGGAACAATAGTTGATATGATGCTTTTTAGACACACATCATCATTGCCTGAGTCTCAGTCTCCCCCTTGTGGCCCAAAGTGGCCATGACATCTCAGTTTATGTAGGACACTGCGGTGGCAGCAAAGTCAAAGCTGTCAGGCACTGTGCTTTAGCCATTTATCGAAGGCTCTGGGGGCCGGAGCACCGGGCTGTGTTGAGCTGGTCTTAAATGACCTCTTCATGGTTGCTTGTTATTTACCGTGCTGTTTATTGTCAATGAATGAGGTCAAGTTTTAAAAGGAAAAGATAATAGAGCAGGCCGATTCATGGTCAGATTTCTCCAAGATTTGTTTTGTGTCTGAAATGCCATCATCAGGGTGCTTCGATTCTTGGCGTGAAAATAAAACAAAATGGAAAACACTGTGCTTCAACGTACAGCCCCACAGACTAACTGCTGCTCTCCCCCTTCCCTTTAGATCTGAGCGAGGCGGCCATCACAGTTTTCTCTGTACTGGGTCTCTTCTCCTCCCAGGCCACCGCCTCTCTCTGCATCCTCTTCACTGCCGAGATTATGCCCACCATCATCAGGTAAGAGAACACTTAACACAGCCAGATGGTGATTGGCTCAAGCTGGTGATGGAGTACAGGGTAAAGTGCTCTTTCCCCCCGGAGGTTTTGCTAAAATGTATTAAAATGTCGTTAATAAGGGGGATGTGATTAATAATTTGTGTTAAAAAAGAGCAGGTTCTTAACTCTCACTGAAAAGAATCAGGACAGCATAAAAAATGCAGGAAATAGTGGGGGAGAGGAGAGGAATCCATCAATCTCCATTAGTAATGAATAGAAGTATCCTGCTGTCTTAAAAGGAGGGAGGGAAGATCGACTTACATAACAGCTTTGTTTCAATACTTTTAGAAGTAGTGGGATGAGATACTCTTTATCAGTGTTATGTATATGTTGAATGCAAACCAAACTGAGGCGCTGTGTCTCTGCAGGGGCAGCGTTGTGGGTGCGGTGCTCGCCCTGGGCTGTGTGGGCCGTCTCAGCTCCCCGCTCATGGACCTGAGGAACCACTACGGTTACTTCCTGCACCACGTCGTCTACTCCTCGCTGGCCCTGCTGGCCGTGCTGTCCATCCTGCTGCTGCCCGAGAGCAAGAGGAAGCCGCTGCCCCAGACGCTGGCCGACGGGGAGCAGTACCGACGCCCCCCGCTGGGCAGGAGGAGGAGGGACAACGTGCCCCTGCTGGCCACGCCCAACCCAGAGACCTAAAAGGCCCCCGAAACACCGGGGCCGGGCTGAGTTCAAAACATCGCGCGTTGCTCACCTAACCCGTTGACCCCGTCATACAGCCAGGGGCCTCACCGACTATCCATGCCCACGCAGTGGAGGAAAAACACTGATGGATGGAGAGACTTAGAGGGAGGAGGACAGTGGTAGAGAGGACGGAGAAGAAAGGAAGGGCTAGCGGTCCGTCTCCACAGACATTGAAGGAAGGTGGTGAACGTAACGCTTCCTAACATATCATCCTCTTGTCATTCCAAACGCAGGTGGTTGGGTAGGGCCATTTTCCTCCGTTCACGAGTGTATATGCGTATGAACCCACAACACGTGCTCACATCTCGGGACGTCTCGCCGTGTCGCCTCTTCCCGACCAGGCGGCCACACAGAGACGTGCGACACACCAGCACAC
This sequence comes from Hoplostethus mediterraneus, assembly GCA_034670385.1. Classification (NCBI taxonomy): domain Eukaryota; kingdom Metazoa; phylum Chordata; class Actinopteri; order Trachichthyiformes; family Trachichthyidae; genus Hoplostethus; species Hoplostethus mediterraneus. The sequence goes on from JAXDDW010000031.1 coordinate 1,303,932, forward strand.
ACACACACACTACTGCACCCCGTCCTCCAAACCCATGTGTCTGTCTGAGAGGTCAGACCGGACCGGGCTCCAGTAGTAGTCGCAAATAGTTCTTAGCATTTGTTTCAGCCTGCTTGGGAAGGGTTGTGGTGTTTGCCACGTACGACACCGCAGTGAGGAAAGTTTAGACAATTACAGCAAGTATGCAAGAGTCCTTTCTGTATGCTTGTCTGTGATGTACAACTGAAGTGTGCTGACGTGGTAAACCCCACCCAACTGGTACTTCAAGCAGGGTAAATCCAACATCAAGAAATATTTGCTGATAGTACTTTTCTCCAGACCCCCCCAGACTGTATGGAACATAATTCTCTGATTGGACACTCGAGGGGGTGGTGGATTTATGGAATATGCCTTGTAAATACCATAGACTTAGTTTCTTTAACTTCTGGGGGTGATTTTGTTCAAGCAGACCCTGAGGCTATGCAGTGGAAATGTCTGGTGCAAAGCTGGTGTGAGGACTCGGAGTCTTTTTAAAGCTGGTGGTGGAACTTGAATTGCTTGATTTGAAATTGATTATACTCTTAAAATTTAAGGGAACGTTTTGTCAACTTTAATCAACTAAACACTATTATTGCACTGTCTGTTAACTCAATAGTTAACTTTAACGATCAGAAGCAAAAAAACAACAAAATGGCCTCAAACACGGTAAGGTGTTGATGATCAAACTGTATGAATCCAGTTACTAAATCTGGCCTGGAGCCAGCAATATTTATGTTCTATTTATGTTATTAAGCATAACGGTCTGAACTACCAGACCTTCCTGCTTAACAAACTCAAAGAATTAACCAGAGGTCTCACGTTTTTAACTATGAAGCTGACTACTGGGTTGAAATGATGGCATGGAACGCACTTCCCATTTTGTGAAGCAAATAGCAGTAAACTGTCACAACATTCCTGTCTGCTACTCTGCATGTTTGGAAGCAGTGAAGGGCTTGTCTTTCTGTATCTCCTCAGAAGCTTATAGTTACAAAATACCTCTCTAGATGACCGGTCTCAGTTGCAAGAGAACAGACGGGTACGCACACTACAATAGAAGTGGACCTTATTTAGCTGGTGATTTAGATGGTGACTTGTCTAACCATGTGCATATGTGTTGTCAGAATGTGGTGTGATGAGAGGTCAGATGTGTCCTGAAGGTTTATTGATGCCAGAGAAAGGGCCTGATGACTATGCTCCATGTAGGAAAGGTATGAGGCTTGAGTGGGAGCTGAAGAGGGCCCCAGAGCTCCACCATCAACCCCGGTCTCCTCCACAAGGCCTCAGTGAGGATCGCAGAGGAGGTAATAATAGTTTGCAACATGGCCCCTTTGTTTCCACGTGGTAGCTGCACCACATTGCACGGGGCGTATAACAAAACTTGCTGCTGCGAGAGCATGTTTTGCTGTACTGTGGAGTCAGTCAGTCTCCTCACATGCTTGCGAAGGTGCATGGTGGGGAGAGGAGGCGGGGGTTGTTTCATCTGGAGTCTGATGATGATGAGTCAACGGAGGAATGATGAAGGATAAGGACACTGACCTTTGCTGACGACGTCTTCCTCTGTCAGCCTTTGGTAGTTTTTCTGTACAATGCACTAAACAAGTCTTAATACTTATACACTGATAGTTATTATCACTATGATTAACTTCACTCTAGTAATAAGATGTCTGACAACACTGGTGATCTGTTAAATGATGACAGTGATGCAATTATGTTAACTCTATAGCCTGATTTAATGTCAAATAAAACTGGTTAAACAAACAAGACATGGGCTTCTTTTAAGAGTTTTAATGAAGGAGAGAGAGAGAGAGAGAGAGAGAACGTTAGGGAATTTACTTATACCTAAGAAAGCATAGTGAATACTCACTGATCAGCTAAATCAGAACATCACAGCTGAGATTTTTTCTATGTTGTGTTCAGTTAGATTTAACCTTTCTACTTACAAAGGTTAAACAACTAAGCAGCTTAGGTCAAACAAATAAAGCTGGTGTTAAATTCTATCTGGGAATTTCGTAACCTTTTGCTTGCTATTGTAACCTCTAATGCCTAAGATCAGCCGTCCCCTCCTTAGCTTCACTCCACCGCTGGCTGTCTTAGTAGGGACATCTATCAAAAGTATTCCCTCTCCATTGTAATCACCTAATCAGAATATTTTTTTTTTAAAAAGAACCTCAATTGGTGTGTCCTGGTGGCTCAGCCGTCTAAAGCGCATACCACATAACCGTGATGTCCTGGGTTCGAATCCGGCCGGGGACCTTTGTTGCATGTCATTCCTCCTCTGTCACCCAGTCTTTCTCTACTGACTATCAAATAAAGGCAAAAAATGCCCAAAAAACAATCAGGAAGGCTACCCCTCTCTCATTCCTAACTCTGTCCACTGGAGCAGAAACTCGCCCCTCAGCCTAGCAGCATTGCCAACTATCCACCCACCTTAGCCCCCTTTATCCTCCCCTCACACCATCTTCGGGAAACAATCACGAATCATTTCACACTTTTACCGCCTCTGCTGCCTTCTGTGCGTTTCTGTCATTTCAGCTGCCTAACCACATCAGATTGACACACCACCACCTCCCCCGCCACCAGCAGCATCATGGCTCCATAAGATAGGGGTTAGATCTTCAGCCCGGCGGGGTCTACCCCTGGGGAACTTGACCATACCTTCACCTTCACCTTGCATACATCTTGGAGTCTACTCCAAACCTCTGCTTCTGCACATTTTTCATGTTGTTGTTGCAATAAATTCTTGTAATCGTAATCCCAGCCTCCCATGATTGAAGCATAGCTGCAAACTGCAATTAAGGGGCCATGCAAAAGACGTAGTAGTGGTTGTAGTAGCAGGAGTCGTCAAAGTGGTACTTGTCATAGTAGTAGTAATGGTGGTAGTAGTAGTGGTAGTAGTAGTAGTAATGGTAGTGGTAAATCTTTGACTGGATTCCCTTCTTCTTGGTCATGTGGTTTCCACATGCAGCCAAAGATATGACAGCACCATCTAGTGGTTATTTCTTCTGTTGTACCATGTGATGAGAATTTCTACACCATGTTTCCTGAGAAAAAAGGCTGTCAGTTTAAATAAGGGGTTCTCATTATATATATACACTTTGGGAGAGACAGGAGTGAAATGCAACAAGGGTCAGAGGTGGGATTTGAACCCAGGATGCTGAAGATACATGAGCTGAACAAGATCCAACTGAGCCAACAGGACACTGGAGTTTCTCCATCCTGGTCCATGAAGGTCCAACAGTCTGCAGGTTTTCATTCCAACCAACCAACCACTACAGAAGCTCAGCCCACTAGTTCAACTAGTTCCTCCTCTTTGGTTGACAGGATGTTACTTTGAGAACCACTAGTCTAAGTTATCCAGATGTATTCAACATGGAGAGAGAAGAGACACAATAAAGATCCAGAAAATCCAATATGGCAGAAATCGTAGGTCCTTATGGCAAAGTTGTTCTCTGGGTACAGGTGGAGTGACTGTACGACAAACGGGTCAGGAGATACTTTTCATAAATGTGAAAGTTTGGCCTGATGATGCTGCTAGAGGAAAAGGTCATAGGGTCACCACATTTTCAGTGTGGATAGTACACATAGTGCTCTATCACTGTGCCGAGTTTCAGAAAAAGCGACCAATCGGTTCTATGGGCTGCCAAAGACACCCATATGGAATAATAAGAAAACCATGGATTACAAGGTGCCCTACTCCTATGGTGCACGGCCCCTAATGAAAGCATGCTGACATCTCAACAGAGTATAATAAGGCTAGGGATTGAGTTTTGTATTTTAACTAGGATAAAAAAAGTTTAAAGGATAAAAGTTGTATTATTGCAAAAGTCATTGGGGTATTAGTTTTATGGGCAGGCTAGTCACCCATGCTGTAAAGTATAGCTTTGGCAGGATGCTATAAGAGATCAGACTTTTATGGGCAAGACATGTGTTGCTATTTCATCTAGAGATGTCAGTGCACCTCCCAAGCTGTCCGCCTCAATCAGAGAGAGGCACTCAGCAGGAATGCCAGCGAGTTATCTTTATACTCAAGGACAAAGGGAAGGAGACAATGTGCAGTGAGCAGAGCGGGTCGGGTTGCACCTCATTGTTCACCAGGGTGAAGGATGGCAACAGCTACAGCACACGCTACACTTCAAACTCAACCCCCGGTGGTCGTGGTCCCATGGGGGAACATTTCATATGTATAGTCTGTAATCCACTGGAAACTGGTCGGACAGCAATGTGAATCTAATATGTTCAATTATACAAACAGAGGGAAATAACTTTTAATGGGCTCTTCTTTATGTCTAATGAAGCACTGACAGTTCGATATTTATTGGGTAGAAATTTAAAGATAACAATAATAATGACCTTTATTTATATAGCACCTTTCAAAAACATATTTACAAAGTGCTTAACAGGAAATAATTAAAGTAAAGACCAAAACTAGCAATGAAATCTTAGGAAAAGAGTAGAAAAAAATGTAATAAATAGAGCCCAGTAAAAGTAGCATGTGACAACAATAAATCAAGAAAATGAGAATAAAAAGAACGTATTATACAAAGGCCTTTTCATAAAAGTGCGTTTTGGTTCAAAGGATGATTCTGATTTTCCTGACTGGAGATGTAGGTAGGGCGTTCCAAAGAGTGGGCGCCCTGATGGCAAAAGTCCAATCAGCTTTGGTCTTTAGTCTTGTCTTAGGTCTTTAGACTTAGAGACGATCTCAGATTACGCTCCGGCTCATGGGGGGTTAGAAGGTCAGTGATGTGACTGGGGGCCAGACCGCGGAGAGCCTTAAAAGTTAGCAGGACCTTAATATCGAATCTAAAAATAACCGCAAGCCAATGAGGAGAGGCTAGGCTGGGGTAATATGGTCTCTTTTAAGATGTACGATTATGCTGTAAGTCACCTCATCAAACAACTGTGAACTACATACACAGCAACCTAAATTCAGTACGTGATGATTGATGTAGAGGACTAGTAGTCTGCCAAACCCCATGCTGTGGTATCAATGTCTGATCATTTAGTGTTAGGCCAAGTTCTGTGTGTTGATGGTGAGAGTTGCAACAGGCAAAGTGTTAGTTGACATAAATGACTGTTATGTTTCTCAACCAGAATCAGATTGCTCCTGGAAATGGCATGACTAATCAATTATCAATACTGAGTGCTGTCAGTATTTTAGTATCCTCCTTTTTTTGCCTGGATGCCTGGGGGGGTGGGGGTAATTGAGGTGTGTGTGTGTGCTGAGAAGGGGTCAATAATCTTGAGGTTATTCACAAAGGATGATTATAATAATATTAGTCTGCAGCCAACTGACTGAGGATCTGAAGCTGCACAGGTCTGCAATATAGCTTGGGGCCAGACATAAATCACACAGATAAGTAGCTCACTCTGGAAATTAGTCAATAAATATAGAACAACATAGGTTGTGTGTTGAAACACTTTGTAAATAATCAATCAACCAATGTCTATGTGGGGCCACAACAGAGCCAGGAGATTCCCCAAACTATTTGACCTTCCATATCGCTGCTACTAAGTTGTCTAGTATGACAGAGGCCTATACTAATGCAAACGGGTGCAGCAAGGCCCTTTACGTTCATTTATAGATTTTTCTCTCAGAAAGAGAATTCCTTGTTTAATTAAGTCAGAGTTCAAGTAACATTTTCTATTGAAGGAGTTCTGTATTAGCCCTATCTTCAGTATGCTCTCTTTGTTGTATTATCAATACATATCTATACCTTCTTCTTTGCTGCTGCAATCACCCAATTTCCCCACTGGGATCATTTAACTTCCATTTAATCAAATCTAATATATTTATATAAGTACTACAAGGACAAATGTACTAGAATCTTTTGTGATTCCTAATTTAAAATGCATATTACTGTTATTACTGATTGTGCAACTGACTGGCTCTATTGTGTGACAGACATTCACCCCCTCAATGGTTTTGACCTGAATCAGTCTGTCTGTCTGCAGAGAAGTAAATAAAGAAGAGCTAAACTATACTTGTAGGGCCATGTAGTGACATCTGTATTGACTGCAGAGACAACTAGACAGCTGAGAATTGGACCCTGAATATTGTTAGGAAGTGGCCTCTAGGCCAAGGGAGGTCAGAGCTAAACCCGAGGTGTGAAGTCGTGGCATTTGAAGAGGTTCTTGTGTTCCTTGCTATGATCCTGCTTTGGAAGAAGACTCCTTCTTGTTGTTGTGAAAATATTAACACCTTGTAGCTTGAACAGTGATACCTTGACAGCTATCTTAACCTTTGAGCAGTTTGACACTGGAACTGTAAGACATCAAGGTCCTCAGATAGGGTTAACAAGAGAGGCATAGAGGTATTTGAAACTGTTGAGTCTAAGTATCAATCTTGTTTCGTTTACATTTGATTTCATGACTATTACATACTAAGTGTTCTTATTTATTGCTGACTGTCTTAGTTGTCATGAGTGATCTGTGAAGTGGTAGCAGAGTATGTAGCAAAGTGTTTCCTAGAACAAAGACAGATGGACATCATGATGTATTATCAGTTTGTATCCAATATTTTCATTAAACTCAGCTAGGCCTTGCACCACATCTTTAGGTTAGATGCGAGGGGTTCTTCCATGTGTGGCCTTAAAATGTTTATTTATGTATGATTTATGTCTGAGACCTATACAAACATAAAGCACCTGCTACAAGGGAGCCGTCAGAACAAAGAGAGGGCAAGGTCTGCAAATCAAACAAACCTCACAAGTGTTAGAAAGAATTCAAGAAGAATTTCACAGGTTTATCTTTGTCCTCAAGGACAAAGAGAAGGAACAGACACAAGACAGGCTATAGGTTAAGCTTACTATAGCTGTTCCTCCTTGTGACAATGGAGAGAATTCTGACCTTGCCTTCGTCAGCAAAAGGCAGCTGGAGTTGTTCACGTCACATGAAAGAATCTAGCAATATGTCTGTACTTTATATCTGTCATTCCTATCATTTTGTTTCAAGGAAAATAGGCCATGCTTTAGCAAGAATTGCAGCAGGTTTTGGAGCAAAGATGAAAAACAAAATTTCAGTGGCTTAAACAATGGTTCAGATGATTGTATAGTTCTATGATAGCTAGAAATGCCACGTGAAGGTGTAGGAAGGAGTAGGCTAAAATAGACCATAGGTTCTGAAATCTGTCATGTCATCTCACTAAGAGGATCCCCAAATTGAGAGTGTGAGAGCAAATGGTTATGTTCTGAATGTGGTCAATGTTTTTTTTACTACCTTGTCTGTGCTACTTGTGACGACATGCCTTATAGATCACAGAGGGAAACACCCCCAGACTACAAACTGCCTTGTAAAGAATCTGAATAATTCATGTCATTACCTTGTATGGGTGAACAACATCCTTTATAAAGACGGCTGGAGGCCCACATCAATACAAGTCATCAGGGTAAGCACTATGAAGCAGGGTCTTATTCACTATCACTCAAACTATCTTCTTCTTTTAAAAGTAAAATTCAACAAGTTTTAGGAAGTCAGTTGACAGTATTTTTTTCTGTATCATTTGCAGCAAAGATTCATTCCATCAACTCACCAAAGGAATCAAAACAGGTAAGACATTTTCTCTGGAATCCAGGCTACATTTCCATTAGGTGTTATCATTTAAATTACAGCAGTAAAATTACTAATAATTCCAAAAACAATGTCAATGTAACCATAGTTGCACTAATTATGTTTTGTACAGGAGTGTGGCTGTGTGTAAATTCCTTACTTTTAACTGTACAGAAAGCAAGATGGCTAGTGACGCCCTCATGGCGGAGTTCGGGTCCGCAGCTACCTTTCTGCGAAAGTCAGAGAAGGAGCGGCTCGAGGCCCAGACTCGGGCCTTTGACATAAAGAGGCAATGTTTTGTGCCCGACCCTGAGGTTGAGTATGTTAAAGGCACAGTATCCAGCAGAGATGGGGATAAAGTCACCGTTGAAACTGAATATGGAAAGGTATGGTATACACAATTGCAAAGTCCAAAAGACTGAAATCCATACCTGTCCTGTCAATACCTGACAGTACAGTATACAGTGTTGAACCTAAAGGTGAAGCGATACAAAATTGATTAAATGTATTAATTTCCTCTCATTTCAGACAGTAGTCGTTAAGGAGGAGGATGTCCACCCCCAGAACCCGCCAAAGTTTGATAAAATTGAGGACATGGCGATGTTCACCTTCCTCCATGAACCTGCTGTGCTGTTTAACCTCAAAGAGCGTTATGCAGCATGGATGATCTATGTGAGTAATGAAAACCAATCCACAGATAAGTCCCCTGTACGAAACATTCAATTCAATGAATAAAGTCTTGTTATATCTGTCTTTACAGACCTACTCAGGGCTGTTCTGTGTGACTGTCAACCCCTACAAGTGGCTGCCAGTGTACGATAAGTCAGTAGTCAATGCCTACAGAGGCAAGAAAAGGACTGAAGCTCCTCCTCACATCTTCTCCATCTCTGACAACGCCTACCAGTACATGTTGTCAGGTAAGATCAACTTGTTTACTCATGAACTAGCAATTTTGGAAAATTAAACCTTTTTTAACATTACCTTTGGTTGTTTTCTTTCAACAGACAGGGAGAATCAGTCTGTCCTGATCACGTAAGTCTATTGAGAAGTGGTTCATTGGAGGTCGCATGCATTTTTTATAATTCATATTTACAATTAACATGAACCTATTTTGAACATATTTTCATCCCTAGTGGAGAATCTGGTGCAGGAAAGACTGTGAACACCAAGAGAGTCATCCAGTACTTTGCCAGTATTGCAGCTGTTTCTGGAAAGAAGGATGCTGCTCAGGAGAAAAAGGTGTCAAATCCAAATTTACATCTGAAATAACATGACAATGTAGCCCCCATGATGTTGTTCTATGTAGGAACCAAAATCATCTTTACAGACATGACATTTATACTATACACACAACACCTGAAATTCATCATCACAGAGCTAAACTACAATATGGATACACTGAATATATTCTTGGTTCTGATTTTTTACTTTTCCTGAATTCCAGGGAACCCTGGAAGATCAAATCATCCAGGCCAACCCTGCTCTGGAGGCTTTTGGGAATGCCAAGACCATCAGAAATGACAACTCCTCTAGATTTGTGAGTTTTGCTAATGTCAAAGACCCATCTCAGTGTGTTACACTCTGAACATCTGACTGTTTTTTCCCCATTACAGGGTAAATTCATCCGAATTCATTTTGGAGTCAGTGGGAAACTGTCTTCAGCTGATATTGAAACTTGTAAGTAGAGTAACTACACCATTTGACATTACCAAAAGTAAAGGACAAATAAATGCCTCAATCCCAATACTACTATTATATTTTGTCAGATCTGTTGGAGAAGTCCCGTGTCACTTATCAGCTTAAGGCTGAGAGAGACTACCACATCTTCTACCAGATTCTGTCACAAAAGAAACCAGAACTACTGGGTGAATAACAATTAATCTTTCATCTGCTCAGCACTATCAGCACATAATATGCTTTGCCCATAACAAACCACATTTTAAACTATATTTCTTTTTTTCCAGAGATGCTGCTCATCACAAGCAACCCCTATGACTATGCTTACATCTCCCAAGGAGAGATTACCGTAGCTTCAATTGATGATGCTGATGAGCTAATAGCCACTGATGTAAGGGATAAACAGGATCTTAATTATCAAACATCAAGGCACTGTACTCCAATTCTTTTAACATTTCACCTAAAATATTCCAATGTACAATTTATTTTATTACAGGAAGCTTTTGATGTGCTGGGTTTCACCCAAGATGAGAAGAACGGCATTTACAAGCTGACTGGTGCCATCATGCATTTTGGAAACACGAAGTTCAAACAGAAGCAGAGGGAGGAGCAAGCAGAGGCTGATGGCACTGAAGGTATGTTCAGCTTCCAAGCAATTACCACTCTGAAAACTCTATAGATAAACAATTTGTGATGTTTTAAATGTTTATAAAAATCGTATCACTCCATCATTACAGATGTTGACAAGGTTGCATATCTGATGGGCTTGAACTCTGCTGACATGCTGAAAGGTCTGTGCCACCCAAGGGTTAAAGTAGGAAATGAGTGGGTTACCAAAGGTCAGAGTGTACAGCAGGTGAGTCTTCATATAATAATTTGTCAATTTACATATGTCTGTTTTCTGGTTGGAGCAGAGTTAATGGGAAAAAAGCACAGTGCAAAACATAATGCCAAAGCACCCTAGCAAAGCAAATGTTAACTTAATCAATTCTCTCTACTTTGAAAGGTGTACTACTCTATTGGTGCACTGTCCAAGTCAGTGTATGAAAAGATGTTCTTGTGGATGGTGATCAGAATCAACCAATCACTAGATACCAAGCAACCTCGCCAGTACTTCATTGGTGTGCTGGACATTGCTGGATTTGAGATCTTTGATGTGAGTGTTGGAGATGAGGGATCATACCATGTGCATAAAATAAACAACATCTTTCAATGATTGAAAGAAAAATGATTAATTCTCAATTGTTCAAACTTACAGTTCAACACCTTTGAGCAACTGTGCATCAACTTCACTAATGAGAAGCTGCAACAGTTCTTCAACCACCACATGTTTGTGCTGGAGCAAGAGGAGTACAAGAAAGAGGGCATTGTGTGGGAGTTCATTGACTTTGGCATGGACTTGGCAGCCTGCATTGAACTCATTGAGAAGGTTGGTATTTTGAGTCTTGTAGTTCATAAATGTCAGTGTTGACAAGTACGCTGAAGGGTTTGACGAGTAACACAAGATTTTATGATATTCAAAAATGACAATATATGAGCCATTGTGCATTCTATTAATCGATTGTCTGTTTATCCCACCAGCCCATGGGTATCATGTCCATCCTTGAAGAGGAGTGCATGTTCCCCAAAGCCAGTGATGCAACTTTTAAAGCCAAGCTGTATGACAACCATCTGGGTAAAAATCCCAACTTCCAGAAGCCAAGGATTGTCAAGGGGAGACCAGAGGCTCATTTCTCCCTGGTTCATTATGCTGGCACTGTTGATTACAACATCGGTAACTGGCTGGTGAAGAACAAGGATCCACTGAATGAGACTGTGGTCGGACTCTTCCAGAAGTCAAACCTGAAATTTCTGGCCAATCTCTTCATTGGCTATGCTGGAGCAGATTCAGGTATATTTATATTGTAAATGGATACAATATGTTAACACAAACACCATTTAAACACCTTAATAGGTTTGGATATGAAAATGGTAATGTTGAATTCTGAACACTTTCAACAGCCGCAGAAAAGGGAGGAAAGGGAGGTGGAAAGAAGAAGGGTTCTTCCTTCCAGACTGTATCTGCATTGCACAGGGTGAATGTGCCTTTAAATTTTCCAAGCTGTTTGAAAGAAAAAAGTGACTGTTGATTGATACATAATAACTGAATTTGTGTTCTTTTTTTTTTTACTCTTACAGGAAAACCTGAATAAACTCATGACCAACCTGAGGTCAACTCACCCCCACTTTGTGCGCTGCCTGATCCCCAATGAGACTAAGACACCTGGGGCGATGGAGAATCCTCTAGTCATGCACCAGCTGCGCTGTAACGGTGTGCTGGAAGGCATCAGGATCTGCAGAAAGGGCTTCCCCAACAGGATCCAGTATGGTGACTTCAAACAAAGGTAATGACAAAACAACAAAATCCATAAATATATATATATATATAATTTAATTTTCTACATCTATGATTACATCACTGTAAATATTCATTTAAGTATAATTTGTCCCTATTTCAGATACCGTATCCTTAATCCCAACGCTGTCCCTGAGGGGCAGTTCATTGACAACAAGAAGGCAGCAGAAAAAGTGCTGGGCTCACTGGATATCGACCATGAGCAGTACAAATTAGGACACACTAAGGTAACTTATCGATATGAATGGAAAAACACGTTATTTAATAAAAGACATAGATTAATGGCTAATTGTATTAATTTGTTCTAGGTGTTCTTCAAAGCTGGTCTCCTGGGTGTTCTTGAGGAGATGAGAGATGATCGTCTTGCTTTAATCATTACTGGACTTCAAGCAAGAGCTAGAGGAATTCTTGCCAGAATTGAGTTCCAGAAAATTGTTGAGCGCAGGTACAGTATCACAGCTTATACTCAAATTTGAAGAGCACGTAATAGAGGTGAAGAGGAAATAATGAATAACATTTTTGCAAATCTTTTTCATCAAAAGAGATTCCTTACTGGTGATCCAGTGGAACGTGCGTGCTTTCATGGGTGTCAAGAATTGGCCCTGGATGAAGATGTACTTTAAGATAAAGCCTCTGCTAAAAACAGCTGAGACTGAGAAGGAGATGGCAAACATGAAGGACGAATTCACAAAGTTGAAAGAGGCTTACTCTAAATCTGAAGCCCGTAGGAAAGAATTGGAGGAAAAAATGGTCTCACTTCTCCAAGAGAAGAATGACCTGCAACTCCAAGTCCAATCTGTAAGTTCAACCATTAGGTTTTCCTAAAAATTACACAAAGATAAACTCACAAATGTAATGAATGACAATGTTCCCTAAATATATTGTCTGCAGGAGCAAGACAATCTCTCAGATGCTGAAGAGCGCTGTGAGGGTCTGATCAAGAGCAAGATCCAGTTTGAGGCCAAAACCAAAGAGCTGACGGAGAGACTGGAAGATGAAGAGGAGATGAATTCAGAGCTGACTGCGAAGAAGAGGAAACTGGAGGATGAGTGTTCAGAGCTCAAGAAGGACATTGATGATCTTGAGCTTACTCTGGCTAAAGTGGAAAAGGAAAAGCATGCCACTGAGAACAAGGTATTGTATGAATTTATTTTAAATAATGTTGATAAAATGTTGTACTTGAAAGACTGATGGAATACTAACTAGATATGAATCTAGGTTAAAAACCTGACTGAAGAAATGGCAGCACTGGATGAAATCATTGCCAAGCTGACCAAGGAGAAAAAAGCTCTTCAGGAGGCTCATCAACAAACACTGGATGACCTGCAGAGTGAGGAGGACAAAGTCAACACTCTGACCAAGGCTAAATCCAAGCTAGAGCAGCAGGTTGATGATGTGAGTATCAGAATGATTTCACACAGTTTTAATCTTTATGCCTAAAGTATTGTAAATATGATTGATTGCATGATTTTCTTTTATACATCCTGATAGCTTGAGGGATCACTGGAACAAGAGAAGAAGGTAAGGATGGATCTTGAAAGAGCCAAGAGGAAGCTGGAAGGTGACTTGAAGTTGAGCCAGGAGAGCCTAATGGACCTGGAAAATGACAAGCAGCAACTTGAAGAGAGGCTGAAGAAGTAAGTCTCTTCTTACGATTAAACATTCTATAAAAATATATGAATTCATAAAAAATAACTACTTGCTGAAGATCTATATTTATTTCAACAGAAAAGACTTTGAGATAAGCCAATTGCTCAGCAAAATTGAAGATGAACAAGCAATGGGGGCCCAACTTCAGAAGAAACTGAAGGAGCTGCAGGTTAGTTAACAATCACAATCACAAAGGTATCATTTTACTAATTAAACTATTGGAGATATTGTATTGCTTTCTCAATTTTCATTCTTATTGTTGATCTTGCATCCTAGGCTCGCATTGAGGAGCTTGAGGAAGAGTTGGAGGCTGAGAGAGCTGCCCGAGCCAAAGTGGAGAAACAGAGGGCAGACTTGGCCAGAGAGCTGGAGGAGATCAGTGAAAGGCTGGAGGAGGCTGGTGGAGCCACGGCTGCCCAGATTGAGATGAACAAGAAGAGGGAGGCTGAGTTCCAGAAGGTGCGCAGAGACCTTGAAGAGGCCACTCTGCAACATGAGGCCACTGCTGCTGCTCTGAGAAAGAAGAATGCAGACAGTGTGGCTGACCTGGGAGAGCAGATTGACAACCTTCAGAGAGTCAAGCAGAAGCTGGAGAAAGAGAAGAGTGAACTCAGACTGGAGCTTGATGATGTGGTCTCCAACATGGAGCAGATTGTTAAGTCCAAAGTGAGTACAACTAACAAAACAAAACAAACATGCCACATTTGCTCCAGTATTACTCCACGTGTCATTTTATCCATAGGAGGTTCTGAAAGAGTTCATAAAAATGAAAAACAAAATGTATTTTCAGACAAACTTGGAGAAAATGTGTCGCACTGTTGAAGATCAGATGACTGAATATAGGACAAAAGCTGAAGAAAGCCATCGTGCCATCAATGATTTTACCATGCAAAAAGCAAAGCTTCAAACTGAGAATGGTAAGAAAACTTTGTGTAAATCTTTGAGATTCACAATAAAGCTTAAAATGAGAAGGTTGATTGCAGTTAACAATAGCTTAACAACAGGTGAGCTTACCAGGCAGCTGGAGGAGAAGGACTCTCTTGTCTCTCAGTTGACCAGAGGAAAGCAGTCATACACTCAGCAGACTGAGGACCTCAAGAGACAACTGGAAGAAGAAGTCAAGGTATCTCAATCAAAACACAGTATCCATGTGGCAATTTGATTAGTTTGACATCATGTTTCACTGATTGTATTATTTATTACCTTACAGGCCAAGAATGCTCTTGCCCATGCAGTGCAGTCTGCTCGACATGACTGTGACCTGCTGAGGGAGCAGTATGAGGAGGAGCAGGAGGCCAAGGCCGAACTGCAACGCAGCATGTCCAAGGCTAACTCTGAGGTGGCTCAGTGGAGAACTAAGTACGAAACTGATGCTATCCAGAGAACTGAGGAGCTTGAAGAGGCAAAGTAAGTTCCTTGAGAGGATAAAGCTCCTTGAGAGGATAAAGCAGAACACAACAGATCAATGATTTTGTTACTCTGTTTACTTTGTTACTCATGTTTCCTAGGGCAAGATCATTGTAATAGTGCAAGGAATAAATGCCTCCAGTTTACAATATAAATTGTGATTCATTGTCAAACAGGAAGAAGCTGGCCCAGCGTCTGCAAGATGCAGAAGAAGCTGTGGAGGCTGTTAATGCTAAATGCTCTTCCCTGGAGAAAACCAAACACAGGCTCCAGGGTGAGATTGAAGATCTCATGGTGGATGTGGAAAGATCTAATGCTGCTGCTGCAGCTCTGGACAAGAAGCAAAGAAACTTTGATAAGGTAATGAAATATGAAGACAGAACAGTTGATACTTCTGAATATATAAATAACTTTTTGCTATATCTAAGGTGTGGCATATTATTCAACCAGGTCCTGGCTGAATGGAAGCAGAAGTATGAGGAGTCCCAGACTGAGCTGGAAAGTGTCCAGAAAGAGGCCAGGTCTCTCAGCACTGAGCTCTTTAAACTCAAAAACTCTTATGAAGAATCTCTGGACCACCTGGAGACCATGAAGAGAGAGAACAAGAACCTCCAAGGTTTGAGCTAACTTTTGGTGAAAATTTTATATAAATTATAAATAATATTAATTGGTATTATTGATTTACTGGATGGGTTTGTTACACGTATCTTTGATCTTTTGTTCAGAGGAAATTTCTGACCTGACTGAGCAACTTGGTGAGGGAGGAAAGAGCATCCATGAGCTGGAGAAGATCCGTAAACAGCTGGAGCAGGAGAAAGCCGAGATACAGACTGCTCTGGAGGAAGCTGAGGTGAGAGTTCATAAGTGTATATTGTTATAGTGTATTCCACTGCCTACAAGACATACTACCCCTTTAGGACAAATGTAACTCAATTGTTAAGATATATATTGTTTATCAGAATAAGAGTCATGCATTTTCCAAGTACAATAAATGTATAGGAATTTGTTTTGATGACATTGGTGCAGAGACATGTTGACTATTTACATAATTACAGATTACATAGGTACAAGGTACAAAGACAACAGGACATCATTAGACATTAGACATTACAACAGTGAAAGGGACATTGCAAGACATTCAATGGATAGTAAAATATATTCTTAACAAGAATATGTACACTAATATCAGAGATGTGTTCTTGCAGGGCTCTCTGGAACATGAAGAGGGCAAAATCCTACGGGCTCAGCTTGAGTTCAACCAGGTTAAGGCTGATATTGAGCGCAAACTGGCTGAGAAGGACGAGGAGATGGAAATGGCTAAGAGGAACCAGCAGAGAGTGGTGGAAACCCTGCAAAGTTCCCTGGAAGCTGAAACTCGCAGCAGGAATGAGGCTCTCAGGCTGAAGAAGAAGATGGAGGGAGATCTCAATGAGATGGAGATCCAGCTCAGCCAAGCCAATAGGCAGGCAGCAGAGGCTCAGAAGCAGTTAAAGGGTCTCCATTCTCATCTTAAGGTAAAATGTATACACACATTTATACACATATTATGTACCTCTATTTGATCACGTAAAATAATATTATATGGCTAAATACATAATAATGGTATAAAATGCATGCCTACAGGACTCCCAGCTGCAGCTGGATGAAGCTCTCCGTGCCAATGATGACCTGAAGGAGAACATTGCCATTGTGGAGAGACGCAACAACCTGCTGCAGGCTGAACTTGATGAGCTGAGGTCTCTGGTTGAGCAGACTGAGAGAGGTCGTAAACTGGCTGAGCAGGAACTGCTGGATGTCAGTGAGAGAGTTCAACTGCTCCATTCTCAGGTAAAACTCATATATGGTGGTACGTTTTATTCATAAATGTACTCACCTGAAATATGTTTGACACACCTTGCTTTCAGCATGACAGCAATATTTATTTGTGATGCTTATAGAACACCAGTCTGCTGAACCAGAAGAAGAAGCTTGAAGGTGACACAGTCCAGCTTCAGACTGAAGTGGAAGAGGCAGTGCAGGAATGTAGAAATGCTGAGGAGAAGGCCAAGAAGGCAATTACTGATGCTGCCATGATGGCAGAGGAGCTGAAGAAGGAGCAGGACACCAGCGCTCATCTGGAGCGCATGAAGAAGAACATGGAGCAGACCATCAAGGACCTGCAGCACCGTCTGGATGAAGCTGAGCAAATTGCCATGAAAGGTGGAAAGAAGCAGGTCCAGAAGCTGGAGGCCAGGGTAAGTGACTCACTTTCCTCTGATTTAAATCACAGATTAATTGTGGTGGTGGTGGTGATGAAGATTTGCTAATATAGTTTCAACATTCCATGCTCTCCACATGGAAGATTAGAATCAGGAAGTGAACATGCAGTCTTTCTTATAGGTGAGGGAGCTGGAAGTGGAAGTGGAAGCTGAGCAAAGGAAGAGCAGTGACTCTGTGAAAGGAGTCCGTAAATATGAGAGACGCATCAAGGAGCTCACCTACCAGGTATATTCTAATCATATACTTTACTCTCCATGTTCCAATACATATCCTGTGTGAATTGGGACATTAATGGAAGACTCTCTCTTTATTTAATATGGTTAAGACTGAAGAGGACCGCAAGAATTTATCCCGTCTTCAGGACCTGGTAGACAAACTGCAGCTGAAGGTCAAAGCCTACAAGAGAACCGCAGAGGAAGCTGTAAGTAGAGGTGTTTGGTGACATTGCTGGTGTATTTCAGCCATGTTACCCCACTTGTTAAGTACTTCTACAATATTCATTGATTTCACAGGAGGAACAAGCCAACGCCAATCTGACCAAGCTCCGTAAGCTGCAGCATGAGATGGACGAGGCAGAGGAGAGGGCTGACATTGCTGAATCTCAGGTCAACAAGATGAGAGCTAAGAGCCGTGACTCCGCTACTAAGGTCAGTGATAATGTGGTTTTATCCATATTTCTGTATCCTTTGTTGGACTGTGTGTGGATTATTATTAACTGTTGCTGAAAACAAGTTATTCAATTGGTCAGAAATCTTACCCCAATGTTTGACAAAGTACAAATGCAATACTTGTGGGGACTGTGCTTTAGCATATTGCTTTCTACATCAATAAATACATATGTTGCTTTGCTTTACATAGGATTACTGTTATTACTGTTATTAATTATTACTGTTACTTATTTCTTTCATTCATCCTCTCTATCACAGAAAGGACACGATGAAGAGTGAAGCCTACAGATGGACCTTTGAAATACTTGATTGCAGTGTCTTAAAGCTCTCTATACATAATGTACTGTAATTTAGCACAATAAAGAATGAAGCAAATCAAAATCACTGTGTGGGGAGTTCAACATTTTCCATAAATTCCCAAAGTTTTATAAAGGTTCATGTCAAATCCATCACCCTTGGAAATTCAACATAATACAATGTGGGCAGGAAGTGGTTATCATTTTACAGGTAGCTAATTTACTGTCGCCTCAATAATCTGAAATGTATTGCGAACCTCACATTACGGACACAGTAATGTGCAATGAATAGAAATAGAAAATAACTTGATTTAGTTACTAGAAATTGTTGATTGGTTTATTTGTAAAGAAACTTAAATTACACAACAATAAATTGACTTTGTCAGAAGGCAGTTATAATCCTCAATTAGTGGTTTGATTGGTTTATTATTCTGAAACCATACTGTAAGGAGACATAAAGGATTGATTAATTAGTGTCATAATATCCTAAGTTATTCAGATATTTACTGGTCTGTATTGGTATATTTGCCTGTAAGGAAACAGTAAGGTGATATTGAATAATTGAAACCAAGGCAGGTCTGAGTCCAGAAGGAAGACAGATTCCTAAACTGCAGATGGGATTCACTACTTTCCTAACCTGCTCCCAGGCTGGTTTGTCAACCTCAGAGGCTAATATAAAACAATACTACTTATTGTGCTGATTCACATTGCATCCTCCTCCTACATTGCCCTTGCAATGGTGTTAAATGGTGGTCTTGCTGGCTGACAAGCTAGTGTACTAAGCTGGTGAAACAGCTGCTGGGCTTTGACTTGTGACTTGTCATTGGCTGAACGCTGAAGGGCAGAAAGGACCCGCCAGACAGTAGTCTCAGAGTAGAGTTGACCATGTGGGCAAGAATCACAGACAAGTAGCTGTGTGCCTTGTATCCAAAAAACTGTGAAACTGTGAAAGTCCCATTTAGTAATACAATTTGAGAGCACAAACACAACGTACTGTTCTTCAACCATTGAAAAAGGAACAGTTGAGTTGTTAGTGAATTAAATCTTCCAAAGTAACAAAACAAAACAAAACAAAACCTGTGCAGTTTTCACAATTTGGCCCTTGCACTCTTCACTCGAACAATTATAGTATATTTTTTTTGTGATACACTTTTTCTGATATTTTGTAAATTTATTGAAGGAAGAATTCATCTTTTCACTTGCCACCCTCCACAGGGGGGCCAAAGCGCAGAGTCAGCTACAGCACAGCTCCCCTGTAGGTAACAGTGAGCCAGTGTCTTGCTCAAGGACACTTGAGTGGGGAAGGACCTTGCTGTCATAGGGAGCCTTCCGGTTGAGGGATGGTCTCACTACTCACTACCCTGCTGTTGATCCTGTCATCTTTTTTCATTTTACAATAAACCATAAAACATATAGATAGAAAAAGCCAAATAAACTATTCTGTTGTCAAACATGTACACATAATAATATACCGGGCCTCATTTCTCAAACTGCAATCTGACACTGAAAAACTGTTGAAAAGGACTACACCCCCCAGCTGACAACAGGCAGTCAGCCGTCGTGCCCCAGCTGAGGGGCGTTACTAATCAGCCAGGTGGGAGGTGATTTCCTCACCTAGAATGGATTCCATGGTCCAAAGAGGGAGACCATCTAGGCTGGCTGCTGAAAGTTCTCCTTAAATATTTGATTTCTGAGGATAAGTATAAGTGTATTTGAATAAGCTTAAGTATTATTTGAGTAAATGATTAAAGGTCAGTGTTTTCTCCCTGAATCCTGCCTGTTTCAGGAACCTGGCCCTTAGATTTGGCTTGTGACACCTGTTTTTTCCCCTGGGGTGCCACAATATAAATATATGCTTTTAAAACATTTAAAATGGAAATTAATCTATTAAAAAGCATGTGTTCCCTTCAATTGAGTGTTGCAAGTTTTATGGGAAGAATTATGTGAGGACAATTGCTCCTTACATCTTCATTCTTTCTTCGAACATCTTACAAAATAAATCACATAACCAATCAAGGAAAACACCGTACACAAAGAGACGGCAAACAAAATAGCATTTTAATTTGAATATTAAACAAACATATAACAAACCATGAAATTAACTTGGCAGGGGACTGAGGTATACTTAATAATTCTAACACAATGCTAAAGATTACTCTTACCATTTGTTTCTTGTGTGTGGTTATTGCACCCATGAGGCTCACAAGCCCAGTTCTCAAACTTTAGTCTGTACCTGTTAGTATCACAAGAGGGAGACATTGGTACAGGGCACAAACTGTATCATGTAGTCATTTCTATTTGCCCAAAGCTTCACTATGAAGCAACTGCACTATGCTGATTGATGAATTAGTCATAATATTACAACAGCAACCCATAAGGACAGCCAAATATATATTCAGTCCTATACAAATGACTGATCCTTTCAGATTGATAAACAAAAATAATCTTGGAAGAGGAATTCTAAAATTCTCATTTCCTTTGTTACATTTGTTAATTATATTCTTGATATTTTATTATTAATAATGTGGTTACATTTATGCTGTTAATCCAAATAGATTTGCAGTCTTTCCCTTTGGATATTCAATGATTTGTAACACAATTCATTATTAGTGCAGCCTTATTTAAAATTGTACAATTTGCCTTGATTGTATCACTCCCAGTATGACATTTTACATTTTTACAGAACCAGAATGTACATTTCACCTGTGAACACTATCACAAAGATAATGGTTCATTGAGAATAAAATTAAAACAAAGGGCATCTAAATTGCTTACCTCATGATAAGGTATGAATCTCGTTCTGCATTAGGAACAGCAATAAGAAACAGGTGAATTGGGAGTGATAGCTGTGCATGTGACATACACCTGTGCCAGTTAAGTGGACTTTCTGGCAGTGCCAACCGGTGAAGGAGTTAGGTCTGAACAGCTGTGAATGGGAGCTGTCCAATCTGATGTCTATACTGCCAACTAGTGGTATACGAACCACTCATGACTAGAAGTATAAAAAGACATCCAACATACACACAGTGTTAATCATAGCTCAGACAGGGGCCAAGTGCCAGCAGCTCATATTTTCGAAGCTCGTAAAAACAAAGGGCACTTCTGGACACAGCCTTAACCAGTGTTACCTTACATTACCTTACATGAAACTGTGTGCCTTCCAACTCTTCCAATTCAAGTCTATTAGAGATGACAAAAAACATTTAGTCATGTGGACCTCTACATGTACGCATTATTTTAGCACTTAGATGAGTCTCCACACCATCCTTAGTTATCGCTATACCAAGGGACAAATTATTCTTCTGTCAGTGTGGTGTAAGCAGAATAAGACTTGAAGGGACACTTTTGATCAGGTACAAGAGACAATAAAACATAAAGATGTTCATCTAGGTCCTACATGATTATGGTGGCAGTGGAAAACACTGTCTCACCATGAATAAATGAAAAATGGATAACATCAGGAAATGAATGGATGAAATGAATGGTTGATCACTTATGCCTTATTACCATCCTGAAGGAAATGGCTCCACTCAGATAAGAAATACATAATCAATAAGTTATTATGTTATTAAGTAGTAGTTATTAAACATGCCTAGCCTAAGGGACAAACAGATTTAAAAACGAGCATACAACAAATGTGATTGAGCCACCAGAACCCTTCAATCTCAATTTCATCTTTGCAGCCATGAACTGTAAGGCTGACATGTACTGCTGCACAATCAGTATTGTACAAAATGCATAAGGCTTAACTTGTACAGAAGTACAAATAATGAATAATGAAAGAAGATCAGCTCCATGCCTTCTGACATTTTGTAAAGAGGAGCACATACTCTGACCCCCCCTTCCACCCCCGTATCCCCACATTCACTTTCAGTGAGTCCATGCATCTCACCTGGCACAGTCTGTCTTTGTCTGTAGACAAAGACAGAGGAGAGAGGAGAGAGGTTATGAGGTCTGCAATGCAGAGGAGAGAGGTTATGACGTTTAACAAGTCAAAGTATCTCTGCAATGAGAGTGCAAGACAGCTGAGCATGGGAGTCTTAACATAGCCTGGTATGTTCCACCCTGGAAGCTTAATAATGCCCTCAAGGTTAGAGCTGTATTCTAAACATAAGGTGTGGAGTTGTGAAAGTTGAGCGCGAGGAAGAGTTAAGAGAAGTGCATGGCAAATGTTAAAAGGGCCGTAGCACTTTCTCCAGTGATGTATAGGACCATATTATCACCTTGTAGACACCTCACACTTTCCCTGATGCACAAACACTATACTTGACAGCAATCTTGACCTTTGGTTGTTTGGAAGTTGTAAATCCAAGACCTGATGGCCCTTAGCTCAGCACCTTATAATTTTCATTCCCCTCCATCCTTCCCCTCCTTAGCAAGTTGAGAATGTCTCATTGATTCTCCATAATTACCTCTATAATGAATTAGAATCCTCTATAAATGCAATGCAGAAAGCTGTGGGCTGAAAAACAAACTACTGTTAACACAAAATAATAATTAAAAACAAAAACAAAGGGCAGAACAAGAGAAAAAATAGATGATAAAGATAGATAGACAGATAGATGGAAAAAAGCAGCAAATGCAACAATACTATTGTACAACACCAAGATCTGACAGAATTAAGTGTCTGTCACAATACAGTTGCAAGTGAACATGAGTAGTGCTCATTAACTACCTGATATACCTGCCTTTCTCTTTTTGTACTTCTGATTAAGAGCATGACTGCCTCATTTACTTAACCAAACTGTTGCTGGGATTTAAAAACTCAACATGCAATATTGCCACAAAGTACTCACTCTGGCTAGTCTTTGTGTAAAGGTTATGGGGTACAAATGAGTCATCCCTCATTCCTAATTACGGAGCCCCACACTGACATGGAAAGAAGGGAACAAGCATTGACAACTAATTGCCATGAGCATCGTGTAAATAACTCATGAGCTTTTAAACACCAAATCAGGAGATCCAACACTGGATGATGCCGAAAATGTAGTCAGTGTTGGACCCCTCCTCTTCCCTCCTGTAACAACAAGAACAGATCTCATAGGCCTACGATGCCCACACCTCTTGTCCCACATATTGTTCGGATCCCTTTTTCAAATCATCAGTATAATCTCATGTCCTATTTCCATGTATGGCTCAACAGAACCTTATATAAAGAGGGAAGAGGAGTAAGAAGGCACAACACCAGACTATCAGATACCAGGCAGCCTGGAGGTAGGATCTCAGCATGCATTAGATTGCTACATATTTTGCCTTAGTAACATATATAATATGAATATGAAATTAATCTGAATTAATCTGTTTATTTGTTCAATTCTCAGAAGGTGGACCAAAAATTATTCAACATCAGGTAAGATTTCCCATTCTCTCATATTAAATTCATTTTATTTTGGCTTCTTAAAACATGGTTTCAAGCATTATTCATTCTGTAAAGCATTTTGATCTAGCTTTGGTATTGTTAATGGATTTTGTCATATTCATATGAGTTGCATGTATCAAACATAGCATCATTAATAACCACTCCGAATATGGCAACCATGTTTATTATAGGCTGCTATGCTTATTTATAAACATGTCTTAGCTAAATACTTGAATTTTCTTTTAATACCTGGATGACATTGTAAAGAAACTGTATATGAATTATAAATACATTTTATGAAAGGTTAAGTGCATAGATGTATATAGGGTGCTTGGCATTTTGGTGTTAAGACTAAATATCTTTGGCAAACATTCTCAGGTAAACCTCTACAACCGTAAAAATGGGAGACGCCTTGATGGCGGAATTCGGGCCTGCTGCTCCTTTTCTGAGAAAGTCAGACAGAGAGCGTTTAGAGGCCCAGACTCGGCCCTTTGACATGAAAAAAGAATGCTTTGTAGCTGACCCTGAGGTTGAGTATGTCAAGGCCAGGATCACAAGCAGAGACGGAGACAAAGTCAACGCTGACACTGAGTTCGGAAAGGTAAAATAAACATCTTGATTAAAGGTCATAGTCACATTTTGACATGTATCTCCTTTGTTATTCTTGCCTTGATAGGGCTGAATACTTCTCACCCTTTTAGGATTGTTTTTTATGTTATGTGTTAAGTGTTTGGAAGCCATTTGGTGCTGACCCATTTTGTGCTGATTCATCATTGCCATAGTCTACCAGAATATCTGAATATACACTCACCGGCCACTTTATTAGGTACTCCTACTCGTTAATGCAAATAGCCTGCTTCTCCAAACAACAAATCATGTGACCGTGGTATGATTGTTGGTGCCAGACGTGATGGTTCCCCAGCATCTCAGAAACAGCTCCTCCCTCCTGGGATTTTCACACACTACAGTCTCTAGAGTTTACAGAGAATGGTGCGATAAACATCCAGTGAGTGGCAGTTCTGTGGCCAAAAACACCTTGTTAATGAGAGAGGTCAGAGGAGATTGGGCGGAGTTGTTCAAGCTAACAGAAAGAATTCAGGCTGTTCAGGAGGCAAAAGGGGGTCCTACCAGGTACCAGATAGGTGTACCTAATAAAGTGCCCGGTGAGTGTATAACACCTGAAACAACCAGCAAAATGGAAAGAAAGAGATGCCAAACAACAGTCTGGGATATTAACACCTGACAAGGCAGGTGACACAAGGACCCACATGCCAAAATCAGCAAACATTGCAACAATAGTTTACAGAAGTTTACTGCTTAACAATTTATTATTTGATGATTGGTTAATAACAAAATCTTCTCTATCTATTCAATCAACAGTCAGTGACTGTGAAGGAGGTTGACGTTCATCCCCAGAACCCGCCAAAGTATGATAAAATTGAGGACATGGCGATGTTCACCTTCCTCCATGAACCTGCTGTGCTGTTTAACCTCAAAGAGCGTTATGCAGCATGGATGATCTACGTGAGTAATGAAAACCAATCCACAGATCTGTCCACTGTACGAAACATTCAATTCAATGAATAAAGTCTTGTTATATCTGTCTTTACAGACCTACTCAGGGCTGTTCTGTGTGACTGTCAACCCCTACAAGTGGCTGCCAGTGTACGATCAGTCAGTGGTCAATGCCTACAGAGGCAAGAAAAGGACTGAAGCTCCTCCTCACATCTTCTCCATCTCTGACAACGCCTACCAGTACATGTTGTCAGGTAAGCATATTCTTTTCATGTTGTCACATTATAAGATTATACTAGCAATAATGTGTCTCTGCAAAAATCACAGATTTCTTGTTTTCCTTATAACAGACAGAGAAAATCAGTCTGTCTTGATCACGTAAGTTTACTACTTTAATAACAATTAAAAAACTGTAATTCATTCATTCATTTAAAGATACATAGTCATGTCAATATACAGTTTTGGTAATATTGTACTGACATGTCCAGTGGAGAATCCGGTGCAGGAAAGACTGTGAACACCAAGAGAGTCATCCAGTACTTTGCCAGTATTGCAGCTGTTACTGGAAAGAAGGAAACTTCAAGTTCTGATAAAAAGGTAGCACCCAGCAGTGAAGAAAATAAGCACATACAATTTACCTTGTATTGTCACAAGAACAAACAGAAGAGCAAAACAGCTATATTCAACATGCCAAGTATGTTTTATCTAGGGTACCCTGGAGGATCAAATCATCCAGGCCAACCCTGCTCTGGAGGCTTTTGGGAATGCCAAGACCATCAGAAATGACAACTCCTCTAGATTTGTGAGTTTGTGTGTTGGGAACTTTGTGTTTATGTCTTGGCTTCAATTATGATGCTTGATAAATTATATTGCATTTGTAATGACTAGCTTCTGAAAAGGTTCAGTGACATGAAATGTTTGAAATGCTCCCTGGAATTATACTTTGCTCCACCCCAAGGCCACTCTCATTGCTGTCAGGCAATTGCAGACAAGTGATCTCAAATTGTGTGCTATGATAAATGTGTTCATTTGGCTAAACACACTTCTGTTTTTCCACTTGTCTAAAGGGTAAATTCATCCGAATTCATTTTGGAGTTAGTGGGAAGCTGTCATCTGCTGACATTGAAACTTGTAAGTTAAGAATAGGCAATGAGCTCAGTATTAACTATACCAATGGGTCAAAATGTACAATTGGAGGTACATGATGATAATGTTCACCTGTTTTATTCTGGGTAGATCTATTGGAAAAGTCTCGTGTCAGTTTTCAACTTAAAGCTGAGAGAGACTACCACATCTTCTACCAGATCCTGTCTCAAAGGAAACCGGAACTGCTGGGTTAGTATATATATATATCACACATTTTACAACGATAAATCTCAAGAATCTATGAAGCTATATACTTTTATGAGATGGGAAAAGGGGAAAATGAATCATACTTACATACTTAGGTACAACTTGGATGCAGGTTGGTGAAGGTTCCATTACTGATTAACCTGGATTAACCTGTGTAATTTTGTATTTTTCACTAAAGTTATGTTATATCTTTTCATAAAATGTAAAAGCATCTTAATTGAGATTCACTGTCAGTTTATGGTATACTAACCACAATGGTCTCTTCACAACGACTGTAATATTTGAAAAAAGCCTGAAAAATACATTAAAAGAAATTTCTTGTTTTGTTTTACAGAGATGTTGCTAATCACCACCAACCCGTATGACTACCAATTCATTTCCCAAGGGCAGACCACTGTAGCTTCTATAGACGATGCCGAAGAGCTAATGGCCACTGATGTAAGTGTAATACTTCAGGCACCTGTGAATGAAACCTCTTATACCATATCTTAACTATTATTCGTATATTACACTTTGCTCAGGATGCCTTTGATGTGCTGGGCTTCACCCAAGAGGAGAAGAACGGCATTTACAAGCTGATTGGTGCCATTATGCACTACGGCAACATGAAGTTCAAGCAGAAGCAGAGGGAGGAGCAAGCAGAGGCTGATGGCACTGAGGGTCAGTGTTTCATTTTCATGTTCAATTTCATCTCAACTTCAAAACACTCTACAAAAAATGCTGCAAGAATATGCCTAACTAAACACTGCCTTTTTAGATATTGACAAAGCATCATACCTAATGGGTCTGAACTCTGCTGATGTGATCAAGGGTCTTTGTCACCCAAGGGTCAAAGTAGGAAACGAGTGGGTTACCAAAGGTCAGAATGTACAGCAGGTGAGCTATTAACCATGAGCTGTCATGAAGAAATAAAACAAATATTTTCAATTTGTTATCAATAGCTTTATAGTTGAGAATATTTTTTTGAAAAATCTTCTCCATCTAGGTGTACTACTCTATTGGTGCACTCTCGAAGTCAGTGTATGAGAAAATGTTCAACTGGATGGTGGTGAGAATCAACCAATCACTAGATACCAAGCAACCTCGCCAGTACTTCATTGGTGTGCTGGACATTGCTGGATTTGAGATCTTTGATGTGAGTACTCAAAGTGCAGATTTTGCATAAAGTACAGACACATAAGGTTACATAAGGGTTGCATGTGCCAACATCTTTACACAAAAAAGTTAACTTTTTAGATCACTTTAATATCACTTCATGAATTAATCTTACCAGAACATTATCTAACTATCTAAAATCCTTGTTAAACAACAATATATTCCTGAAGCATCATCAGACAGTAGATTCATGTCATCACACAAATAGGGACTGAAATATTAATTGACCTTTTCTTCTTTCCCAGTTCAACACCTTTGAGCAACTGTGCATCAACTTCACTAATGAGAAGCTGCAACAGTTCTTCAACCACCACATGTTTGTGCTGGAGCAAGAGGAGTACAAGAAAGAGGGCATTGTGTGGGTGTTCATTGACTTTGGTATGGACTTGGCAGCCTGCATTGAACTCATTGAGAAGGTTGGTATCTAAGGTTGTGCAGGAGTTTAAAGACATTGCTCATTCTCTGTCCTGTAATTGAAGTTAAACATGTTATAGCAACAGAGAGACCCATGGGCCACAACTTGTCATAGACTGCTAGCTAAAAAAGAGGTACCTGATAAACATGGGACTCAATTTCCATGCCATTTAGGAGCCACTTTTCAAATTGACACACATTAAGCAGCACA
Organism: Hoplostethus mediterraneus; assembly: GCA_034670385.1. Taxonomy (NCBI): domain Eukaryota; kingdom Metazoa; phylum Chordata; class Actinopteri; order Trachichthyiformes; family Trachichthyidae; genus Hoplostethus; species Hoplostethus mediterraneus. The sequence goes on from JAXDDW010000031.1 coordinate 1,331,857, forward strand.
TATTTAAATAAAACATTTAGAAGAAGTTTTAGAAGTGTTTACATTGCTTGCTACTGCCCTTTGTGATGCATTTTGGTGGAAGTAGATTGTATTGATTATATGTATGCTAAATTGAAGAGTGGCTCCTAACGATTCGCAAAAGGGTCTTGAGTCATATTTTATTGGGTATGTACCTTTGTGAATAAGCAAGGTGCAAACATACCAGCTTTTTGAATGATTAGAATGAGATTAGAGTGACGGAGCTCTCCATATGAGTCAACAGAACATATCAGGGATAGATGAGTGTATGTATGACAAGGAAAGAGTGTTTCATGATCACAGTTGCAGAAGTTTGGATTTTTGTCTTTTGCACCTGCCTGCTAGGTTGTCAGGTTTCTGACATCAGTAGCAGCAGGCCAGTCACATTCCTTTTAAGACAAGCACTTGCCTTTAATTTCAAGAAACTGGACATTTTATAGGCCAAAAACATAGAGCAGAATAGTGTAGTATTCAATAGGCCTATAACAGGCTAATCTGTGTTTTTATTTGATTTTATTTCAATATCAAGTGCTATAATTTGGAAATGGCTTGAGGCCTAAGAGGTTGAATACAATATCAAGCTAAATAAGCTGTTGTCTTTATAGTGAGTATTGAATGCAAGCCTAATCAAAAATGAAGCAGTGGGGCTGCTTCAGCCACCTTTTTGCAGAATGCCAGAGATGTTGGGAAACCTCTTTTGGGGAAACTCCACCAGGCAAGCATACCTGTGCGAGAGGTGCCAAGTGAGAGCTTTTGTACATTGACAACACTGAAGTCTGAATGCCGACCGGCAGTGCTGATTTATTTTGATTTATTTATTTCTCTGAATACAAGCCTCTGAGTACACCAACACGCTCTACTAAAACACGCCCCTTTTGACATAATCTGGACAAAATGGCATAGAAATAGGGAGTCCCTGGTAAACACAGGGGCTATGATTTGAGCTTATGTCCAGAACACTGTCCCTATTAGAATAATTAATAATAATTAAAAGAAACAACTCATTGGTATTGGTATTTCATTGACTGATTTTTTTAAAGATTTTTTTTTATATTAATATATATTTTTATATTAATCCCTCCTATCAGCCCATGGGTATCATGTCCATCCTTGAAGAGGAGTGCATGTTCCCCAAAGCCAGTGATGCAACATTCAAAGCCAAGCTTTATGACAACCACCTGGGCAAAACAGCTAACTTCCAGAAGCCAAGGGTTATCAAGGGGAGACCAGAGGCTCATTTCTCCCTGGTTCATTATGCTGGCACTGTTGATTACAACATCGGTAACTGGCTGGTGAAGAACAAGGACCCTCTCAATGAGACTGTGGTCGGACTCTACCAAAAGTCATCACTTAAATTGTTGTCACTGCTGTTTGCCGGTTATTCTAGTGCAGACTCAGGTATGTGAATTTTCTTCTCAGCAAACAGATAAAAGGCACAATAAATATTCAAGCTGTTTTGGTAATGCACTGGAGTCTTTTTTAATCTTTTTTTAAATTTAATTTATATCCAGATTCTGCAGGTGGTGGAGGGAAAAAGAAGAAGGGCTCCTCCTTCCAGACTGTGTCTGCATTGCACAGGGTGAATTTAAATTGAAATGTTTACTGTGGAAAGAACATTATACTGTTATAATATACATGTCACATTACAGATAACTGTTTGAGCAGCACCATCATTTTTTTGTTAAGATAAATGTAATATTTTTAATTTTTGTATATATGTATGTATTACTGTATTAAGTATTGGCGAACATCCTAACTTCTTCGCAACATGATTGCTTCCCTAGGAAAATTTGAACAAGCTCATGACCAACTTGAGATCAACTCACCCCCACTTTGTGCGCTGCCTGATTCCCAATGAGACTAAGACACCTGGGGCGATGGAGAATCCTCTAGTCATGCACCAGTTGCGCTGTAACGGTGTGCTGGAAGGCATCAGGATCTGCAGAAAGGGCTTCCCCAACAGGATCCAGTATGGTGACTTCAAACAAAGGTAAAAAAAAAAAAAAGAAGAAAAAGGTTCACCTATATTATTTCAGGAAAAGTGTGAATGTGTGGGAACCATTCCAACACATCATCTATTTTAGCATCTGCTATTCATTTCAGATATCGGATCCTCAATCCCAATGCTATCCCAGAGGGACAGTTCATTGACAACAAGAAGGCAGCAGAGAAACTCCTGGGCTCACTGGACATTGACCATGAACAGTATAGATTTGGACACACAAAGGTTAGATCTGTAATGAAAGGGCAACAAACCCTTTCACTGAGAATATTTAATTAATGTCCTTATATTTCTACAACATTCATTTTTAGGTGTTCTTCAAAGCTGGTCTCCTGGGTGTTCTTGAGGAGATGAGAGATGACCGTCTCACGCTCATCATCACAGGAATTCAGTCAAGAGCCAGAGGAATACTTGCCAGAATTGAATTCCAGAAAATTGTTGAGCGCAGGTTGGAATATTGTCATTAACTAATTATTACCAAATTACTGAATGAGAGGTAAAAACCTTGCAATATTTTAACCCTAGTGAATTATCATTCACAGGGATGCCTTACTGGTGATCCAGTGGAACGTGCGTGCCTTCATGGGTGTCAAAAATTGGCCTTGGATGAAGATGTACTTTAAGATCAAGCCTCTGCTGAAATCGGCTGAGACTGAGAAGGAGATGGCAAACATGAAGGAGGAATTCCTGAAGCTAAAGGAAGCTTATGCTAAATCTGAAGCCCGTAGGAAAGAATTGGAGGAAAAAATGGTCTCACTTCTCCAAGAGAAGAATGACCTGCAACTCCAAGTCCAATCTGTAAGTTCAACCATTAGGTTTTCCTAAAAATTACACAAAGATAAACTCACAAATGTAATGAATGACAATGTTCCCTAAATATATTGTCTGCAGGAGCAAGACAATCTCTCAGATGCTGAAGAGCGCTGTGAGGGTCTGATCAAGAGTAAGATCCAGTTTGAGGCCAAAACCAAAGAGCTGACGGAGAGACTGGAAGATGAAGAGGAGATGAATTCAGAGCTGACTGCTAAGAAGAGGAAACTGGAGGATGAGTGTTCAGAGCTCAAGAAGGACATTGATGATCTTGAGCTTACTCTGGCTAAAGTGGAAAAGGAAAAGCATGCCACTGAGAACAAGGTATTGTATGAATTTATTTTAAATAATGTTGATAAAATGTTGTACTTGAAAGACTGATGGAATACTAACTAGAATGAATGAATCTAGGTTAAAAACCTGACTGAAGAAATGGCAGCACTGGATGAAATCATTGCCAAGCTGACCAAGGAGAAGAAAGCTCTTCAGGAGGCTCATCAACAAACACTGGATGACCTGCAGAGTGAGGAGGACAAAGTCAACACTCTGACCAAGGCTAAATCCAAGCTAGAGCAGCAGGTTGATGATGTGAGTATCAGAATGATTTCACACAGTTTTAATCTTTATGTCTAAAGTATTGTAAATATGATTGATTGCATGATTTTCTTTTATACATCCTGATAGCTTGAGGGATCACTGGAACAAGAGAAGAAGGTAAGGATGGATCTTGAAAGAGCCAAGAGGAAGCTGGAAGGTGACTTAAAGTTGACCCAGGAGAGCGTAATGGACCTTGAAAATGACAAGCAGCAAATGGAGGAGAAATTTAAGAAGTAATAATAATAATAATAATCTCCAAAATCAATCATCTTCAATATCTACCTGATACAAAGACCTAAATGTTGCACATTCTACAGGAAAGACTTTGAGGTCAACCAACTCAACAGCAAGATTGAGGATGAACAGGCCATGAGTGCTCAGCTCCAGAAGAAATTGAAGGAACTACAGGTAATTTAAGCTTCAAAAAGAATGAATGCTCTTTTTGACTTTTCAAAAAATTAAAATAGAAACTGAACTTCTAACTCGTACAATTAGTCAATGATGGGGTAAATATGATACTTTCAGGCTCGTATTGAAGAGCTTGAGGAAGAGCTGGAGTCTGAGAGAACTGCGCGAGCCAAAGTGGAGAAACAGAGGGCAGACTTGGCCAGAGAGCTGGAGGAGATCAGTGAAAGGCTGGAGGAGGCTGGTGGAGCCACAGCTGTCCAGATTGAGATGAACAAGAAGAGGGAGGCTGAGTTCCAGAAGGTGCGCAGAGACCTTGAAGAGGCCACTCTGCAACATGAGGCCACTGCTGCTGCTCTGAGAAAGAAGAATTCAGACAGTGTGGCTGACCTGGGAGAGCAGATTGACAACCTTCAGAGAGTCAAGCAGAAGCTGGAGAAAGAGAAGAGTGAGCTCAGACTGGAGCTTGATGATGTGGTCTCCAACATGGAGCAGATTGTCAAATCCAAAGTAAGTTAAAATTCCTGGTTATGTAGAAATAAATCATAGAGGTATGTTACTTTTATATATCTCTTGATATAATAACTTTATGAAAATCGCATTTTCAGACAAATTTGGAGAAAATGTGCCGTACTCTGGAGGACCAGATGAGTGAATACAGAACAAAAGCTGAGGAAGGGCAACGTACCATCAATGATTTCACCATGCAAAAAGCAAAGCTTCATACTGAGAATGGTATGACAATGAAAACTTAGGATGTCTATCAATAAGAAAAAAGTGGTTCCTCAGTGCAATTCCTCAGTATGATTCCCAATCATATCTTAATCCAGAGTCTTTTAAAGATTAAAATCTTGGAAGTACATCCATCTTGGTATGCTTGATGTGGTCTTTAATATTGTGAAATGCTAGGCGGACATCTACAGCAAATTGGCTAATGTCTGCAAGGCTTAAAAATGATGGACAGAATTTTGCTAAAACAATGTTAATAAAAAAATAAAACCTTCAACAGGTGAGCTTGCCCGGCAGCTGGAGGAGAAGGACTCGCTTGTCTCTCAGCTGACCAGAGGAAAGCAGTCATACACTCAGCAGATTGAGGACCTAAAGAGACAACTGGAGGAAGAAGTCAAGGTATTAAATAACTATATGGTCCCCTAAATAAATTGTATCAGTGATCTAGCACAACTGAAAATTATATATTATATTATTTCCTCCAAACAGGCCAAGAATGCTCTTGCCCATGCAGTGCAGTCTTCTCGACATGACTGTGACCTGCTGAGGGAGCAGTATGAGGAGGAGCAGGAGGCCAAGGCCGAACTGCAACGCAGCATGTCCAAGGCTAACTCTGAGGTGGCTCAGTGGAGAACTAAGTACGAAACTGATGCTATCCAGAGAACTGAGGAGCTTGAAGAGGCAAAGTAAGAAACAGTCTCTCATTGAGTATAGGCATGATTTATTAGTTGGCTTATTATCAACACAATAGAAGACACCATAACATGTTACCTGGAATTTTCCACTTGTTGACACATAGTTAAACTTTAAGAATTAAAATATAAACTTTTAATGATCATTTGGGTTGGGTTATGATAAGTCACAATTATTCTCCATAGTGAAAAGGCAAAATTACTACTTATTACTTGACTTGACTACTTATCTGTTGAAAAATAACAGATTAGTAGTAAAATAAAGCTCCTGACAAATGACAATCACAAAAATTGAGCAAACATTTTAAAATTTGTTGTTGAACTATTCATTCTGGTAACAAAACACCTCTGTGCTATTTGAGGGCACCATAAAAAATTGTCCAATGGGGCATGGCTAAACTTTTTTTTTTTTTTTGGGGATCCATATAAAGGGAATCATTATTTTGCATTTCAGAATTAATGGCTGTTCAGTAAGCAGTAATCACACAACTCCCTCAACCAAATATGTTTGCTTTTGTTCTGTATCAAACAGGAAGAAGCTAGCCCAGCGTCTGCAGGATGCAGAGGAAGCTGTGGAAGCTGTTAATGCTAAATGTTCCTCCCTGGAGAAAACCAAACACAGGCTCCAGAATGAGATTGAAGATCTCATGGTGGATGTGGAAAGATCTAATGCTGCTTCTGCAGCTCTGGACAAGAAGCAAAGAAACTTTGACAAGGTACAGTAGTAAAACTCACATAAACCATTGCTATTTCTATCATGGGATATGAAACAAAGAACATACTTACACTTTTTGCTGGTAATTAAATATTCTCTAGGTCCTGGCTGAGTGGAAGCAGAAGTATGAGGAGTCCCAGACTGAGCTGGAAAGTGCCCAGAAAGAGAGCAGGTCTCTTGGTACTGAGCTCTTCAAACTGAAGAACTCTTATGAAGAGTCTCTGGATCATCTCGAGACCATAAAGAGGGAGAACAAGAACCTCCAGGGTCTGAACATTTACACTTTGTTAATTTGAATTCCAGATTTATGTACCTGTCAACTTCTATTCAATTCTATTGGGTTTTCTATGTTGCTCTCTTATTAATAGAGGAAATTTCTGACCTGACTGAGCAACTTAGTGAGGGAGGAAAGAATATTCATGAGCTGGAGAAGATCCGTAAACAAGTGGAGCAAGAGAAGGCTGAGATTCAGGCTGCTCTGGAGGAAGCTGAGGTGAGACTAAGCATATGAGTATATGAATATTCAGTCTTTATCTTCCTAGATCTAGCCTCAGCTTTTGACACTGTCAGCCACCTGATGCTCCTTGACCCCCTACCCATGGTTCTCTCACTACACTAGATTACTTGGCCCTGTCATCGCATTCCATGACTTCTCCTACCATTCCTTTGCTTACAGTACTCCCCTCTATTTTTCTTTTCCATCTCTTAACACTCAAGCATCAAACCTTTGCTACCTGCCCAGCATCTCAACACAAGACTTGGCTGCTCTTTTTCCCTTGCAAATGTTGCCCTCTACAAGACCTCTCGCCACTATTAACAAGACCATAGTGACTCCTGTTCAGACCAGCTCCTTATCAAAGCTTAAATCTTTCTCATCTGGACTACTGCTCCATCCCTAGCTGGCTCCCAGAAATACTCTTTCCTGCTCCACCAAGTCATCCACAATGCTGGAGACCACCTAGTCTTCAAACCTGTCCCAATTCTCATGAATATTGTCAGGGGACTGTTTCAGACTCTTGCACTCCTTACAATTAGTTGTGTTGTTAAGATGATCTAGGAATTTAAGTTGATTCTACTGTTGCAGTCATCGGAAGTCACTCTGGGTAAGAGTATAAGCAAAATGTCTTTCAAATTATATAAGCACAAACATAAACAGGATTTTGATTTACACTTTTCAACAGGGTTCACTCGAACATGAGGAGGGTAAGATCCTTAGGATTCAGCTGGAGTTCAACCAGGTTAAGGCTGATATTGAGCGCAAACTGGCTGAGAAGGAAGAGGAGATGGAGCAAGCCAAGCGTAATCAGCAGAGAGTGGTGGAAACCCTGCAAAGTTCCCTGGAATCTGAAACTCGCAGCAGGAATGAGGCTCTCAGGCTGAAGAAGAAGATGGAGGGAGATCTCAATGAGATGGAGATCCAGCTCAGCCAAGCCAATAGGCAGGCAGCAGAGGCTCAGAAGCAGTTAAAGGGTCTCCATGCTCATCTTAAGGTAAAATGTATACACACATTTATACACATATTATGTACCTCTATTTGATCACGTAAAATAATATTATATGGCTAAATACATAATAATGGTATAAAATGCATGCCTACAGGACTCCCAAATGCAGCTGGATGATGCTCTCCGTGCCAATGATGACCTGAAGGAGAACATTGCCATTGTGGAGAGACGCAACAACCTGCTGCAGGCTGAACTTGATGAGCTGAGGTCTCTGGTGGAGCAGACTGAGAGAGGTCGTAAACTGGCTGAGCAGGAACTGCTGGATGTCAGTGAGAGAGTTCAACTGCTCCATTCTCAGGTAAAACTCATATATGGTGGTACGTTTTATTCATAAATGTACTCACCTGAAATATGTTTGACACACCTTGCTTTTAGCATGACAGCAATATTTATTTGTGATATGCTTATAGAACACCAGTCTGCTGAACCAGAAGAAGAAGCTTGAAGGTGACTCAGTCCAGCTTCAGACTGAAGTGGAAGAGGCAGTGCAGGAGTGTAGAAATGCTGAGGAGAAGGCCAAGAAGGCCATTACTGATGCTGCCATGATGGCAGAGGAGCTGAAGAAGGAGCAGGACACCAGTGCTCACCTGGAGCGCATGAAGAAGAACATGGAGCAGACCATCAAGGACCTGCAGCACCGTCTGGATGAAGCTGAGCAAATTGCCATGAAAGGTGGAAAGAAGCAGGTCCAGAAGCTGGAGGCCAGGGTAAGTGACTCACTTTCCTCTGATTTAAATCACAGATTAATTGTGGTGGTGGTGGTGATGAAGATTTGCTAATATAGTTTCAACATTCCATGCTCTCCACATGGAAGATTAGAATCAGGAAGTGAACATGCAGTCTTTCTTATAGGTGAGGGAGCTGGAAGTGGAAGTGGAAGCTGAGCAAAGGAAGAGCAGTGACTCTGTGAAAGGAGTCCGTAAATATGAGAGACGCATCAAGGAGCTCACCTACCAGGTATATTCTAATCATATACTTTACTCTCCATGTTCCAATACATATCCTGTGTGAATTGGGACATTAATGGAAGACTCTCTCTTTATTTAATATGGTTAAGACTGAAGAGGACCGCAAGAATTTATCCCGTCTTCAGGACCTGGTAGACAAACTGCAGCTGAAGGTCAAAGCCTACAAGAGAACCGCAGAGGAAGCTGTAAGTAGAGGTGTTTGGTGACATTGCTGGTGTATTTCAGCCATGTTACCCCACTTGTTAAGTACTTCTACAATATTCATTGATTTCACAGGAGGAACAAGCCAACGCCAATCTGACCAAGTTCCGTAAGCTGCAGCATGAGATGGACGAGGCAGAGGAGAGGGCTGACATTGCTGAATCTCAGGTCAACAAGATGAGAGCTAAGAGCCGTGATACTGGCTCCAAGGTAGGTTAGGTTAAATTATGATTTCCTTGATTTTTTTCACCCCTTGATTTTTAAAAATCGTCATTTGAATTATCATTGTTATTTTGATTTGAAGAACTGATCAGCTAAGCATATTACATATTATTATTGTATATAATGAAGGATATTTCTTTCTGTTTTTGTTTCAGAAAGGACATGATGAAGAGTGAAGCTCACAGATGAAATTCTGAACAACCCATATTGATTGTAGTGATATAGTTTTCCCTTTATTCCTCTTTAAACTAAGACAGAATAAAGAGTGAAGTGCCTCAAATCGGTTTCTGCGAGTTGTGTTTGACTTCAACATTTATTTTCAGCAATTTGGCAAGATTGGCACCTTTCCACTCTGAAGATATATCTTCCCAAATTAAGCTGTAAAATACAGTATTTTGCAAAAGCTTCATCTTACATACAGTTTATTGAATGTTTGTGCACACAGTATCCACCTATAAAACAGACTATTGATGGACCATCCAAATACATTATCAACATATATTACTAGTGTGAGAACACTGAACTCGGTTTACCCTTAGGGGCAGTGGTTTTTCAAGTGCTTCACTCCATTAACTGGATAGCATACAGAGGCCACACAACTGTTAACCAACATGACTAGAACATGAGTAGGAATATGACTCTTGATAAGATCATTTTCATCTTAATTTCCAAATTGTGATTAGCTATTTAAGTTTAAGTTATCAAAATGGAATTTATTCAAAGGGCCATTTGAAACATATTAATCAATTAGCATTGCAGGTTTATGTGTATACATACAGTAGAGAAAGAATAGTATAATAAAAAAGTCTCACTCTCTTAAATCTTAAACCATTGAATTGTCATTGTGTCCAAAGTACATGTTTAATCTGAAAACATGTAATGTAAAAATGTATTTAGTGCATCTATTTCATAGAGTACACCCTAAGACCTAGACGCTATCAATTGCAAAAAAGAAATGGGTTGATAGTTATTTATGAGATGGCTATAAATACAATGTTAATCCAAACTAACTCTAAAATAATTTCATTAAGTGAAATTAAATTGTTAATACTAGTAGGACCTTCCTTCGAGCCACTGCATTTTAGAGTGCATCACTGAAACTTACAGTGACATTCTTGAGCATCCCGCCAAAAGCAGAGAGCAGTTTACTTTTGCCACTGTTCCACCAGGCCTGTGGTACGCTCACTATCTGAATGGGTTTCCATACAGTCCTCTGACCAGGAGAACCAGCATCAGAAAAAAACAAGGGGGCAGAGGCATGTTGGTGGTGATTAGGTGTGTGGTGAGATGGCTATATTACATGTGCAAGACAGCGTGACAGGAATACTATGAGGAGATAAACATGAGCAGCTGTTGTCTATCCTGCCAACAACTTTACAACTTAACATATAGGCAGAGCAACACTTAAATTCTTCAAGAGTTTTAGCATGTCCCACATTCCCATATTTTCACCCGATGTCAGGATGTGTCTTTGTACACATATTACACTCACATATTCAGTAGCTGTAGTGCATGTGTATGTGCACATACACACAGCTGTTTTCTTGATAAATCTTCTCCATATAACTGACATATGTTTGTATATAATGTAATTTTCTTAGGGTGATAATGAAACTATTTTTCAATTCAATCATGTAATATAGGCATGACATCTTGCACTATTTAAGTAGAATAATATAACAAAAGGTTTGTATTTCAGCTACAGACTATTAGTACAAAGCACTTAAAAGTTGTCAATTAGTTAAGGCCAAAACTGATTCTGTGTAAAATTCATAACTCACAGTACAGTAGATTTCAAAAAGCATCACACAGCCCTCCTCAATGAGAGAAAAGAATCTAACATGGTAATCTCTGTACAAAGACAATGTGTAATAATTAAAACAGAGCTAAGACGCTGTGATGGAGACATTTTGTCTGGCAATCTGAGCAACAGAATTCAGTACAAAGGTACAAAGGTACAAAGGCTATTCATTCTAACCCATCAACTCCATGGGTATTGCGCCTTTCTTTGAAGAGACGTGTATGTTCTCCAATACTTACAACCATTTGGATTGAAGTTCCAACATCCAGAAGCCCAGCATTACTGAGGGGAAACACTGCCTCTATACATGTATAGGGTTAATAATTAAGGCATACCAAATGTTTTTAAAGACTCATTATTCCTTAATATGCATTAATAATAAGTATAGTATTTTTCCATCTATACAAATTACATCTCCATATACATTTAATGGCAAATAACTAACTTTATTTCTAATAAAAATAAGGGAGACTGAAAGAAAATGAGCCAACTGTAGGATGCACTAAACAAACTGCAATTGCATGTCAAAGAAGGCCATAAGTATAATTCTTCAGATGCACCTTAACACAGTTTTCAAGAAGCAAATATTGCAGAATGAGCAAAAACTACACAATTAATTTACCAACTAAAAGAAAAAAATAAGTAAATCAGTACAATATATGACACAACTAACAAGACTGGATTTTAGTTAGAGTATGACAAGCATTTTAGTTAAGAATTAAAAAATACAGGGCAGATTAACCTCTGCATCACTGCTATTTTCGTTTTTACTCACCACTACTTTGCTGAATCTGGCCAGGGATACTGGTCACAGGATGCTGACATGGTGGGCAGACAGTATATCTTCAGGTGACAGAAACAAAGGATGACAGGAGAACAAGATAAGCTGAGTCCATTTGTTCAACTACTTTATGCAAGACTGTAATCACCCCTGCAACAAGAGTGAAAGACAGCTGAGAATGGGATCCATGACGGAGATTGGATGCTAATTAGAGACACTCAAGGTTAGACAAGGCCTGAGGCGAGGAGTTTGGAGAGTTGAAAGGGATTCTGTTCAGTAATGCAAAGGTCTTGGAGGAGATAATAATTTGCCCAACTATGTCCCAGCTAAATTATGAATTTGTGGAACAGCCTTATGCTTTCCCTGATACTCTTAACAGCATCTTGATCCTTGTGACACTTATGAATTCAAACCTTGCATTCACATTCTTACCTTTGCTTTACAATTTACCTTGATTTGCAACAGAATATACATCCATGTTTTAAAACTACGGTAGATGGAAAGTGATTTTGCTTAAATATTATCTAATGATAGATATAAGTAATTCCAAATGTTCAGTAGGATGATAAATCTTGATAAATAAATGATAAATCCATATTATGGGTGGATGTTCATCCAAATGTTGATCTTATTCAATAGGTCATAAAAGCCTATTTCCCCGTTCCCCCTAATTACTTGACAGTGTGAGACAATTTCAAAATGACAGTTATTGAATAGTTTCAGTACTGATGATATTGATGGTTATATAATCAATAAAATTGTCAAAGGAGCCTATTTCATGTGAAACCTGTTCAGATGGTATTTTCCTACTGATACACTAAGAAAAGTGTGCTTTTAGTGTACATTACCAAGTCCAAACTAATGTTTGCTTTGTTTGATTGTGTTTGATACATTTTCCTGTGCCCTGCTGACTTAGTTGTATCCTAACAAGAGGCATTATGCATTCTGTGGGCACAGTCTGACAATGTATAGTCAAAGGAGGGCAGTAGAATGAGTTAAGGTTACTCCATTTGCCTGCAGCAATAACTCAAGACAGCTAACTATGGAACTGTTGACAGAGATCGGTATGTTCAGCCCTTAAAGCTAATTCAAGAAGCCAAGGCTAGACAAGGTTGGAAGTGGAGTGGTTGACAATGCTTCTGTTGATCAGTGCAGAGGTCTTGAAGGAGATAACACTTTCCAAAGAATCTCTGGCCCAAATTATCACCTTGTAGACAGCCTTACACTTTCCTTGATGTACAAATATTCCTTGTGACAGCTATCTTGACCTTCGGTCATATGACATTTGTCAGTTGAAAACCTGATTGCCCTAAACAACTTGTATTGTTGCCTTAATTTATCACAAATCCGGAAAACAAATTTAGAGACTGGTAAAACTACAGTCCAGTATTTAGCAGCAAACATACATATACAGCACATAATAATAAAGTCACTGCTGCAGGAGGGGACAAATGAAGTTGGTGTTGATGTTATTCCATATGTGGCCTAAATTTAAGATTTATGGGCAATAAAACCTTTGAAAGGAGGCAGCATTTGCTACAAGCAGTTGAGAGTATAGAGAGCACACTTTCAAATAGGCTTATGATCAGTAGAAGGAATCCAAAAAATGATCAGTGCAGAGGTCTTGAAGGAGATAACACTTTCCCAAGAATCTCTGGCCCAAATTATCACCTTGTAGACAGCCTTACACTTTCCTTGATGTACAAATATTCCTTGTGACAGCTATCTTGACCTTCGGTCATATGACATTTGTCAGTTGAAAACCTGATTGCCCTAAACACCTTGTATTGTTGCCTTAATTTATCACAAATCCGGAAAACAAATGTAGAGACTGGTAAAACTACAGTCCAGTATTTAGCAGCAAACATACATATACAGCACATAATAATAAAGTCACTGCTGCAGGAGGGGACAAATGAAGTTGGTGTTGATGTTATTCCATATGTGGCCTAAATGTAAGATTTATGGGCAATAAAACCTTTGAAAGGAGGCAGCATTTGCTACAAGCAGTTGAGAGTGTAGAGAGCACACTTTCAAATAGGCTTTATGATCAGTAGAAGGAATCCAAAAACAATTTCACAGGGTTATCTTTGTCCTCAAGGGTAAATAGAAGGAAACAATGCCAGGCCAACAAGATGGAGTGTATGGTTGTAAAGTAGCTTCTAGTTTTGGTGCCAATGTGTAGGGTATTGACCTTGTCTGCAGCTGTCTGCATCATAAGAACGATGATGTACACACCCAACAATGTTTATCTTTCTATCTTATTAACAACACAAGCAAAGGACACACAGAAAACCCTGAAACCCCTGAAGCTAAGTTTTAGTCTTCAAGTCTTGATCCATTGATAGTGCAATAAATCTCTCTAGTTCTTCATCCATCGTATCGATTAATGCATCCTATGCTTTTGACATGCATCAGTGTTCAACATGATGCATTGGAACCGACAATAAGACTAAGAACAGCTGGAAACATGTGGTTTAAAGTGTAATGGCTCTTTGATTATCCTATCCAAGCTATCCAATGCTTTTCCAGGCCAACCATGCTCTGGAGGTTTATGGAAACGCCAGGACATCAGGAATGACAATTCTTTCAGATTTGCACATTTACATTTCCTGAAATTGATGCATCTGTTTTCTGTCAGCAAGTTCTATAATTTCCTCCAGATCTTATACAGTGAGTAGGACCAAACCAATAATCCCTTTGTCATATTTCTTAGGGCAATTCATCTGAATTTACTTGGGTGTCAGTGGAAAGTTGGCATTTGCAGAAATTGAGATTTGTAAGTAAAAAAAGATTAATTTAGGATACAGATGATTCACAGTAAAAACTTTCCAACTAAATCTGCATTCCCTTTTTACTGGAGAAATTTTGTACCACTTATCAGCTTAAGGCCAAAAGACTACCAAAAGACTAAAACCAGATTCTCACAAAGGAAACCTGAATTCTTGAGTAATTGTTGAATGAGATTGTTACTTCATTCAATGTTGTAATAAAATATAAATAACAAAAAGCTATTCGCAATGCTTCACAGAGATGCTACTCATCACCAACAACCCCTATGACTATGCCTGCATCTTCCAAGCAGTAACAGCAGTGGCTTCCATTAATGATGCTTAGGAGCTGTTGGCTACTGATGTAGGCAAATTAGTATGTCTAGCAAAAATCAATCCTGGCATTGCATGAGGAACCCAAGATGAGAAATGCTGGCATTTACAAGCTGATTTACAAGTACATTTACAAGTGCCATCATGAACTTCAGCAACATGAAGTAGAGCAGAAGCAGCGGAAGGGGAGCAAGCAGATGCTGATGGAGGTGAGAGCTCAAGAACTTAAACATATATTCCGTATTGTCTTAAATCTTTGCTACATCAGATGCTGACAAGGTCACATATCTGAATAGCAAATTGATGGTAAAATTGGAAGGCTCATCAGCAAATACTGGATGATCTGCAGAGTGAGGAAGACAAAGTCAACACTCTGACCAAGGCCAAAGCCAAGCTGAAGTAGTAAGTTGATGATGTGAGTTCTTAAGGTTTTTAAATGATCATATAATACTCTAGACTCACTAGAATGTTGAGCAAATTATGTATCATGTAATCTTCCCTGGTACTGCTTGTCTTTCTTTAGCTTGAAAGATCACTGGAACAGGAGAAGAAGATGAGCATGGACCTTGAAAGAGCAAAGAGGAAGATGGAGGGAGACTTAAAGTTGACCCAGTGGAGCATACCAGCAAGGCATACTATGTCACTGTGCCCACAAGCTATCTATCTCAGTGTGCCACAGACAGTCACTGGGAATGCCATGCAGTTACCTCTGTGCCCAAGGACAAAAGGAAGGAAACAATGTTCCATAAACACCTTTGAATCCAAGACATGAGATTTGACTTTTATTGGTAGTCTATAAATAGAATGTGATAAAAAAAAAAGACAATAAATAACATACTTAAAGATCTCATAGTGTCACTTATAACATGCATTAGAGTAGACATAGTAATGTATTCAGCATTAATGCTGCTGAACACCCCCCATGTCTGTTAGGGCATAATATTAATTTAAAGCAACATAAAAGTAATGATGCCGCATCAAAATGTGAGAATGAATTCTTAAGTGATATAATGTACACAAGAGATTATGATAGATGTTGGATGTTTCCCTTGTACTTGCAGTATCATCCACAAAATCAGTGTGCCATGCTCTTAACATTAATTGGAGATGGAAAAACACATTAAATCAATACAATAAATAGTATAAAATGTTAAAATCATCTCAGGGTGTGCCTGATTTAAAAATAAATCTTGGGTCGACTAATTACCGTAGAAATTACAATTAATTTACAACTGATTAGACAACTAATTGATTAAAGGGGGAAAACCATATATGATCAAATGTCATATTCAAACATGTCAAATACTTAAAATATATTTTGAGCCCAATCTCATCTCATCAAGTCCTGAAGACCCTTGTTGGCAGGACTGTACCAGCTGTACTAAGCTTGTTAACAAAGAACCACTGTACTACAGACTTAAAAACCAGAAGCATGAATACTCTTGTTATATTAGTGACATCCTTATTTTCTTCTGAATAAATTTAAGGCAACGGAATGGAAACCAGTGTATCCATACAACAGCTGCTTTGCACATAGATTAAGTATTCTCTATTGAAAGCAGTTTAAAGCCTCGTCTCTCATGTAGGTTGTACAGTAGATCTATTACAGAACCTTACACTGGGAAAAAAAATTGACAAACCTATCAAATTTAGGAATTCATGTTATTCCTATGTCCCTTTTGACTACATGTAGGTTATGCTGCATATTAGTTATTACTAATATGCTTTACCTTGGAAACTGAAACTGGATTCAAAACAAAAAAATAATATTTGTATTTCAGACTTTTTAATGTCTTGACCCACTAATATCCAGTTGAAACATTCTTGGTAGGATAATGATAAGACTTGATTACAAGCTGCCAAACTACAACCACCTCAAAACCCTTATGTAATCTGTTATTTAACTGCTTACTTGAAAATAGTGCTCCATCCAATATCTTGAATCTTGAATATGTGTGAACATAAACTGCTGTCTCTCAAAGCTACAAATGAAACAACTAAAACTGTATGTATATGATATCATTATGAAACACTTGGCTTTTGCACCAATATGAACTTCATTACAAAATGAACAGAAATGCAGTCATATTCCCATAAAATCACCCTAGCTACTGTCATATGTCAACAAAGTGTTTGATTCATTGTCAGTGCTACAGCTCTGGGAGGTGTCTCTTGAGGACATCACACATTCAACTCTTGACTGTCTGTTTCTAACCTTTAGAGACACTCTATCATGTTCTCAAATTACACTGGACTGAACTGAACTGGACGTTAGTCAAAAACAGATGACAATTTGCATCTAGGGTGAGAGCTACTGAGTCTCACTTACACCCTGAAGACACACACCCATTTACCTCATGGAACCCATGGCCTCAGCCTCCTTGTCCATCTGTTCAGACAAAAACATGGTCAGGAGCTTAGTTGTCCATTTGTGCCATGAACCTCTTGCAGAACCTTTTGCAGAAAAGCTTTGATCAAAATTGCATGCTTTGATTCAATAATTAATGATGCAAAAAATGTAATTTAATGACCTCTAGTAAGTAAATACACCATTTTAAAAGATTACTTGTCTATGAAAAAAAATTAAACTATCTCCCACAATATGCCTGTGTTTCAATGTTCCATATTTATTCAAGCAACTGCTTGAAAAGCACACCCTGCTCCCAATTATATGTACACTGTGACACCCCATCAAACATGTTGACTGTAGGAGGCCACCAGACAGCTGGGAATGAGAACCTTAACATTGCCCTTGGTGCGCCAAGGATGGTATGCACGGTACAGATAACTAACCATCAAGACCCATAAGTTCATGGTGAACCCTGAGGTGTGAACTTGTTAAAGTCAAAAGGGCTCCTGTGGTTCTTGAGGAAGTCTTCAGGTGGTCTACTCAATTAACACACTGATTTAAGAATCCCATACTGAAAAAAAACACCCCAGATAATGTGACAATGCTAGAGTCGTTGACCCATTGCCATTACAAATGCACACTTCAGGAAAGTGATGAGTGTTCTGTATGACCTAAATGTATTTATTTGCAGTATGGGTGCTGAAACCTTTGAAAGCAGGCAGCTGCTGTCACATGTGATACAGAATAAACGGGGGTGATGTCCAATCCTGAGATGCATAAAAGGGTCTCACAGCCAGTAGAAAGTATCCAAGGAAACAATTCACAAGTTTATCTTTGTCCTCAAGGATAAAGGGAGAGAAGCAACACTAGAGTATGTAGACACACACATCTGACAATGCTTACTGTAGTAGATACATTTATAGTGACTAGGTGACAAGTGACAGGATCTGCAATGGTCTGCAGGTTGAAAACTCAATCTTGAAAGAAGATGAAAATGGCAAATAAAAGTCAAACATTTTATATAGTTGGATATTACCTCATTGTTCTTTGTATCATCATAAACTGGAATTGATCCACATTAGTATTTCTTAAGATCAAGTGTGTTAAGTTAGTAAGTTAGTTTCCAAAGTTATTTTATGCTATCAAAAAAGTCAGACATCTTCACACATCAGTGAAATTATTGTCTCTCGGTATTTCATTTCAATTCATCAGACGTCACTGGCTCTTGAGTCATGTGAAGGAGACAACTGAAATAGATGCATTTGTTGACCTAACACTACCTCATGAGCCTCAATTTCAATGGCCAATGGTTACAACAGTGTTACAGTTGTTCACACCTATATCTCCAAATACAGATCTTCCTTATTTTGTTTCCTTTCCTAATAGGGTGGCTGCACGTCAGAGTGCTGCCTATTGAATGTATATAAAGAGGGAGTCAGACTTGAGTAAAGGCAGTTGCAGGTAAGTGTAGATGCATTTCACTGATGAAAACAATTACACTGTATATAAAAATGCAAAGTTGTTAAGTTGATGAAAGTTGTCTTTATGTTTTTATCTTCTAGTAGAGATCCACCAAAGCAAATTCAAGGGCGTAAACAGGTAAATATCTCCATATTGTTTTTGACTTAAACATTTTTAAATTATATAAACTTAAGAGGTTCATCAAGAAAGACAGAATGAATACAGCAGAATACATTTACGTCTGCTGGTGGTTTTTGAACCTCTCCTCCTGTGGTTCAAATGCAAGCAGGAAGTCCTGCCATTCATCAAGTTGTAATTATATTTTTTCATTCTCTTGCCAAAAATAAATGGGTGATTTTCATGGTTACAAAGTAGCTCAAAGCTAACAATACATAACATGTTTGTTTTTTCATTTTTTTTGAAACTATAAATAAAACAAACCAATGGTAGTTGAGCCTGTAACACACGTCCTTAGATAATACTCAATTACTTTTTTATTCTGAATTCTTCTTTGCAGTGTAATTACATTGTCTAATAATTATAAAAAAAATGTATACTTAATTCCTTGTTCTTCATCACAGATTTCAGGCCCTCCTCTACAACCGTAAAAATGGGAGACGCCTTGATGGCAGAATTTGGGGTTGCAGCTTCTTTTCTGCGAAAGTCAGACAAGGAGCGCCTGGAAGCCCAGACTCGCCAATTTGACATGAAAAAAGAATGCTTTGTGCCCGACCCCGAGGTTGAGTATGTCAAAGCTTCTGTTACCACTAGAGATGGGGATAATGTCACCGTTCAAACTGAGTTTGGAAAGGTAAGTGTGTCAGTTAACTACATGTATAAGTGAGGGCAGATAAACCAGTGTCACTGTAGATATGTATATATACTTTGAACAGAAAGAAAAGTATAGGCCTTAATCTTGCCACCTATTTGACTTTTCAGACAGTAACCCATAAGGAGGTTGACGTTCATCCCCAGAACCCGCCAAAGTTTGATAAAATTGAGGACATGGCGATGTTCACCTTCCTCCATGAACCTGCTGTGCTGTTTAACCTCAAAGAGCGTTATGCAGCATGGATGATCTACGTGAGTAATGAAAACCAATCCACAGATCTGTCCACTGTACGAAACATTCAATTCAATGAATAAAGTCTTGTTATATCTGTCTTTATAGACCTACTCAGGGCTGTTCTGTGTGACTGTCAACCCCTACAAGTGGCTGCCAGTGTACGATAAGTCAGTGGTCAATGCCTACAGAGGCAAGAAAAGGACTGAAGCTCCTCCTCACATCTTCTCCATCTCTGACAACGCCTACCAGTACATGTTGTCAGGTAAACATATTCTTTTCATGTTGTCACATTCTAAGATTATACTAGCAATAATGTGTCTCTGCAAAAATCACTGATTTGCTGTTTTCCTTATGACAGACAGAGAAAATCAGTCTGTCTTGATCACGTAAGTTTACTACTAATAACCATTTAAAAACTGTAATTTCATTTAAAGATACGTAGTCATGTCAATATACAGTTTTGGTAAAATTGTACTGACATGTCCAGTGGAGAATCTGGTGCAGGAAAGACTGTGAACACCAAGAGAGTCATCCAGTACTTTGCCAGTATTGCAGCTGTTTCTGGAAAGAAGGATGCTGCTCAGGAGAAAAAGGTTGGCTTGATAATAAAGGGTTGATAGTTAAAACTATGTGACTATGTACTTTATTATTATTATTATTATTATTATTAGTAGTAGTAGTAGTAGTAGTAGTAGTAGTAGTAGTAGTAGTAGTAGTAGTAGTAGTAGTAGTAGTAGTAGTAGTAGTAGTAGTAGTAGTAGGATTGTTAGTATTGTTATAAACATAATAAACACCATGAAGTAAATTCAGAAGTTACATTTTCCATGAATTTAGCAACATAAGGGTTATGCAAGGTTGATATTTTTAACAAAGTCTGGGCCTAATTTTTCCAACCATAAAATAAACAGGGAACCCTGGAGGACCAAATCATTCAGGCCAACCCTGCTCTGGAGGCTTTTGGAAATGCCAAGACCATCCGAAATGACAACTCCTCTAGATTTGTACGTTTTATTTATCACCCAATTAATTAAGTAACCATTTATGATTCAATCTAATTATCTATTCCTGGCCTTTCACAGGGTAAATTCATACGAATCCACTTTGGGGTCAGTGGAAAGTTGTCTTCAGCTGACATTGAGACATGTGAGTATAGTTTACAATATACTGTTAGATTGTACAGTAGAAATATATTTCAACACTCTTTTTGTCATTTCTTTCTTAATCAGATCTTCTGGAGAAGTCCCGTGTCACTTACCAGCTTAAGGCTGAGAGAGACTATCACATCTTCTACCAGATTCTGTCACAAAAGAAACCAGAACTGCTGGGTGAGTGCTGAAAAATTGTTGAATATATTTAACATTCAAGAAATGTATTATGGAAATACATATTGAAACTTTTGTTTCTTTTGACAGAGATGCTGCTAATTACCAACAACCCCTATGACTATGCCTTCATCTCCCAAGGAGAGACAACTGTAGCTTCTATCGATGATTCAGATGAGCTGATGGCTACTGATGTAAGTGAAATAGTGTGCATGTTAAAAGCATTACGATTACAATTTCACAACAAACTTACATCTAATTTTGCTCTGTTTAAGGATGCTTTTGATGTGCTGGGCTTCACCCAAGAGGAAAAGAACGGCATTTACAAGCTGATTGGTTCCATCATGCATGAAGGAAACATGAAGTTCAAACAGAAGCAGAGAGAGGAGCAAGCAGAGCCTGATGGCACTGAGGGTGAATGATTAGGACCTTAATGGCAGAAACCCAAAAAGCTGTCAAAGGTTTCCAAATTAGATATTTAGATTAAGAGAGAATAGATTATAGGTTTTAAAAAGATATATCACACTTCACAATGAGATTTTTATATTTTAATGCTTATTGATGCAAATTGAATTTAAGGAAACAACCCTGACCCTAAAAAAAAGACCAACACACTGCCTAGCTTTGTTGTTTAGCTCATAGTTGACAATAATGGTTGACTTTGAATGGAAGACGCATACTTTTGGAAAATATGTCCATTGATAAAGTTGCAACTTATTTTCTTAGTTTTATTTTTTACTAGTGTGTCTGACCCCTATCACCAATTTAGGTTTCTATGAAACCAAATAGTCTAAATACTAACCGTTTCTCTGAAAATACTTTTGTAGAGGTCGACAAAGTTGCATATCTGATGGGCTTGAACTCTGCTGACCTTATCAAAGGCCTGTGTCACCCAAGAGTGAAAGTAGGCAATGAATGGGTTACCAAAGGTCAGAGTGTACAGCAGGTGAGTTTGACAATGTAGTTACTGCATTATTATTATTTTTTTTGGTGGGGGTGGTGTGTGTGTGTGTGAATGTACATGTTAACCTAAACAATTTAATCTAATTATCTAGGTGTACTACTCTATTGGTGCGCTCTCCAAGTCAGTGTATGAGAAAATGTTCAACTGGATGGTGGTGAGAATCAACCAATCACTGGATACCAAGCAACCTCGCCAGTACTTCATTGGTGTGCTGGACATTGCTGGATTTGAGATCTTTGATGTGAGTGTTTTATATATAGAAATGTGACATTTCAATGAAAATTATAAAATACATGGTGCTTAGTTCAATACCTTTGAGCAACTGTAGAGATGAAGTAGAGATTTTATGCACATACCATGTGCATAAAATACACTGCATCTTTAGATGGTTGAAAGTGTGGAAATAATTCTCAATTGTTTTATCAAACTTACAGTTCAACACCTTTGAGCAACTGTGCATCAACTTCACTAATGAGAAGCTGCAACAGTTCTTCAACCACCACATGTTTGTGCTGGAGCAAGAGGAGTACAAGAAAGAGGGCATTGTGTGGGTGTTCATTGACTTTGGCATGGACTTGGCAGCCTGCATTGAACTCATTGAGAAGGTTGGTATTTTGAGTCTTGTAGTTCATAAATGTCAGTGTTGACAAGTACGCTGAAGGGTTTGATGAGTAACACAAGATTTTATGATATTCAAAAATGACAATAAATGAGCCATTGTGCATTCTATTAATCGATTGTCTGTTTATCCCACCAGCCCATGGGTATCATGTCCATCCTTGAAGAGGAGTGCATGTTCCCCAAAGCCAGTGATGCAACTTTTAAAGCCAAGCTGTATGACAACCATCTGGGTAAAAATCCCAACTTCCAGAAGCCAAGGGTTATCAAGGGGAGACCAGAGGCTCATTTCTCCCTGGTTCATTATGCTGGCACTGTTGATTACAACATCGGTAACTGGCTGGTGAAGAACAAGGATCCACTGAATGAGACTGTGGTCGGACTCTTCCAGAAGTCAACCATGAAGTTATTGAGCGTACTATTTGCTGGGTATTCTGGTGTAGAATCAGGTAGCTTTTACAATGATCTTCCACCATACTGTACATCATTGTCCTTGGCACAACATTACAATGAGTAATGTACTGGCATTAATATATAAATATTCCACACAGCTGAAGGCAAGGGAGGTAAGGGAGGTGGAAAGAAGAAGGGCTCTTCATTCCAGACTGTGTCTGCATTGCACAGGGTAATATATTTAATAGGGTTGATATTTAATAAATCAATCAACTTACAATAAACTTTTTAAAAACTGAACCCGAAACACAATAGATTAATTGTTTGCACTATATTAATGGTCCACATGTATAGGAAAACCTGAATAAACTCATGACCAACCTGAGGTCAACTCACCCCCACTTTGTGCGCTGCCTGATCCCCAATGAGACTAAGACACCTGGGGCGATGGAGAATCCTCTAGTCATGCACCAGCTGCGCTGTAACGGTGTGCTGGAAGGCATCAGGATCTGCAGAAAGGGCTTCCCCAACAGGATCCAGTATGGTGACCTCAAACAGAGGTAGGAAAAGCAATCCTCTTTACTAACTAAAACTATTTGCTAGAAACAATATTCAATTGAAATGATATCATTTTTCTATCAAATCAGATATCGTATTCTCAATCCTACCGCTATCCCTGAGGGGCAGTTCATTGACAACAAGAAGGCAGCAGAAAAACTTCTGGGCTCTCTGGATATCGACCATGAGCAGTACAAATTAGGACACACAAAGGTTGGTTCTGTATCTACTTTAGCTAAAAGAATTGCAGGGTTCAAGGTATTTTTATTTAAAGATCATTTGTCAATATTAGGTGTTCTTCAAGGCCGGTCTCCTGGGTGTTCTTGAGGAGATGAGAGATGATCGTCTTGCTTTAATCATTACTGGTATTCAAGCAAGAGCTAGAGGAATTATTGCCAGAATTGAGTTCCAGAAAATTGTAGAGCGCAGGTTGGTGCATAACTTCTCAAATTTACTGTAAAAAAGGTGTTGAACAGATAGCCTACATTCCAGCTTACTGGTGTCATTCACAGGGATGCCTTACTGGTGATCCAGTGGAACGTGCGTGCCTTCATGGGTGTCAAAAATTGGCCTTGGATGAAGATGTACTTTAAGATCAAGCCTCTGCTGAAATCAGCTGAGTCAGAGAAGGAGATGGCAAACATGAAGGAAGAATTCCTGAAGCTAAAGGAAGCTTATGCTAAATCTGAAGCTCGCAAGAAAGAATTGGAGGAAAAAATGGTCTCTCTTCTCCAAGAGAAGAATGACCTACAACTCCAAGTCCAATCTGTGAGTTAAGTCATGAATTTACTTAAAAAACAATAAATGAAAAAAACAAAACATGTGTATCTTAACCCCACCAACAAAATAATTCTGAATCCACATTTTCTGAATAACAAAATACTATTTCAATCAACTGTCATTATGAAGGAACAAGATAATCTCTCAGATGCTGAAGAGCGCTGTGAGGGTCTGATCAAGAGCAAGATCCAGTTTGAGGCCAAAACCAAAGAGCTGACGGAGAGACTGGAAGATGAAGAGGAGATGAATTCAGAGCTGACTGCGAAGAAGAGGAAACTGGAGGATGAGTGTTCAGAGCTCAAGAAGGACATTGATGATCTTGAGCTTACGCTGGCTAAAGTGGAAAAGGAAAAGCATGCCACTGAGAACAAGGTAATGAAAAACCTTGTATTTGTATTCATGCATCTATGTTTCTATATTACAAAGTTCTAACTAACTTTGTGATCTGTTTTCTTAGGTTAAAAACCTGACTGAGGAGATGGCAGCATTGGATGAAATCATTGCCAAGCTGACCAAGGAGAAGAAAGCTCTTCAGGAGGCTCATCAGCAAACCCTGGATGACCTGCAGAGTGAGGAGGACAAAGTCAACACTCTGACCAAGGCCAAAGTCAAGCTGGAGCAGCAAGTTGATGATGTGAGTACAGCAATGTTCTTTGTGACAAAATTAAAAGAAAAAGAAAAATTTCGAAAAGATGTATTCTGTTTATTCTTCTGAAATAATGTGTTTGTTAGCTTGAGGGATCCTTGGAACAAGAGAAAAAAGTGAGGATGGATCTGGAAAGAGCCAAGAGAAAGTTGGAAGGGGACTTGAAGTTAACCCAAGAAAATGTGATGGATTTGGAGAATGACAAGCAGCAGTTGGAAGAGAAACTCAAAAAGTAAAAGTAATTCTGTGTTATCATGAATATGGCACCTGTTAAACAACAATAATTGATTACTAAGGTGAAATATTTCCTAATTTCAATATAGAAAAGAGTTTGAGATAAGCCAACAACTAAGTAAGATTGAAGATGAACAGGCCATGAGTGCTCAACTCCAGAAGAAACTGAAGGAGTTGCAGGTAACAGTAAATCATGGACTTTTTTAATCTGTTGCTTATCTCATTATAATGTGAATGCCAATTCAAAAGTTGTAATCCTTTCAAAAACCTCATCAAGGCCCGCATTGAGGAGCTAGAGGAAGAACTGGAAGCTGAGAGAACTGCGCGAGCCAAAGTGGAGAAACAGAGGGCAGACTTGGCTAGAGAGCTGGAGGAGATCAGTGAAAGGCTGGAGGAGGCTGGTGGAGCCACAGCTGCCCAGATTGAGATGAGCAAGAAGAGGGAGGCTGAGTTCCAGAAGGTGCGCAGAGACCTTGAAGAGGCCACTCTGCAACATGAGGCCACTGCTGCTACTCTGAGAAAGAAGAATGCAGACAGTGTGGCTGACCTGGGAGAGCAGATTGACAACCTTCAGAGAGTCAAGCAGAAGCTGGAGAAAGAGAAGAGTGAGCTCAGACTGGAGCTTGATGATGTGGTCTCCAACATGGAGCAGATTGTCAAATCCAAAGTAAGACAACTAAACTAAATCAATCTTCAGCTAAAGCAGCTTAAGATACATAGAAAATAAGGCAAGGAAAAAAGATCTAGAAACATGGCAGTTTTTTCTAATGTAACCAGTAGCTTAAATGAAAAACTATAACATCATAGTATGATGTTAACATCACATAACATCACAGTTTTTCAACTATATCATACTATGATGTTATAGTTTTTCATTTAAGCTACCGGTTACATTAGAAAAAACTGCTATGTTTCTAGATCTTTGTTCCTTGCCTTATTTTCTATGTTTCTGTTTTTCATTTAAGCTACTGGCCATGGCCATGGTGTTAGTGGTGGAATGTACACCTTTACTGACTGCTACTGAACATTCATTCAGACAAACTTGGAGAAAATGTGCCGCAGTCTGGAGGACCAAATGAATGAATACAGGACGAAAGCGGAAGAAGGCCAGCGTACCATCAATGATTTCACAATGCAAAAAGCAAAGCTTCAAACTGAAAATGGTAAAGTAATAACCTTTACACTCACATTCAAATTTGAGTAAAATTCTTTATTGTCCCTGAAAAACAACATGTCTTGTAGCGAATGCAAATGCAAATAACATACATACATACATACATACATACATAATATGATTAAAAATATAATCCCAGACAAAGAATAATAACTTGTATCAGAGTAATATGCTAAAAGCAGGCAAGATAGGGAATTAACAAATTAACAATATTTATTAGACAGTGAAAATTGAAATTGAACATCAAAACCATTTGATTGAAAAATGGCCAACAATTATTTTAATGTGAGTGCTTATGGTTTTTATCAACAGGTGAGTTTGCCAGACAGCTGGAGGAGAAGGACTCACTTGTCTCTCAGCTGACCAGAGGGAAACAGTCATACACTCAGCAGACTGAGGACCTCAAGAGACAACTGGAGGAAGAAGTCAAGGTATTTCTACCAGAACAACTGTTTTCAAAATAATGTGCCATACTATGTCTATAAACAAAATTACTTTGACTTGACCTTCTATTTCATTATTATAGGCCAAGAATGCTCTTGCCCATGCAGTGCAGTCTGCTCGACATGACTGTGATTTGCTGAGGGAGCAGTATGAGGAGGAGCAGGAGGCCAAGGCCGAACTGCAACGCAGCATGTCCAAGGCTAACTCTGAGGTGGCTCAGTGGAGAACTAAGTACGAAACTGATGCTATCCAGAGAACTGAGGAGCTTGAAGAGGCAAAGTAAGCACTACATTTTCTTTAGAATTTCAAACATTTTAGGATTTCCTACCTCACTTGAAAACAAAAATTATAAAAGAAACAATATTGTGACTTATTTCTTACTCTCATGACAAAATCTCAGATGTTATCACATAATCCCATTCTCAGTGTCAGTACAAATATGTAAAAATAATACACTATATTATCTGTGAAATAATTTGAATCTAATTTCATAAAAAATATCCTGGTGACAGACCAACCCTAGAATCTCATGTATACACTGTGGCCAATTTTATCTGGTCCGTGCACACTTACATCACTACTGAACATGTCTTACATGAGACATCTTCAGATAGTTCATACATTTGGCCACAATATTATGATTGCTGTGATAAATAATTTCATGTTTCATTTTTTCCCTTAGGAAAAAGCTTGTTCAGCGCTTGCAAGATGCTGAGGAAGGTGTGGAAGCTGTTAATGCTAAATGCTCTTCCCTGGAGAAAACCAAACACAGGCTGCAGAATGAGATTGAAGATCTCATGGTGGATGTGGAAAGATCAAATGCTGCTGCTGCAGCTCTGGACAAGAAGCAAAGAAACTTTGATAAGGTCCATCTTCAGTCTTATATTGATCTACTACTGTGCAAGACGAATAAGTAAATTGAAGAACATTAAATGGAATGTGTTCATTGGTGATACAACAATTATTTAACCAGGTCCTGGCTGAGTGGAAGCAGAAGTATGAGGAGTCCCAGACTGAGCTGGAAAGTGCCCAGAAAGAGGCCAGGTCTCTCAGCACTGAAATCTTCAAACTGAAAAACTCTTATGAAGAATCTCTGGACCAGCTGGAGACCATGAAGAGGGAGAACAAGAACCTCCAAGGTCTGATGATGAACACAAAATAAAATAAAAAATAAATAAAAATAAAATAACATAGCAAAGCAGAAATCACTGCAAAAAATAGAAAATGTAAAACTCTATAACTCTAAAACTCTGCTATACTGATTAATTTCACAGAGGAAATTTCTGACCTGACTGAGCAACTTGGTGAGGGAGGAAAGAGCATCCATGAGCTGGAGAAGATCCGTAAACAGCTGGAGCAGGAGAAGGCTGAGATACAGGCTGCTCTGGAGGAAGCTGAGGTGAGAATGATTACTTGTAAATTAATTTTACTCGAACGGTTTGCCATCATAAAAGTAAATGTTTTTATTTCTTCTGTAAAACCATACTGACTTAAAAACATTATAACTTATATTTCATATTATATTTAATATTTCTACATGACTGAAATTGAAATAGTATTCACTATTTATGTTTTGGTCCTATCAAACAGGGCTCCCTAGAACATGAAGAGGGTAAAATCCTTAGAGCACAGCTTGAGTTCAACCAGGTTAAGGCTGATATTGAGCGCAAACTGGCTGAGAAGGAAGAGGAGATGGAGCAAGCCAAGCGTAATCAGCAGAGAGTGGTGGACACCCTGCAAAGTTCCCTGGAATCTGAAACTCGCAGCAGGAATGAGGCTCTCAGGCTGAAGAAGAAGATGGAGGGAGATCTCAATGAGATGGAGATCCAGCTCAGCCAAGCCAATAGGCAGGCAGCAGAGGCTCAGAAGCAGTTAAAGGGTCTCCATGCTCATCTTAAGGTAAAATGTATACACACATTTATACACATATTATGTACCTCTATTTGATCACGTAAAATAATATTATATGGCTAAATACATAATAATGGTATAAAATGCATGCCTACAGGACTCCCAGCTGCAGCTGGATGAAGCTCTCCGTGCCAATGATGACCTGAAGGAGAACATTGCCATTGTGGAGAGACGCAACAACCTGCTGCAGGCTGAACTTGATGAGCTGAGGTCTCTGGTAGAGCAGACTGAGAGAGGTCGTAAACTGGCTGAGCAGGAACTGATGGATGTCAGTGAGAGAGTTCAACTGCTCCATTCTCAGGTAAAACTCATATATGGTGGTACGTTTTATTCATAAATGTACTCACCTGAAATACACACCTTGCTTTCAGCATGACAGCATTATTTATTTGTGATATGCTTATAGAACACCAGTCTGCTGAACCAGAAGAAGAAGCTTGAAGGTGACTCAGTCCAGCTTCAGACTGAAGTGGAAGAGTCAGTGCAGGAGTGTAGAAATGCTGAGGAGAAGGCCAAGAAGGCAATTACTGATGCTGCCATGATGGCAGAGGAGCTGAAGAAGGAGCAGGACACCAGCGCTCATCTGGAGCGCATGAAGAAGAACATGGAGCAGACCATCAAGGACCTGCAGCACCGTCTGGATGAAGCTGAGCAAATTGCCATGAAAGGTGGAAAGAAGCAGGTCCAGAAGCTGGAGGCCAGGGTGAATAATTCTATTCCTATTCCTATTTCCATTGTCTTTCTTTACTCAATACAAATATGATTGCAAAGATCTAATAACAGGACATGCATACAGGCCTATTATAGTTGAAATGATAGATTCTATATGTAGAATACAATATTCTTTGACAAACTCATAAAAGATGCACTAACGACTGTTCCTTTAAAGGTGAGAGAGTTGGAAACTGAGGTGGATGTTGAGCAGAGGAAAAGTAATGACTCAGTGAAAGGTGTTCGCAAATATGAGAGACGCATCAAGGAGCTCACCTACCAGGTATATTCTATAGGCACAATACATATCTCTGTATTAAATGTTCACGAACATATTAAGACAGAAAATTCTGATTTAACAAGTGCGTATGTCTTCTTTATTAATGGTACAGACAGAAGAGGACAGAAAGAATTTAACCCGCCTGCAAGACCTGATAGATAAATTGCAACTGAAAGTCAAATCCTACAAGCGAGCTGCAGAAGAGGCTGTAAGTTGAAAATATTTGCCTTTGGGATTTAACTCTTAGTATTGTTACTTGCCATTTACCAAGTATTTTACATAGTATACTCATAAATATTGATTTAACACTTACTATATATATTTAATAATAATTAAATATGCTTCACTCAATATCAATATTTATTAAGGAGGAACAGTCCAATGGGAATCTGGGCAAGTTACGCAAGTTGCAGCATGAGCTGGATGAAGCAGAGGAGAGGGCTGACATTGCAGAGTCCCAGGTCAACAAGATGAAAACCAAAAGCCGTGATGCTGGTTCTAAGGTCAGTATTGATGCAGAACACTGAGAATAGGCATAATGCAGTTCAGGTTAGGGGTGGGCGATAATCGTGTTTATAATCGTAATCGTGATTTAATGATGTAATCATGGCAAATTTTCAAAATCGTTCATTTCGATTGTTATTTAGGCTACAAGAACGAGGAAGCGCCAGTTAGCAAAGCAACCAGTGTGAGTGTGTGTGTGTGCGAGCGCATCAGACGTAACATCACTTTTCCGCGAATGAATGGGCCAAATACTTTCCCCAATACTGCGTTCATGAACTGTCCCCTTAAAAAATACTACGTGGTATTCAGTCACGTCCCTCCGCCCCGTCCAATAACGCAGTGTTCAGACAGGTTTGGACCGTTTTGTCGAGTGAATGTGTCAAGCCAGGCAGGAAGTCAGACACAGGAACGGCATAGAGCATCCGGTCAATTTCAAAATAAAACAAATTTCAAAATAAAACAAAACAAATAAAATAATCGTTCATTAATCGTAATCGAGGTAAAAGTTTGAAATAATCACAATATTGATTTTTAGTCATATCGCCCACCCCTAGTTCAGGTAGATATTGTTAGCCTCTTAATAGAATTGGCAGAATTTGTAATTGCTTATACAGTAACATTAGTGAATATTTGACCCATAACTCTTTCATAAGACATTATTTTGTCAAACAAACACCAACTTAGTAATTATGTCAAAAAAAATTGAATCCATTGCAATCCACTGATACCTAATTTTGTTGGCACAGAGCTGAAATTCAGAATTTTCTGACATTTTTTTCTTTGTACAGAAAGCACATGATGAAGAGTGAAGCTCTCACCTGGATTTCTCTGAAAATCTCTTGACTGTAGTCTTTTAGTTTTCCTTTGTTCTCCATGCAACATGAGCGGAATAAAGAATAAATCAGGTCTGATTGCACTACTGTGTGTTGTTTCCCCTCTATTCTACACATGTTCATGTCTGAGATAACCATAAAATACCATGCTCTCTTAGTTTTTGAAGTGTATACTATGCAAAATGTCAGATTCATTTTTCTAATTGCAATCTATACAAAAAAAAATTAAAAATTAAAATTAAAAATTAAAACGGAGTCAATACCGGATAGTGATCAAAGAAAAGGGTGTCATTTTCATAAGGAATACTCAAATGAAAATGACACATTGGTATTATTATTCCACCAGTGCCACAACATAGATAGACACTGTATATCAACAACTTGATAATAGTGGTGTGACCATTATGAAGATGTGGAAAAATATCTATATAATAATGCTGGTCATTGAAAGACTATTGGCAGGTTTCCTGTTGACAATATTTCAGGATTCTTCATTGATAGATGAAAATAAATTTTTATTGATACATTTATTTGTTTATTTTGTCATGGACAAGTAATCAGTCTTGGAAGTCAACCTTTATACAACTCATCTGGCTAGGCATACATTTATATTGTTCAGTACATTCTTTATCTTAATGCCAAATTTTAATTTGTGGTATATAACTTGACTATGACTGATCAAGTAAAATCAGGAACTACAGTAAATGGAAAATCCAGTGCAGGTTTAACTGAAAGAAAAAATGACAAACCAGAAACCAAAATGTTCATACACTTTAATAATGATAAGAGAACAGAAAAGTTACGTGACAGGTGACCAAAATTGGGTCAAATAGCATTTTTCAAATACCTTTTATGATTTATTTTAGCCTACTTTGGTCACAGATAGGGGACCCAATCCTAATGGTACTCTAAAGGTTGAAATAACTAATAATTACTTGCAACATGTATTTTATCCAGGTCTGCAAGGCAATTTTCACAAAAAAACAACAGGCAGCTTAATTTGTGATATATCCAAAAGCCACTAGCAATGCAAAAACAAATTGGAAAGCAGAGGTCAGTCCTCTATAGCTGTGGTTCTCAACCTTTTTGCTGCCAAGGCCCCCCTGTGTCCAAAACAACATTCCTGGACCCCTACATACAATAAAGACTTCCCCCCTCCCATATTTGTTGTTATAATGATGACAAAAGTGTTAGTGGTAACGCAAATAGCATCTTCGGTTTGATCATTTCTCAAAAATAGAAGAATCATAATGCATTTTAAAAATACAAAATTACAGAAAAAGATATCTAATGTCATTTCTGTTGCAGTTGCTGTTTTCCATAAAATAGTTGTTCCATAAAGTTGACCAATTCTCAAAAACAGAAAATGATTATCACCTAGTTACCATTTCTCTAAAAATAAAAATAAATAAAAGAAAATAAGCACTCATTCACTCAATGGGCATTTGTTTTATTTTTATTACTTGCAGGTTCTGTGTTGTGACCATCTGTATCAGAGACTAGGGCACTCTCAGCAGCCGAATTGGCACCGGAAGTTGATGGTTGATTGGTCAGGTCTTTATTAAGTTTAACTTCCATTTTGTGTGAAAATACACAGCAACAGATGAGATATAAGACCCCAAAGTTGATGAGATTTGTCAGATGAGAGCTGCATGTACTACAAGTACTACATGGACTAATTATTTAGTTAAATAGTTATATTGCTTTTGTCATTAGAGTATTTTTCTGTATTTTTCAAGAAACATTCCCAGCCATCTTAAGACCCCTCGGCAGCTCACTGAGGCCCCCTAGTGGGCAGTGGCCCCCCTATTGAATACTCTATAGTATGACTTCTGAATCAAAATGGCACATGCAGCACATCCTAACAATAGAGTGACCCTTAAACAGCAAAAGGAAAGTTGGGTTGGGTTACATGCTTCAACAAGAGAACAGGAGTTAAGAGTTCCAGCCTTTGTTCCTTCTGTCTGAAAGACAATACCCTGCACCCCTGTGCTGATAACTTGAACAGACTGGACAGCTGAGAATGAGAACCAACAAGGCAAGGTTAAGCTTAAAATAGCTGCAAGTTGTTGAGCCGTAGTGAGGAGCTTGATGAGTTAGTAAAGAATATTTGAAGGTTTTGGGTCAGAAGAGGTCATACTGACTAGAAAAGGTAATGTCTGATGAGTGTTAGCATCTCTTCTAATCATGGCTGCAAAAAGTTGCCTGCAGTATGTCACTCTATAATCAAGCTGCAGTAGGTCACATGACCCAATCAGAGTGTAGTTTTAGCCTGGCAACCTTGTGAATTGTTAATGACACCAGTATTGGGTCTTATATATGATATTGCAAACATAACACTAAAAAGATAGCAAACCCATATACTATACATCATCATTCTACTGAAGAGAAATTTCAGTTAAAAGATACTTAATCATGAAAAGGCACATTGTGGCAATAAATTAATAAAACTCAACACTGTGATATTAATAAATGTTCAATATTTGTTATAGGTTCAACTAGCACGGCTGTCTTTCAGTTGTCTTTCATTATAAAGCATGACGATACAAAAGGTCACAAGTGGTGTTCTCAATCATCACCATTTCTCAGTGTATTATGTTTCTATGTCATTGTTTCCTCCCCTTGGTCTACCGTTATAAAGATGACCCTGTGAAATTCCAGCTGGTCATGTATCTTTGATTGAGCGAGACAGCTTGTGAGGAGCATTGAGAACTTTGAGGCTGAGATCTTTAATACAACAAAAAATACTTACAATATGTCAATCACTAGCCTAATTTTAGAATTTAAACCAATCATTTAACTAGCTTCTGTTTGAGTTCTGCTTGAAAATTCTGATGATTTTTTGTTACACTATGGACCACAATGAAAATAAGTTGTTCTTTTTTGTTTCACCATTTGGAATTTTAAATACATTTTAGCATTTTGTTTTCAAAATACTAAATAAATTAGACAAATCTAACTGTTGAGATGAACATTGTGTAAATCACAATGTAATTAACTATCATGCAGATTAAAAATAGCATTACATGGTAACAAATACAACTTTTGGACAGCAAGTATTTTGTTTAACTGTTTAAAAACAAAGCTGCTGCTTTTCTTGATATTGCCCCAACACAAACATATCTTTAAAAAAAACAATCCTCAAACGATACAAAGTATTGCATCATGTTTTAGATGTGTAAATGATACAGTTGTCACACAAGCCACCTTAATCCCTGCCCAAACACAGAGGATATGCATCACAGTCTACCAAATTCCACAGAGACTTAGTCTCCAAATGAGGAGTTTGACTTCTATATATAGAAGAGAGTCAAAGGTCAGGCTTTACAGTCACATCATTGTTCCAGCTCAAGGTAAGCATCTCTGTTATATCTAATAATAATTTTAAAGCTAGGGAAGTGTTCTGTATATGAAGATATGTGAAATGTGTATAAACCCCAAAACTCAAGGACTTTCTCTTCTATTCCAACAGGTCAAGTAAAAATACTACTGATTGAAATCATCAGATAAGCATAATTTCTGCACTCAAATATTAATTTAGTCATTGTAACCACCTTGGGGCAACATGCATCAGGGGATGCTGTAATGGCAGAGTTTGGGTGTGCAGCCCCATAGCTCCACAAATCAGACAAGAAACGTTAGGAGGCCCAGACTCACCGATTTGACATGAAAAACAGGTGCTTAATGCCTGACCCAGAGGTTGACTGCAGGTCAAAGCTTCCATTACCAGAGATCCATGCAACTACCGCCCAGCAACCACCCCTTCCTCACAAATAGAAATCACTTTATAAACAGTGGTATTTGGATATTGGGGAAACAACTGTGGAAAGTAATGCCTATTTGTTGAATTTACAGACGACTGTGAAGGAGGCCAAGACCATCCCCAAAACCCGCCAAAGTTCGATAAAATTGAAGACATGGCAACGTTCACCTTCCTCCATGAACCTGCTGTGCTGTTTAACCCCAAAAAAGCGTTATGCAGCATGGATGATCTATGTGAGTCACTACAACCAAATCTAAGATATTCTAATTTATTCATCTTAAACTAATGCAGTAATGTCTTCATCCCTAGACCTACTCAGGGCTGTTCTGTGTGACTGTCAACCCCTACAAGTGGCTGCCAGTGCCAGTGTACGATCAGTCAGCAGTCAATGCCTACAGAGGCAAGAAGAGGAGTGAAGCTTCTCCTCACATCTCACATGAGTATTTTTAATTGGCATTGATTTTTGGCATTTTTTTGTATCCTATACAACTACAATGTGTTGCAGGACCCATTAAATTTTTTCCTTGTTGTATAATGGTTAGTATTTACTTTAGTATATTGTGGTCATTTGCTGATTTATCATCCATTTGTTCATTCATTTATTAGTAAATGGTCAATAAATACAATTTCATGTATTACATTTACAGAAAGGAAGAATTTAATGAACCACAATGTTATTATTCAATGTTTCTTTGCAGGTGAGAGCTGGGAAGTGAAGTAGAGATGGAGCAAAATAAAAGCAGTGAATCTTTAAAAGACATCTGTAAAAATTTGAGGGTGGTCAGATCAGCACAATGCATCACCAGAACTGAGCTGCCAGCCATCCAGGACCTCTACAGCTAGCGCTGCAGGAGGAAGGCACAGCGGATCCTCTCCGACCCCAGCCATCCCAGCCAGTCTTTTTACACTCCTACCATCTGGCAGGCGGTAAAGGAGCATCCGGACCCGAACTAGCAGGTTCAGAGACAGTTTTTACCCACAAGCCATCAGGCTACTGAACTGCTGACACTAACACTTGCGTACACACCATACACACATACTACAGTAACACAATGGCATACACTCACCACAATGATTGGACCCTTACCCCACTCACTTGGCCACCTTAAGGAAAACTACCGTCTACAATGTTTACCACTATAGTCACTTTAATTTATAGCTACCTCTTAGTATTACATTGCGGTATTTAGTCCTGTAAATATCTCTATTATTATTATTTTTTATTCTTCTAAGGTAAATACTCTTATATTATATATACTACACCGCTTCTTCGCACCTTATTACCATTTGAATACTGTTTTATTTTATTCTTCTTTAATTGCTTATCTACTTATTTTTACTCATTTACTTATTCGTCCTATTTTACTTACTGTGTAAAGTTGAGTTGGCTCTGAGACCAAGAGTTTCATTACTGGTAATGATGTTTGCAATGCATTGTTATCCAGTATATAACAATAAACTTCAAACTTGAGATCAAGATCAAGGAGCTCACTTACCAGGTAACCTTGTTTTCACTTGCTCTTTGTATACTACATATTTTAATCTGCAGGCTAGTAAAGCATTATTGGACTGTGACCCAATGAGAGAATCGGGTTAAACATCAACTATGAGTAATGTAGCTCTGTTTAAGGGCAGTTATGTGTGGGTAATAACTTACTCTCACTTTTCCAGACTGAGGAGGACCGCAACAATTTGACCTGTCTCCAGGACCTGGCGGATGAACTCAAAGTCAAATCCTACAAGAAAGCAGCAGAAGAAGCTGTAAGTGATAAAATAATACAACCATGGGCCAAGCATTGCAAGCATGGCGACAAAAGCACTTAACGTTGCGGCATCTGAAACAGCATTTCTAAACATTAAAAACATATTTTGCTGTATCCAAGTGCCATAAACATATTATTATTTCATAGTTCCATATTTTTACCCTATCTTCAACAATGGAATTAGATAAAGCTGCGTTTTGAGTTATTTGTGGAAAACCCGCTATTTTCCATGTTTTGTTCCAGCTAACGGTAAAGTTGTGCGTTACAAGACCAAAAACATGCTATTCAAGAATGAGGGATTACGTTACTGTATATGAAATACTTACCCAACAACGTCAACATTTACATTTTTAACTTAACGTTAGCTTCCAACTGGTAAAGTCATGGCTAGCGTTGCTGTTCATTTACGTTAGCAAACAGATGTAACTTCACCTAGGTGAACACCGCTACAAATGTCAACTGTCAGCTTTAATTTAGAAAGTTGCTAGCTCATGACGTAAACACGTTTTCAGCGGTTAGGATAGTTTCCCGGTCATGGAAAACCTGGAAAAGTCAAGAAATTCAAAAATTGTGTTTTCCACGCCTGGAAAAGGGAAACGGAATATGTGCATACAGTTTTGGAAATGCCATGGGAATTTGATGATTATTTCCCCCCCCCCACCAGTGAAATATATAATGTAAAGCTTGCTTCCTTCCACCGTTGAGGAATAATAATATTAGGACCTGTAATAGAATTGACACTAGAGCCTCTGTATTTAATGACGGACTTCAGGTCATCAACTGTTCATCAAGGTCTTGAACACCATGTTCAATGGTTTCAGTTGTCATATGTGTAATTTGACACACTCCCAAGTGAATAACAGAGAACATACAATATGGGCCATGCATGTTTTACTGGTAACATGCAATAGCCTGCATGAGAGGCTTTGGGATGCCTTACACTACCCACTAGAGGTCACTATCTCTCTTCCTTTGTTATTTAGCACTTATAAACCTGGACACTTGTGTGGATTAAGGCATATATATCTAGCCACTTCCTCATTTACAACTACAAACCCTGGTAAAATGCTGGCCTTTGTGCTCTCTCCACACCACACACCACTGCACAGGAGCCACTGTGCAGTGGCTGGAAATTTGAGTTCACCGACCACTCTTACCAGTTGATTTATCACCCTAGTGAAAAGAAGTATATTATTTTCATATTTAACTTTGAATTCACCCCAGACAGATTATACAAGATCCCACCTGATCAGCTGCAGGTTGGCTAGTGGTTTGAGAGAGACCATCCTTGAAACAGAGTCCCTGCCAGCTCCAGGGTCACTGTTCCTTAGCTGACCCTGTACTTTGACCTGCCTGTCGAGGGGGAGCAAGCAAAGGGAATGTCCTTACAGGCATCAATAAAATGTCACATTACACTTCATTACATTGGCAGATACTATTTGATCCAGATCTAATTCATTCTACTGCATGTGTGGAATTCAACTGATGTGCACCTACAACATGTTGCTTTATGTTTTAATATGATCCAAAAGTACTGGAATAAGATTAGCTTTACATGAGAAATAATGTCTTAACTTGCGATCATCCAGTATAGTAGAATTTCAGATTAAGTCTAGAGTTGAACAAATTATTTTTCATGTAGCATGTATCCTGTCCTCCTCATCCAAGGATACTGTAAATCAAGTCATAGATGAATGACAAAAGTATAAATCACTGGCATTAACGTTTCCTAAATGCTGTGACACAGATGGAAAGTTGAAACGTAAATCACGTAAACACACAGACCTAATGTTGAACAGTTTTTATCCATTTTATTTCATGTTTAATAATCACATCACTAATTAACAAGTAATCACAATAAACACTTCTTTCAAACCAAAAAAATAAAGTTCAAAATTAATGGAAAAAACAAACAAAAAAACAAAAAGAAAAACAAAACAATGAGGAAATTCTGCGATGACATAGTTAGTCTACCTAACACATCCCATTGTATTTTTGTGCATGCTCTGTGGGTACAGTAGGTTTTATTAACTAGTAGTACACTTGCATGTCGGGTATGTGT
The DNA here is from genome assembly GCA_034670385.1 of Hoplostethus mediterraneus. NCBI lineage: Eukaryota > Metazoa > Chordata > Actinopteri > Trachichthyiformes > Trachichthyidae > Hoplostethus > Hoplostethus mediterraneus. The sequence goes on from JAXDDW010000031.1 coordinate 1,370,244, forward strand.
GCACAAGCAGTAGATGCAGCTCTACAATGCTCCCAGGATAAATTAATGGGGAGCTTTTATTACACAAGCCAAACCGGACAGCTACAGTTAGTCTTATTAACCTTAAACAGGGATGTGTTAGGGTGCGGATGTCTGTGACTCCAGGGAAAAGTGTGTGTGAGGTGTACTGCGGCGTTGCTGTGTATGACTGCCACATGCAATGGCCAATATGTATTTATAGACTGGGCAACAATACTCCCATATTAAAGACCTATACATTGACCTCTACACCCAGCTCCTGTTTTAACAGAGACTCCCCTGGTCCACTGTGTGATAGACAGTGTAATGTGATTCAGACGCAGTAGCCTCAGTCCCACCCTGCCTGGTTCTGTTTTTCATATCAACCTGCAGAGGTCACTGTATCCTGCAATGTTAATATCAAGAGACGTTTTCCAGCTAATCAGAATATTATTTTCATCTCTTAAGACTGGCGTTGCGGGCATGTTTTAAAGGTTTGAGTGTTGTTACTCGGGGTAGATGCACACTACAAGTTTTGTTGAAAATGTCTTAAATTGATACAGCTCAATGTTGCCGCTGTTACGTGGCTTTTAAGCGAGTCTGTTGTGGGATTTTCAAACTGACTTTCTAAATTTGTATTGGGGTTAAAATCTTGTTGTGTGCATCCTCCCTAGGAGAAACTGCAGGACACGATTTGTGAAACTGGCTGTAGACAGGCAGCATTGCACAAACTGGCCCCGACAGGAATAACCTCCTTAGCAGTATAACCCCTCCAACAACCACCATGTTAACGATAAATACATATACAAAAGTGTTGCGTCTTTAGTACATTTTTATCTCAAAAGACATTCTTTCACTTCAACGGCCCCTTTCTTATGAAAAAGGCAGACTTGCTCAATAATAATAATATAATAATAATAATCAGAATAATAGTCATGATAAAACACTTCCTACCATTAAAGGTAAATGGACATAAAAGCCATTCTTAACAACTCTATAACCCCCGCTGTTGTTGCTGTTGTAGTTTCTGTTGTTTTTGTTCCTGTGGCGATACAGAGTGCATAAAACAATAAAATATCTATATACATCCGTGTGCAATCTCAGAAGAGTGCTAGTGGTAAGTACAAACCCTGGGGCAAATGCAAAAGATAAAACATGGCTCTGGACAGGCACAAGGAAAAATTTAGTTAGGCGAAAACCGTGGCACAAGCCAAGCAATTTTGCAATCCACGGCGACAGCTGCTCTTTTCACCAAGACTCAATCCTGGACTGGACTGAAAGCATCCCAACATTCACATCTAAAACGTTTCCACTTTCAGAAGAAATTACTCTTTCAATCAGTAGTTATTGCCCTTATGTGTCAAAACACCTGGATTTTTCTTTGTTGGCTTTATTGATTACTTCAAATTTAAAAAGGTATAATACTTCATCCATTCCATTCCAAAACAAAAATAATGACTTGATTACTGAATCAGACAGTATTTCATAACTAATAGGAAATGGGAATTCAGTTTATTGCTCTATTTATAAGAGCATGTACAACGCTCTTATAGTCACGTGTTGATATCGGGGGATATTTCAAATGTTAATAAATACCACCACTTCATCACAGTGAGTCTTCTTTGATATATTCAAGCATTAAGGTGCAATTAATTTGTTTCCATGCCTCTCCTTTTTGAATTGACATTAAAGTGTCACTTTAAATCAAAAAGGTGTGTGTTTTGTAGTTTTGTGGCATCTACAGGGGGCTGTGAAAGGGGCTGTGGATTTGAAAGTGAATAAACCCAATCAACTCTCAGAATTGTAATACTCAATCTAGATAGTGATACTTATAAATTACTGAATCTCTGGTAATGCTTTTGCCACGATCACACTTAATGCAGTCATCGCATTGTTCTTTAATGGAAGTTCATTCATTTGTCCAAATGAGACAATTCGTTACCACTGCATCATTGTGCCAAGATGGAGGTGTTGCATGCACGTGAACAAAACTGGATGTTGCTTTATCCTGTTTGTTTCCCTCTAGATCTCTGAATTGTAGCACTATAATCAATGTTTGGCCAAGAAGTGATCCAGTAACGGCTGGCTAATGGAAAATATGCAGAATAAGTTTTACTAGTTTAGCAATTTTTGTAGCTGGCTTGGATGGGATAATAGCCTAATAATAAATTCAAATTTCTGTCAAGAACAACATCCTGTGACTGGTAAGTTTGAGGCACGGGGTCTCTGTATTGAACTATGCGCCTAGTTTGGAGCAACAAGTGTGATCACAGCTTTAAAAGGTGAAACTACCATCCATCAAACACTGTATCTTCCTGCCCATCACCATTCAAGATCATCATTTGAGCAACAAGGAAAAATACAATACCAACCGACTAGGACTGCCCCAAGGATCGAGGATACAGTACTAAACCACAACACTGCAGGTCATAATGCACATAGGCTTTCGGCTCTGGACGTGATATTATACTACCTGGCCATGCATTATAAAGGCAATTGGAGGCAACAGTTGAATACATTGCTACAAGAGAAGAGGATAAGTCACGTCGAGTGTTCCACTGCCAATACCCTGACAAGAAAAGTACTGAATACCTATTATGGATCTTTTTGTATCCAGTTTAAGTGTCAACTGCCAAAAAACATGCTACCATAACCCTCATAAAACACCTGAAATGGGACAACAACCATGACTACTCACAAATACGAGAACAGCTTGATCTACAGTTTGTCCTTACGACGGCAATACCAGGAGGCTCCGACCATTTATTTCTGTGTGGTGAACTATGACACAATCTATCTCTGTCAGTCTCTCCACAAAGAGGGGCTCAGCAGTGTTACGCATGAGCCTGCATCATCCTAGTTTACTGTAGTTTTCAGGTAAGCAGGACAGGAGGCACATACAAGACACACAGTTTGTTCCATTTCCCTCACACAGCATTTAGACATCTTCCACATCTCCCTCTGGACTGCTCAAAAAAAAAAGCTTCTACACTTGAGTTAACTTCCGCTGTTTTATTTCATATCCTTTCAGGTTGTCGTTTGCCTTCTGCTCATTGTTTGAATCACCTCTTTTGCCATAAATGTACAACAAGTGTTATTTCTTTTCTTCACCCATCTCCATCGCTCGAGCATAACGCAAAACACCTCCTTCTACACATCCTTCCTCCTTCTGAATGTCATCTCCCTCGTCACTGTGTGTCTTGGTTTAGACAAACCTGTGCGTGTTTCCAAAGAGTTTCCGAGTGCTATCGGCAAAGCCCATCCACTGTATTGCTTAGACAAGAAGAAACATACAATAAATAAATAAAAACCCCAAAAAATGACGAGGGGGAAAAGAAACCAGAAGAAGTGGAGAAAGAGAGAAAATAAGTAAGATCAGAACAGAACACGAAAGTTCATTGTTACAGTATTATTCACTCAACACATCATCACAAACACAGAGAATAAAGAGTTAAATAGCCTAAAACGGTTCAAACAGCCTACTAGTACATTTTTTTTGTTTGTTTGTCAGCTTATTTAGGTTGACTGCTGTTATGATAGTGAAGAGAGAGGAGTCTGGAAATGCAGGCAGAGTGAGAAAGTGGATGAGATGGACAATGAGCAAGTAGTATGTCAACGGTTAGTGAAGTAAAGAGTCAGTGGTTACTGGGAACACACGACAGCCCCCTAAGGTCATGAGTAAAAGGGATGCTATGCATTAGACTGAGCACATAGAAGCCACAGGTGACTCAGCATACAGAAGCTGCAGGTGATTCCAAGAGGATTTTCCACATTGAACTGGCGGTCAGTTGACTAATGAAGTGAGCACTGCTGTCGTTAGGGGCGTGGAGGAGAAATGACAGAGGGTCCAATTGAAGCCCACCACCAGTCTGTGTACAGAGGATCCAACTGAAACCAGTGATTCCAGGACAACCGGCTCGGTGAGGATGAATACAACAACCAGAATACCCACAGAATACCTCGCCATCCCTTCATTTCCCTTCACATGTATTCCCACCCAGCCCCAAGCTCAGTGTATATACAAAGTCAGTTCAGCCAAATAAATGGAGAGGGGACATGGGACAGCAGTAGCGCAGAGGGGAAGGGGCAGCATTAATCAAGATGGCGCATGATGGTGAGGTTACACGTGAGAGAAAAGGATGTATTGACGGCAGTGTGACAACATGACGTTGACAGTAGAGTGGTAGAGTTACATCTTTTATACCAGCGAGGGGCAATCTGAGTCACAACTTTTCAAAGGGAGGTCAAGGATGAAAAGGGCTGTAAGGAGTTGATGGGGGCATGAAATGAGGTCAAGATCCTGTTAAGAGTGCTACCGTCGTCCCCCTGGACATGTTGCAGGGTGGGGGTGTAGGGGGTTCTGAGACAGCCTACTGAGGACAGGGAGTCATTGAGGGAGACACTGCGAGGAGTTGGGTGGTGGTGGTGGTGGTGGTGGAGGTGAGGGAACAACGGAGAAGGATGTTGGTGGGGGCTGTCGGCCTGGGGGACTGGCCAGGTGATGATGTCGGCGCCGTGGTCCGTGCGAGAGCGGGCGTTCTCTCGGAAGTTGAGCTTGAAAGACTCAATCTGCAGCAGAAAGGTTGGAAAAGGGGAGAGAGGGACAGACAGTGAGAGAAAGAGAGAAAATAGAGGGGAAAAAAGAAGGTTGGAAAGGGGAGTAGTGATGTTGAGGGGTTTGAGATGAAGAGGGCAGAGGGATAGCAGAATTAGATGCCTGCAAAATAAGAAGTCAAAAGATGACGGGGAGGTCAGGTGCTTTGGACCGCAGAGAACATGATAAATACAGTACAAGCAGCAGTGGCACAGCAGTCTTTTTTATGATGGACAATTCTATTTTAATTGAAGAGATCACCGACTACTAATACCCAAACTAATCTGAGCAGAACAACCTCCTGAAAGAAAACAATCAGATGGGCAAAAGGGCAAATACTGACAACTCAAAAGCCAGAGGAATTAGGAGGTAACCCACACGTGAATAGACTGACTTCCTCTGAAGCATCTTAGCTCTGGAAAACCCTTGCTTCTATTTTTAAGCCACTGGAAAGAGTTATTTTTTGAGGTGAGAAGAACCCCTGGATTTTATGGCACCCTGGGCTGGATACACTCGTGCATTTAGGAAGCTAAAAGGCAGGAGAGTTGGGAGGTAAACCCAAGGGACCAAGGTGGCGGCAGTAAGGAAAGATCGGGGCTAGTAAACTTTTTGTAGAGTAGAGTAGGTGACATTCCCTGCAACAAGCAAAAAAGTGAGACACAGTTTCAAGAAACAATTCAAAAGATTCCTGGTAACAAGATGTTCCCAAGCAACGGTACTGATGCACATCATTAGACACTGAAGCCCGTTAGTCATGAAAAGTTACCCTGGGTATCTCTGGCTTTGGTGTTTGCTATTTGGAAACCAGACCCTAGAAAGGGAGTTGATTGGGCTGGGCACACATAAACTTACTTGTCTCTGGGATGCGTGAGTCCAGACCCTGGGGCTCCCGGAGGCCCTCGCTACCACAGGGGGCCCCCTCCTTCAGCCCATTCTCCTGGGTAGCAGAGCTCCCTGCCTGCCCTGGCTCGGAGCCTGGGGCTGGGGCCGGGGTGCCACTCAGGGGTGTCCCATTCCCCTCTGTTGTCTCCTCGGCCCCCTCAGCCTAGAAACACATAGCAGGGTGTCAATCGGTGGGGATGGGGATGGAACAACCTGGCTCCAAAACTGTAGTGCTTTGGCTGAGCCCAATTAACACCTTTTGTTGTCTTTTGCAAAATATAGAATATGGTTGATGGTTAAATGATTTACAAATAATTCTGGCAGATAGATTGGGATTGCAAGCTAAATGTTTGCCTGAACCTTAACAGATCTGGAGCCAGGCTGAGGTGGAAAGAGGATGGAATTACAGCCACAGAAATAACTGAAATGTATGACATGAACTGAATAACTGAACATGCCGCAATGGATGTAAGCATGGAAAAAAATCAATTGTAAAACAAGGCAAAGAATACATTACATAAGAAAAAAGCAGGTGCCAACATGATGGTTCTCCTGAACCAGAAACCTTTGTACAATATTACAGCTATAGAAACAGAAAATGAACTCAGGTGTTACTAATTATTATAACAGACTAACAGCAGGTGTCACTAGAAACACATCGTAAGAAAAGCCAATGGAAACCAGGTAAAGGCACAATCAAGAGGGCACACATGGCTTTAAACTCTGCACATCTCACCCTGTAGTCTATCATACATTTAATGCAAGTCGACCACTGATAGCAGTACAATAAATATGGTCTTGTTGTGGTAATAAAGAGGGTATGCTCCAAAGCTTTCCAAGGCTCTGCAAAATACTTTAGTTAACTCCTATATCAAAAAGCTATCTGATAAAAGTTCTCTCTCCAAGAAGTCATTAATATGTGAATGTCATTTTCTTACTCTGATGTGTATGTGCCTTCACTAAGTGAGAGAGTATAGATAAAGATCGACTTTCTACAGACTGGGCGTGCAAAACGGCGTGTGAAGACGAAACAAACGATGCTGTAATGCAGTGATCACGACACACAGATGGGCTGCCATAGGCTGAGGGGACACGTGACATCATGTCAGATCAGTTTGTCAGTGGCTCGAATTTTTTATTTCCTCATGTGTTCACAAGCCCCTCCCACACAATCATCCAATCCACACTCGAGGTACTACGGTGGTTCTTTTGTCACAATCCATATTATATGACCCTTATTGAAATGTTGTTGACCGTCTGACCATCCCCAATCTCTTCCCCCACCAGTGGAGGGCTAATGTCTCTCTTTGTCTCCTCCACCTCCCCCAATTTCTGCACCAAATGTGATGTGAAGGGTTCAGGGGTCAGGGTTCAGGGTTTTATGTTGTTGCAGGTGGCTTGAGACATACTGCCAACAACAATGACTGTAGTTTTAAAGCACCCAGATCATTTGAATGTTGTTATGAGCACAGTGGCGAAAGAAGGCAAGCATGAAAAACCTGCAATATTTTCTTCTCATTCACAAATACCAACCTAATGTCTCATTTTTATACATAAACATGCAGACGCACACAAAATAAAGCACTGAGGCTTTCCAGGCCGTAATTCTTGAGGCGAGCAGCCGTGTCCTTCAGACAACCATCTTATAGCCAGTTTAACAGGGCTCCACAATTCAGTGGAGAAATATCAAAAGCATAATATAGAAAATTGCCAATTCAATATTAGAAAAAAAAAATCTAGGTGCTTTGGACACCTTCTTGAACAAGGGATTTTTGTGCTGTACAAAATCTGTAGCCTACGACTGAATTTGCAGTCTTCTCTCCATTATTATTTCATACGTTTTCTAAACAGCACAGTGAAGATGGCCAGGAGAGATAGATGAGATACGTGTGTAGTTATACTACAGCATTTTAACAGGTAAGTGCAAAAGATTACCACCGGGTCATTCACTGCTAGTAGTGTACCCAACGCCGGTAGTCCTTTTCAGGCCCAATGTGATATTTAGTCTCACAGGCTTATTAAAACATCATAGCAGTAAAGGACCCATTAGCAGTAGGCCCCAACAGGGTCTTGACCTGTTGTCAAGGAAACCAGACTGACAGTGAATGGTACATATGATTTCTGTACACAGGGGAGGGACTAAATTAATAAGGCTGTGTTCACACTAGTCCGGTTTCTTGTAGAAAAATTGCTGCCTCTACTGCATTTTATGCTGATCATGAAGTGGTTGCACAACGCTTTAATACTAGCTACAGTAGACGCCACTATCAGCAAACCGTACTTAACATTGGGTACAACTCTCAAACTGAGTAGAATCTCCCACAACACAGCCGACACGCTCCATGATGACTCAGAGTAACAACTTCTATCAAGGTTTCCATGGCAATGGCCCCATTTTCACTCTGGTTGTTGATGATGTTGTGAACAGTCACTTGCCAATGTACCAAGAAACCTGCCTCATCTTCGTTGTGATTGCTCTGCCTAAAAAAAAGACGCCAGACACGACACATTTTCCAAAGTGGACACTTTTCATTCTCCTTGCAGCCAATCCCAATTAGGTTTAGTGTAAAAAAAAAAAAAAAAGACATTGGCGGTTTGTAAAAAGTGGAATAGTGTGAAAACAGACTAAAGCAGTGGTTCTCAAAGTGTGGGGCGTGACCCCTAGGGGGGGCGCCAAGGTACTGCAAGGGGGTGTAGGCGCCCAACATCAACATCATTAATTACCAATATTAATGATTAGCATTCATAGAAAGAGTATTCATTTATGATACTCAGATTTTTTTCTAATGTTAAGGGGGGCCTGACATAAAAAGTTTGAGAACCACTGGACTAAAGGATGTCTTTCAGAGGGATAATCTCACCTTGATGTTTCCTCCGCCAGGCAAATGGCCCAGGTTGTCCATGGAGCCCACTTTGGACTGAGCCTTTCCCTTAAAGCTCACTTTGTGGGACTCAATCTTCACTTCGCCACCACCTACAGGACACACGTGGTTAGTGTCATGACATTGCGCACGCACACACATGGAGTATTGCAGTATTTGTAATCGTCCCACAAAGCATTTCGAGTGGTTGCAGGCTAGGCAGCTTATCGTTGGATGGGGGGGAACAAGACAACATTTCCCAGCAGCACCTCACCAGGCTTGTGCTTGATGTTGTCCTTGGAGCCGCACTTCGACGTCACCTTACTCAGGTCCACCTTCTTGTTGAGTATGTGCACCTGTCAAGAAATGTCAAACAAGACTTAAATCATCACGTGTTAAAAAAAAAAAAGAAGCTAGGGTTTTCTGAATGAATCATCTTAGTGTTGAAGGGATTCCATGACATTTGAAGTTTTAGTCTGTTATATTTCTTCTGCAAGGATTTGGGGAAAAGAAGGTTCAGTATTTCTCCTCCAGCTATTCTAAAGGCCCCTTGACACCCAGAATGATAACCATAAAGATAACTACAACTATAAAACAATGTGTGTTCCCATCACAATGCTAAATATCGACACAACCAAAATGATGACTGCAACCATACCTTCAGATCACTCTCAGAAAGATTCTTCAGGCAAGGATTATGACTTGACTTGTTTGAGTAAGAACTGTGAAAAATGTGAACGTTGCTGCCATTCTTCATTACAACATGAGTACTACTGTCCAATAGCAAAGGAGGCAAATGAAGTGCCAAAACAGAAGCCGTGGCAAGTGCCCACTAGCAAGATCATGATAGCTCCATTATAGGTCAACTGACAACAACGTTCTTGTTCTGAGTTGCTGGGTAGTAGGAGACATGTCCTTCCAGCCTTCCATTTATCATAAAATACATTACAACGTCTGTCTAATGAGACAGATATTGCAATGCATTTCATCATACGCAGCGGCATAATATTGTGCAAGCACCATCCATATGGCAAGGTCACCCTCTGCTAGTCAGAATGAACGTGCAACACCCCAAAAGATTAAGCCGAGGGGAGGACAGTATCATTTGGGGGAACCAGAATTGGAGGTTTACTCATGCAGGGCAGGTCTGTGGTGCCTTCCCTGTGAGACACTTCACTATGAATTGTGTTGCAATTTCCAATTTTAGCTCTCTGCGACAATACTGTCCTCCCGCTCTTCTTCCTAGAAGCAAACCAGAAAGTCTTTGTGGAAAGAGAGCCAATCAGAAGCCAGTATGTGTGCAGGTCAAGTGTTTGATTGCTTGATTGATGTTTAGTAAGTTAGTGACATGGACAAGACAGGACAGGAAGGGTCTAAGGAAGCACAGGGCTTTGAGACGGGATCTGGGGAAGGGCTACTAAAGGCTTGCTAGCATGCTGTCCAATAGCGCACCACACATCGGTCCAAACAAGAGCAGCACTTTGTGTTTTGGAGGACTTGAGTAGCTTGACTGAAACCTTTAATCTACAACGTACGCATGCCGGCACGATAGACTGTCAGACTAAGTGAAGAGGAGATGAGAACATGGTACTTCATGCTTGCGCTGTCGTTCCTGTAGCCGTAAATCAAGCAGCGCCAATACGGCAAGGTCACCTTTTCCCACAGGCGTAGTCAGGAATACTCCTTTCAAGCACTTGCTGGCCCATGGTGGATGTCATCCATTTATTTTTTACTTGTATTACTTGCTGGAGGGCAGGGCCGTACAAACAGCAGGCAAGGGAGCATTCAGGGGACTGTGGCATACATGCTAACCCTGCAATCTGCCTTTTGCCTCTTATCTTTTGCCTTCAACTATGATCACTGTTCATTTTTCCCAAATATACTTGAAACATATGCTATGCATTCCTAAGGGTGACTCTGTTTCCATCTCCATTGTTTAAGGTGCCAAGGTCCGTCGACGGTAAACGTATCTTCCATCAAGTCAGAACGTTTGACAAATCGGTCGGAGCGTATGATCGCGGGTCGCGGGCTGGGCGGTACTTACATTCCCTCCACCAGGAACATGCTTGATATTGTCCTTGGAGCCCAAGCGCGAGGTGACATGGCTGAAGTCCAGCTTTTTGGAGACTACCTGAACCTATATGGACACAGCATAGCAGCAAGAAGGGAGGGGAGGGGAGAGGAGAGGAGAGTCACCACCACCGTTAGGGTTAGAGAGGAAACAACAGCGGGGGGTGGAGAGGAACGATTACCTGGGCGAAAACATATTTGAATAAGGCCTGAGATATTTTTGATCATTTCAGGAGTGCTTGATTTCAACTGCCAGGCATTTGAGCTGCCTAACATGGGATGTCTTGCTTGTGTCGTCTTTCCAGAAGCAACAGAAATCAAGTGTTCCTCATGTTTGAAAGAAAATTGGAGGTATTCAAGTACTGTTTCGCCCAGGTCTGGAGAAAAGGAGCAGAAGCTACTGGAGGCCACACAGAGGTTATTTTACAGTGCACACACATGCAACACAACACACATATACATCTGTCCCTGTGTTCATTCATGTCACTCAATCATATTTCTGGATCTAAATTAGTTTAGAAAAATAGTGTTTATTGTACATTGTTTATTGTCTGTTTTTCCCTGCCTTCCGCCCAATGTATGCTGGGATAGGCTCCACCCCCCAACCCACCATATGATCCTGGATAGGAATAAGCGGGTATGGAAATGGATGAATGGATGGATGTACATCTGTTGTTTCCCTTTCACGACGATGCCTTGCCAAACTGGCAAACCAATTTCTTCTGGTGAGGACAGCACACCCAAACACAGACTGACACAGAAATCACACTGTGATAGTTCAACATCAATAAGCCGCTAGAGATAACTGAGGAAACATTCATCAAAGCGCACACACACACACACACACACACACACACACACACACACACACACTGAGAAGTCCTCTCTGGATTACGTCTATGTATCATCTTAAATTGTTATACATCGTGCAAGGACTCGTCTCAGGGCTGGCCTATTTACAACAATGCAATTTTGCTACTTGAGGGCAAGCCAACTCTAACTACTCAACAAAATATGTGCTGCCTGTATTGCAGTATAATGGAAATGATGCAATAATAATAATAATAATAATAATAATAATGCAAACCACATTCTTTAACCAATATGAGGGAAATCTAAACAACTATCTTGAAATTTGTAATCTTGTAAAATTAGTTAGTCATGTCTGTTTCTGCTGTCAAAAGACTTTAAATACTAAGAATGTATAACTTCGTAACACTAACAGGCTTCTCCACTGACTTAGCTGTACCCTGCAAGTACCTGGATGGCCCGTGATTATCTATAGCATGGGAGTTTAAGGATATCACTTTGAACAGGAATGATACCTGTTCTAGGTGTGTGAGCTGTAGCCTTGTGTTCACCTGGGAGGAGAGGAACTACAGGTGGCTTCCACTGGAGCCATTTTGCATTCCCAATTAAGCCAAATAGTTATCAAGAGTTATGAGCAATGGCTACCCAAACCAGCTGCTGATGAGATCTGTGACATGAAGTGGAGCCAAAGGCTAGGGTGTAGGGTGAAGATGCCCCTAGATGCTGATACCGGGACAGCTTTCAGCACTCAAGGGAAACCTCATCCCAGTTCAATTCTCAAACTGAACTGGAGCCCCAGTCCGCTCAATCCCTCATCATTTGCCCCTTCATATGATGCAGTGTGTTCCTCTATCCGTCAGCTTTCATGGAGAGTAAATCTTACTTGTCACCCATGTTACTCAGCCCTCGAAGCATCATCTTCTGCCATCCATTCAAAGCAATATAGCTTGCTAAAGTGGAATGAGCAGGAATAATCATTCATCAGTCATTTAATTACACTAGTTCAACGTCTCCAGAGGTCTGTCTGTACTTCTGTCAGATGGGAGGTGACGACTGTAATAGAAGACGAGTGAGTAAATGTCTATGTGTTAGAAACTGTGACGATACGGGATGGGCACATTACTTGCCCACAACCTTATGCCTAGTACTGTTCAGCCTGGGCTAATGCTCTTGGTAGCCAGAACTGAAATAGGGGGATAATGGAGATGATATGGAGATGGCACCCCGATAGTTGTTGTTAAGTTTTGATAATTGTTGGGAAACTGTACAGGTTAAAATGGTAGCCCGTCAGTTTGTATGACTGACACATAATACATAAATTATGTATATGTATATATAATATAGAATATATATATATATATATATATATATATATATCTCATATATATAGAATATATGAGAGAGAGAGAGAGAGAGAGAGAGAGAGAGAGAGAGAGAGAGAGAGAGAGAGAGAGAGAGAGAGAGAGAGAGAGAGAGAGAGAGAGAGATGGTGCTGGGAACTCACTTTGCCCTGGGTGCTTTCTTTGGAGGCGTCGCCCCTGTTCTGAGAGGCAGAAGACACCTGGGGAGACAAGCCCACCCTGGGTCAACAACAACAACAACACGCCACAACGGATGAAGGTGGAAGGACTTCAACCTTTTTGGACAGCCTCGTTCACGGGGGTCTAACACACATCCTTTCAGGGGCGCGGCAACCAGGACCTACCTTCACTCCCCCGGGCTGGTGCTTCGCATTGTCTGTAGAGCCGATCTTAGAACGAGCGTTACGGATGTCGGGGGCCGGCGCCGTGCTGGGGCGAGCCGTGGTCCTCGTGGCGGCGGCGGCGGTGGTGGTTGAGGAAGCGGGGCGGGGGGCGCGGGGCACCGGGGTCTTCTTCTCTGCCGCTGTGCCGGAGGTGGAGGAAGTGGTGGCAGGTTTGGTGGTGGCGGCGGGGCGGGTGCGCGAGGCGGCGCCGGTGCCGGAGGCGGAAGCGGAGGTGCGGGCGGCGCTGGTCTTGGGTTTGGTGGAGTCAGCTGTGAGGGAGGAAAGTTACACCATCAGAATACTCAGCTGTCAGGGGGGAATGTATTGAGACGAGAGCATACTTCATCCCGAGTGATTAAATTGCGTCAAGTCGTATGAATTTTGTGATTTGTCAGGTCTTTCTTTCCATTGCTGTGGCACAATCAACCCCCACGTGCCCTAGCGTCAATCCTCGCTGAGAGACTTATATCCCCGGGCCCGCGTTAAGACATCCTTTCCTTGGCCTCCGTGTTTCTGGAGAGTAATTTTACTTTCCGTTTGAGCCTCAGCAGATTAGACAACCCAAGGCTGCATCAGCAGGAGCAGAAAACTCCTGTCAACAGCAGGGGGACAGTAATCCACAAATTGCTGTGGTGAAGGTTTTTAACTCTCTGGGGCTTTTCAGCAATAAAGCCTCTCTCTATGAGTTTTCCCAGCATTGTCATGGTTGGACAGTGTGTGTTGCAGTGTGACTTTGTGGGTCACACTCCTGCTGAGAGCTCTCCCCGTTGCCAAAATGTTAACTAATCTCTCTACAGGAGGGGCGGAGCTGTGACCGTGTGGGAAGAGGGACAAAAGAGATGAAATAGAGGAAAGGATTATAGAAAAGGAGAGTGGAGAGGAAAACACATGGAAATATATAGGAAATAACCTACTTGGGAGTACCAGATGGGTTGGGTTTGCAAAGTGGGGACAATTCAGCCAGTGTGAGGTAGAGTTGGACCAATATATATAAAGACCCTGTGGTGTGGATGGGAATCTACAAGCAGGTATGGAGTGTGTACCCCGCTAGCCTGTTACTTGCTGTTTCTTTCGTCTATAACAAAAGGAAGGAGGAACGTTCCAGTACCTGCACTCGTCTTCAGAGCGCTGGGCTTCTTCTCCTCTCCTGGCTTACTGTCCGTCTTGGAGGCTGAAACATCGTGTGTTGTGTTGATAAGTAAGGAGCAGAGAAATGAAGAACTATGACCCCACGCTATGAACCCAGGCTCATTTAACTTTACGTGTGATCCATTTAACATCAGAAAATGTACACAATGATGTACACAAACATTGATTTTGATTCAGCAACTAATAACTCCAACATAATAATTGATTGACCCCTAATATGCAAAGATATTACCACTTTAAAGCTCTGAATACAAAGATAAATGATCCAGCAAAACTAGAAATCTCCCATAAGGTGCCTGTCTTCCATTTGGGTTGCAAATATTTCTGTTGTATTTAATTTCAGGTCATCATCAGCTAGATAATGTGCAGTTTTTGCATGTGTGTACATGTGTGTGTGAGCGTGTCTGTCATACCCAGGGGCTTTTTGGCTGCAGTGGTGGTAGCAGTGCGGGTGGATGCCGCTGTGCGCGTCAACGCGGCGGTTTTACTGGTTGCTGTGGCAGCGGTGCCATTTTTGGTGGTGGTGTTGGTGGTGGTGATGGATCGGACTGGGGGAGCAGTGCTGGCCTTCGGCACAAGGGGGCGCTTCTCTGTGGTCGTCTACATGGATGGAGGAAGAAAAAAAAATGCGTAAGAGATGGGAAGCGAAGAATGAAGACTCTTTGTCAGGAATGTGAGCCATAAACAACGATGGATGAATGACGGCACATGGTGGTAGCAAAAGTAAATGCTACAAATGTACAAAAAAAATGAATCATATAAAACATGTGGGGGTCATAATAAAAGTGGGTCATAATACAACTTCTGTACTGTCTGGCTGCCATTCATCAGTTCAGCCAAATGTTCAGTGACTTTTGAGATTTTTCCACCAATGCTTGTTTGACGTAGGTATAGGTGATGTTTAACGACTGTAGATTCAGGGCCAAGCTGTATATTTTCCCCCTCAATCCTGAGCATGATGCCATGCTCTACATAGCCGTTCCCCAACAGACTGGCCATGCTGAACGGACTCACCCTGTACCCCAGGGCACCCATAAGCTAAATAAAGGCGGTTTAAGGTATCGGTTGTGGTGTCACACTGGCTGCAGTTAAAGAAGCCACCAATAGAGGGTGATAGAAGGCTGATGGGTCTCATGAGGGCAACAGGAGGCCAAAAGCATTATGAACTGATAACAATTGATCCAATGAATCCATACGACTTAACAAAATGTCCAGTTTTAGAGATGTGTCCCTGGGATAGAGAGAGCTGAAGCCACAGCACTATAATATTGATTTAGTGACATTGATCTCGCTGAGCAAGGTTTTGAATTACTTGAAAAGTTGATGTAACTTTTATGTACAGCATCAAGAATAAGCAATTCTTATTATCAGGGCAGCTGAACATCAAGTCATGAAAGGAAAAACCCCATGAAGGAACATACTGTGCCTTGTAACAATCCCTGACTGTCTGGGTTGAGTATACACAGCATCTTCATATGAACTACAACAAAAAACAACTCCTGCTGGACCTCTGTGTATAAAAGTATGTTTCTGACTCCTTCCATGTGCATACAGTGCCCAAGGAAATCTTCTGGCGGAAAACAGTTTTTTGTTTTCCTGCATCCCTCGCTTGGATTCGTTTCCTCTTTCATCCATATGCAGCATGTACTTTTCCCATCCCTCAAGCTGTCCCCTTTCACCAAGATTCATTAGCGTGTTATAATAAACCACTGTGAAACAGCACATGGTAAAAGGCACAGAGACCAGATGGTCAACTTCCCAACTCAAAGAAATTCAGTCCCAGACAAAGAGGAAAATAGCTTTGCGTGAGCCCAAGGCCAGTAAGAGCCAGACATTTCAATGGCATTTTAACATTTTTAACTGAGTATCTAGGAAATCCAGTCCGACAGTCCGATGTTTTGTTTAGTACTTCGCAACTTTGTTTCAAAAAGTGTTCTATAAATAAAGTGTATTATTATTTATTAAGGTATCCCAGTCAGAGCAAATAAAGCAATTTCTGTTGAGTAGCACAGTCATGTGGGTATAGAGGGGGTTCAGGAGAGGAACCGGCAGCAACTCATAGTAGTGTAGACTAGTAGGGTGAAATGTCCCTAATATGCTGAACTGACAGCTGAAGTTAAGAATGGATCTCAGACATAAGCTCACACTAGAAGATGATAGGTACTCTCTGGACCCAGGATGAAAGTAATAAACCTTGCAACACCGTTATCCAAAATAACTTTCATCAAAAAGTTTCTGCCCTAGTGAGCATTTTTTTTGTGCAGTCCACTCAACTGTACTGGGTAGTAGTAGAGAGGACGACAGAAGAGAGAAGACAGCAGCAAAATCTCTGCTGGGATGCGATCCTACGCAGGTGGGACCAGAGGTAGGGGGCTTAACCACTCAACTACCACCGTGCACACTTTACTGAGATTCTCCAAACACGTGATCGTGCTTGCATGGGCCTTTGACGGCTGTCCTGTTTATCCCTTCCTGTCCCGATGGCCCTGCACTTACCTTGGGTTTGACATCACGTGTAGCAGGGGTGGTTGAGGAGGAGGGGCGGCTGGTAGAGGTGGCGGAGGGCCTCTTAGGACCAGTGGCCGCGGTGGGCACTGCCTTGGCTGTGGGTGCTTTTTTGCTGAGGGTGGCTGAGGTGGAGGTGGTGGTGGTGGAGGAGGGGGTGGGGCGTTTAGTAGGGGCGGCGGCCGAACCACCACTGGCGGTTGCGGAACTTGGCCGCGTTTTCGCAGCGGCGCTCAGTTTGGACGCCCCAGCAGCAGGCTGCTCCATGGGAACAACACGCACAGGATGGATGGAGGGCAAAATAAGGATGGCCAGCGAGGGGGAACAAAAAAAAGAAAAGAAAAACAACAGGGAAAATGTATGATAACAGCAGCCAGGTAAAGCAGCATGAGCAGCAGTAATTGTAAAATCATAGAATCAAAATGAACAAAAAGTAATAATTAGCAGTAGGTGTGTTTTTAAGATAGTTGATCATGTTAATAATAATGAATGACTTTAAAAGGGTATTTTCTGTACACAAAGAAATAAACAAAGCAGTAGCAGAAGCATTGGCAGCATGAAGGATGAATGGCCTACTTTGTTATTTACAGCTAGCGCACTATGTGGAATGAAAGTATATAGAAATATGTTCTTTGACCTGCTGTTCTCTTCAACATTAAATGGTCTATGGTTAAACATAAGGAGTAAGCAAGTATGGATAGAGGAAAATTCCCCCTTTAACTTTCCTTGGTCTTGATATTATTACCTGCACTAGCATACTATTTATATTAAAACAAAGTGTGATCTAGTCTAGTATAGTATAGTCTAGTCTAGTATAATCTAGTAGATACTTTCTCAGTATGGTCGTACGGATGTAGGAACGCTTGTATCCTACCTTGGTCTTCTTGTCTGTACTTGCCAGGTCTTTGCTTGGTGTAGCGCTGCTCCCGTTAGTTGTGGGTTTGCTGGCAGGTTTTTTGACCTTCTCAGCTGCATCTGCTTTCACAGGCTTGTCCTTCTTCTCATTTTTTTTCTCTACAGTCTTTTTTTCACCCCGTTTTTCCTCCGTTTTATCCTGCTTACTTTCATTTTCGCTTTTCTGTTCGGCCTTTTCTGCCGGCTTCTCAACGTTGTCCGTCTTGGTGGCTTTGTCTGTGTCGGCCACTTCCACCTTGGTTTCCTCCTCTGCTTTGTCCGTCGTTTCCTTGTCCGGTTGCTTCTCCAGCTTGTCAAAACTAGTGTCTAAATTGACGGGCATTGGCTCGTTCTCTGGGGTCAGTTCCAATTTGTCGACAATATGTTCTTTGCCATCTCTCATCTCTATCTTCTCCAGCTTTTCAGTCTTTTCGCCATTTTCATTCTTCTCTACTTTGGTGACCTTTTCGTCTTTGTCTAACTCATCCACTTTCTCTTTTTTCTCAGCTGTGTCCTCTACTTTGTCTGCCTTGTCAGCTTTTTCTACTTCATCTGCCTTGTCCACTTTTTCTACTTTGTCTGCCTTGTCCACTTTTTCTACTTTGTCTGCTTTGTCCACTTTTTCTACTTTGTCTGCCTTGTCCACTTTTTCTACTTTGTCTGCCTTGTCCACTTTTTCTACTTTGTCTGCTTTGTCCACTTTTTCTACTTTGTCTTCCTTGTCCACTTTTTCTACTTTGTCTGCCTTGTCCACTTTTTCTACTTCACCTGGCTTGTCCACTTTTTCTACTTCACCTGGCTTGTCCACTTTTTCTACTTTGTCTGCCTTGTCCACTTTGTCTGTCTGCTCAGACATGTCTGGCATTTTCTCTGCCATGTCAATTTTATCTACCTTCTGGAACAACTCCATTTTCTCTCTCTCTTTTTCCTCCTCTTTCTCATTCACTTTTCCTGTCTTCATCTCTTTCTCCAACTTGACTGGTGTCTCACTGCCTATGTTTTCGACCTTCTCGTTCTTCTTCTCAGCTTTATCCGGAGCCTCAAACACCTCCACCTTCTTTATAATGTCCTCCAGCTTCTCCTCCTTCTTGTCTGATTTCACTGGAGAAAGAGAAAAGAGGGAAAGGGAAGGAAGCCTTTATTACCCAATCAATGCAGCATATTTACAGAGAGAATGATAATGGAAGTGAACAGGCTTGAATTCATGGAAAGGCCTGTTAATGGTGACTACATACAAAACCATTGCCATACAGACATGATAGGTACATTGACCTCATACTGTATAACCTTTGACAACCTGTAAAAACAATGCACTGTAAAATGCAACTCAATGGAAACAACAACTATCATCCCCATCCTCCTCATGTTGCCTTTCCCTCTCTTCACTTTCTCTCTCTCTCTCCACATCTCTCCTATCTACCTCACCTTGCCCTGCTGAAGTCCAATTATATTTGACTGAATTAGTGGTTAATACCATCTTGGCATGTTTTCTAGGGTTGTTTTGATAAGCGCTCTATAAATAATGATCATCCATGTCAAAAAGGTCACAAGTGGAAATTTCTTTACTTTTTGGGAGTCATTCACCAATCTATCCCCTCTCTTCCTCATCTTGACTGCCAAACTCCACTGTATGCTGTCTAATAAAGCTGAAATGGCTTTAATCCCTTCCCACCGCTACGGATACTCCACCGCCTCAGGCTACCATATCCTTAGATAAACTTTAACAGGCTAGTGAGATCATTCTCTGGACTTTCACCAATGCCTCAGGCTCATGTTAGATTTATTATAGCACTGTATCTAGTGGTACAAGCCAACAGGGAGGCAAAGTAAGAGGTTGGATACCTGCAAGGGGCACTTCATTTAAATCATCTTGCAATAGATATGTCAAGTTTTTAGTTTAGTCAAGTTTATTTGTGATGAAACATGGAAGCAAACTGACTAAAAAAAAAACCAAAACGCCTCAAAACAAACAAAAGAAAAAAAGGAAACAAACAATGTGGTGTCTGCCAAGATAGATCGATTTCCCCTCAAACACAAAATTTGAAATTAAAACCAAGAACATTTGGCCAGGTTAGAAGCGGTGGCACTCTACTTCTTTGATGAACACATACAACACATATATAACAGGGTGGCCTATGGGTTAAAGAGAGACTGTCCTTTAACCAGCGGACCCAGGTTCAAGCCCTGTGTCAAGCATCCCAGGTGAAATGTCCTTCAGCAAGAGGACAAGTTCAGGGTCTGTAGGTAATTTCACTCTGAGCTCCATGGATCAATACAGGGATCAATAACGTATTCAACAAAAGAAATGTGCAGGTCTATATGGGATCTTCTAAATGAGTTGTGGGATATTTGCAAATTGCTTTTATTATCTACAGAGTTTGTTGACAAAACATGGCAGCCTTCAAATATTGGTACCAATTTAAACTGATCAAAAATCTGGTAAAATATAGAGATCAGTTGATGAGAGCGCCCAAGGTGTCTTATCAAGTCTGAGAAAAATCAATAAACGCATTCAGTTTATTTATTTGCTATTGCGGTTTTGCTTGGAGGTGTTCAACAGAAAAGCTGTACAAGAGATCAACAGGAGAACAAGCTAATGGAAGAACTGAAAAACAAACAAAATAGTAGAGAAAACAGTAAAGTGAAGCCGGCCAGCTAATTCAGGATATACTGGAATATAAAACGAGCCGAAAGAGGATGAGATATTTTTTTCTGTTGACTCACTGAATAAAACATCTGCATCATTTGACCTCAGGTGAGGATGAACTGAAGATGGGGTTGAGGTGAACGCGGTCAGAGCTGGTGACTATCAGCCTCAGGGGAGCCAGTTTTCTAAAAACAAGGACAAACACTCGACCTATTCCTGTCAACGGGACACACAAAGTTATAGAGACTCAGCAAGTCAGGCTTCTGGTCGCCAGCACCTGCTTGTTTGATAGCGCGAGAGGAATCAGTGTTACAGCTGTTTCCTTAAATACAACAACAGTTCCATGGCGTATTTGTAGTTTCGTAAGCTACATCTAGCCAACTAAAACGCTTTTCAATATCAGCCATAATCCATGTCAGACAGGGTTGTGACAGCGCTGTTAAAATGTGATGAAGTTCGATAAGGCACAGATATATAGAAGAGTGAAATGAGGAATGAGGTTGAGCATTGGTCGTTTCTGAAGTAGAAGGGCTACGCTGTGTATGGGAAGCGCTGTGATCATTAGACATCTTTAGATCAGACAAGCAGCCATACTGATTTGTCGCCAAATGGTTTGGGAGTCAACAAATTAACATCAGAAAAAGTTGCTCGATTTGTTGCTAGTCGCTTTTTGTGCGGGCACATTCTCTGGGGGGTTGCTGAAAGGCATTCTGGGAAAAGTAGGCACTCACTAAATGAAGTAGAAGTAAATGAGGCAGGTTGAGGGAAAGTGGATGAGCACTTCATTACAAAATAACTCAGACTGACAGATATATAACGGACCACCAGAACAGGGGACGGATGTGTTAATAGGAATCAGACGCTGTTCGTTGTCTCATCTGGCCACCCCTCACCTCTCTTGAACTCCTGACCAGTGCTTGAACTTGCCCCTGCTTGTTTGATAGATGATAAGAGTCAGAACACTTCAATCTATTCAATTCCTGAATCAGTGACAACTGAACTCAGAGTCCCACTATCCTGCAGCGCATTGTGAGACAACAGATTCACTCTTTAGCAGCAGTTAGCTTTTCTGTGAATGTCACCCTCCCTCCCAACAACACAATGAGACTATGCCAAGGCTGCATGCTCCACCGAGGTCTATCCCCACTCCCTCAGTTACAAAAGGCAATATGCCAATAAAGCCAATAAATGCCAATAAAGCTCTTTAAACTGAATTGAAATTGAAAAGGGAGGGAGTGACGAGGATAGAAAGAAAGAAGGGAGGAAGCAAGGGAGAGAAAGAGAGAGAGACACAAAGAGACAAGAGGAACAAAAAGGAGGAAACGAGGCAGACAGAAAGAGAGCGAGAAAAGACGGAGGGAATGAGAAAAGAAGAGAGAGAAAGCGAGGACAAGGATTTAATTGGGGTGGAAGGCCTTGAGCAGGCAGAAAAGCATGTTGTTAGCCAAGATGTTAGCCTGCCTTACATAACGTACAGCGACCCAGGACCTCGAACAGCGGTGGACAACAGACAAAACAGAGGGAGCACGAATAGGTGGGCGAAAATATAATGGCCGCATGAAAGAAAAAACACTGACCCTAAATACATGACAAGACAAAGGAAAGGGAACAGGAGAAGTGGGATGAGAGGAAAAAAAATGAACAAACAAGGCCCTCATTTTCTACACTCCAAACAACGAGGGACTCAGGAGATCAACTTGATCCTCTAATTGCCACAGACATTTGATATGTGCCAGGGCTGTCGAAGCCTCGTGAAAATGGCTTCATTTAAGCAAACAGCAGGAAGTGACGGACTCGGCCAACCCAGCTAGTCTCACACCCAGCTAATCTCACTCGCCTTTCCTTCCTGTTTGTGACTCTCTTCCAAGCGGTCATTCCTTTTTTATTCCCCCCCCCCGCTCTGTCATCTGCTTCCTCATACCCGTTTACACCTGGTACTAGAATGGGATTGGTATCTGGACATATTATCCTGATATTATCCTGCACACAGCATGGGTCGCGATCGGACCGTTGCAACTGGCGATTGGACGATCGGATCTGATCACAGTGGTTGTGATCCGATTGGATATGATCGCAATGGGGACAGAATGCAGACAAGGAGAAAGCATATGAAAAACAGGTTTCTCTTTGCCCTCCCTTGTCACTTCTCTCTCCCATCCCTCTCTCTCTTTACTCTCATTCTGTCTCACTCTTTCACTCTGTGGTCCCTTTTCTTCTTCCCTCTGTTTTCATCTTCCTCCCTACTTTCCCTCGTCTGTCTACCACCCCTCCCTCCAGCATGACCGCTCTCCTGGGAAGCTTTGGCACAGTGGATTTTCTCGCTCTGTTCAACAGGCAATTACAACAACAAACGGGATGCACGTAGCACCAAAGCACCAGAGCAATGGGACTGGAAAGAAACTCCCAAAGGCGTTACACTCAAAAGCCGACCTGTCTGGCGTTGGTCTAGCCAGCAATAGGTAAAGATGTAAACATGGAGCCATTTTGATGGACCTCCCAGTGGAGAAGAGGTCATGAATTATTGACAGAGCTTCTGATAGGAAGCATCCATCATGCTGCCAGGGCTGTGCCTCGGGAGGGGCTTATGATTAACGCACAAATTGTATGGGGATGTGCTGACACAGTGGAGGTCACCAGGTTAAGTCAGTAATACATGTAATACAACGCCCAGACAGCTGACTTGATAGTCATTCTGTCACCGATTATAAAAGAATTCATGTTGTTATTTTAAATATAACCATCTCAGATATTCTCCAAGGGCTTTTGGGAACAAATCCAAGCCAGGACTGTGCACAAATCTGTGACTGCACAACTCAGGTATCAAAATTATGTTATTATTGCTTGTCGTTTTAAAGGTGGCTTTCTAAAAAGCGGCTTTAGAGAGTATGCAGTATAGAGTGATATAACGGCAAAGAGAGAATACATTTGGAGACAGCCTTGAAAATCCCCGCAGAATTTCATTTTAGTGAGCCGTGGCATTGAGAAAGCTGATAACACCAGTTCCTCTCCTATAGAATAGTTTTGAGGAAAAGCCTAAATGCAGAGAAAAGACTGCTGGCTTCCAGGCGTCGTCTGGTGTAACACGAAAACGGCACAAGCATCTGCCTGAACAGTGAAAAAAGACGGAGCGAAGACAGTACACGCTACAAAGGTTGCGAGCTGGATCTCGACCTGCAGCATTACGAACACAGGGGCACCACTGAGACCAGGGTTGCCCCGGGGGTTGCCCATAAATGGCTCGGGACAGACGAGGAGCACAACAAGCGTCTGGGTGCAGTGAGCCAATTCATTTGAAGGTTTCATTAGCGTAATGACAACACTTACAGCTCAATTAAGCTGCTGAGCCCGGAGTCCTCAACTGTGTCCTATTACAATGGTAACTCTGTTCTGACATTAAAACAGCTCTTCAATCTGTCTCACGTTGCTGTAGGTGAAAAAATAGCATGTCTGAAATTTGTAAAGCAATAATTGGGAGAGTTAGTTACCCGATTTGCGTGGCAGGATAAGTACTTTTTTAGCATCTCTTCTTACTTCATCGGACAGCTTACAGTAGAGAGAGAAATCAACGAAGGGAGAAAGAGAAGGGGGGGGGGGGGGTTCGAACCCACAATGTCACGGGTACATGGAACGCACATTCACCAGCTGAGTCACCAGGACGCCCCAAATACACTTTTAAACTTCTTGATTTTAAGACAGGCTTATATCTGTGAATTATACATATAAAGGCACGCTGCTTCGTGTGACACTGACCTTTGAAGGAACCACTGAAGTTAAATCAGAGGAAACTTGGAAGGAGGTATAAATAAACCATTAGTAAACATTAATGTTATATTAATAAACCTTTCAAGATTCATTTCTGAGGCTGCCTTCTTCCCGTTCCTCAAGTGGATTACATGAATCAGCCATTGAAGAGGCTGTCGCTCTTTCCCTGCGCGGCATCTGAAGCCGGCTGGCAGAGGAGGAGGAGGAGTTTGTTGGTCTTGACAACAACATTCATGCGCGGAGGTGAAAGCTACACTCCTCGGCTGCCATCTGGTAGCACATCAGACACGCTGGTCACTTGTAAGTAGCTCTGAAAGCGGTGCAGAGTGCAGAGTGGGCTGTCTGTCTGTGTTGCTTTGTCCTGTCTGAAGTGTGAGACCTTTGGTTTGGTTTGAGTGTCGTGTAATTACACCTATTAAAGCCAAACTGCTGGCTCACTTGGTACAATGGACTGCAATGGTACGAGTCAAGGGAAAGTATCTGGTGTAATAAAGAAGTCTCTCTCTCTCACACACACACACACACACACACACACACACACACACACAAAAAACGAATAAAACTCCAACCTGATTCATTGCTTCCCTTTAAGAGGATGCCCTTGATGACCACAACCACGCACACACACACACACACACACACACACACACACACACACACACACACACACACACACACACACACACACACACACACACACACACACACACACACACACACACACACACACACACACACACACACACACACACACACACACACACACACACACACACACACACACACAGTGCCAAACGTTCACACGCACTTGCAAGCAAACACAAGCACACTCCGTCTATATGACAAAGCATCTCTCTTATGTGTTCAACAGCCCTGTCACTTGGGCAGTCACAATGCTGCACACACACACACACACACACACACACCACCACCAACTAAACACACACACACACAAATACATACAGACGCATAAGCATACAAACACACACACACAGACAGAGAGACACATAATCACACACAAAACAAATACACGCCGGCACAAAGACAAACAAACAAGCATGCAAGCAGATCGACAGACAGCGCTGCAGTTCAGCACTCAGTCAAGCATTGGCAAAAACACTAAACACCCGCGGCCCGAAGCCCTTTATCGCAGCCCAACACAGGGCTGCCGCTACAGAAAACTCTCTTGTGCCCACGAGAACATTATGTGACAATTATGAGCTTAATTCTCAGAGTGAAAGCAGATGAAAATCACCCTGAAACCAGAAATGATTACGAGACAAAAATAATTTGACATGACAGTGAATTCGCAAACTGACTAGGGCGTATGTTTGGTGTGTGATCAGCTTTGTCTCTTTCTAATTGACCCGCCCCCCCCCAACCCAATTTGCTTTATTTATCAATCCTCTCTCTCCGAATTAGATGGATGGATGACTGCACGGATCATGATGGATACTTTGATGGTTGGAGTAGATGGATGGAATAAGGGTCGAGGGAGGGATGATGGATAGAGGGAGGGGAGGCGAGAGATGATGCATGGATGGATAGAATAGGTTTAGAGGAAGGGACATGTGAAAGATTGGATGTACAGATGGATGGATGGATAATGGTGGATGGGTTGGTGAACTGATGTACTGTATTGACTGTTTTCCCATCATTTATTCTCTGATTTCTCCTCCACCCCCATTTTCCCCCTCTCTCCCTCCCTCCCCCTTTATTCTCATCTCTCTCACTCTTGTTGTTTATCCTGCTCTCTTCTCCCTCTGACACCGCCCCCCTCCCCCAACTCTCTTTCTCCATTTCAAATCTGCTTATCAATATTTTCTACATCCACTCTGGAGAACTGAGGCAAAGACAGGGCTACAGTATACTGCTCATCAGCTATATGCACTGCCTGCACTAGAAATCGTCGCTGTCGAAGGAAGACGCTGTATTCAAAATGTTCTCCTTTAAGGAACAAAGAAAAATGGGCTTGTTTTTAGCTTGACCATTTAAGAGTTTTATCCAGTGGGCTTTGAAAGCGTTTCGTGAGGGTCATTATCCTTTCATAACCCGAACTCTAACTCCAACCCAAGGGTCACAGCACACAACACACACATCGAGGCGCATGTAATCCTTCAAAATTGAAGACCAAAATTTTAGTTTTTCATCACATCAGTGATTTACTAGCTACACAAAGGTCTTTCCATGACCTTCGTGAGAAAGCAAATAGACAGATATAAACACAATACACACGCAGCCTTTGGCCAGCTGACTCTGTTGTTCAGATTTCTGGGGGCAAAAAATAAAATCCACTGCCCCTTTAATACTCCAGTGGCCAGGCTGGCAGTTTCTGGCACAATCTGCTTTGTGGCAGAAGGTGAAAATAACAGTAGCTGGCAAGCAGAGAGAGAGAAAGCGAGGGGACGAGAGACAAAGAGGGAGGGGGGGAGAGAGAGAGAGAGCGAGAGAGAGAGAGAGAGAGAGAGAGAAAGTGACAGAGTTAGAGCAAGGGAAAGATGGTCATTATAAAGTGTGGAGGAGCGCGGTGCCGGGTTGCACTTCCCAGTCACTGACCCCGTTTGGCTGGGAGGCAGGCATTATTCAACGCGACCGTGGCCCGCTTTCAGCCATCTTGGCTCTGCCTGTCTCCACCAAGAATCTAATGAGCATGGCATTCAGAGAAAGAGAAAGAGAAAGAGAGAAGTGACGAAATAGAGAGAGACCACAGCATGGTGAGACTGAAAAATGAAGGAGGGACAATTTAATGGAAAGAGACACAAGAGAGTATCGCAGAGAAAGAGAACACGAGGTAGGGGGAGAGAGAGAGAGAGAGAGAGAGAGAGAGACAGAGAGAGAGAGAGAGAGAGAGAGAGAGAGAGAGAGAGAGAGAGAGAGAGAGAGATTATTACTGTCTCTGTCAGTAACAATGAGTTATGTTGTCATGCCCCTACAGCCACATGTCAACTGGGCAGTCAGCTACTACACAACCCCAAGCTGCAAGCTCAATGCTCTCACATGGGCACAATCGCACAAGCACGCACACACACACACACACACACACACACACACACACACACACACACACACACACACACACACACACACACACACACACACACACACACACACACACACACACACACACACACACACACACACACACACACACACACACACACACACACAAAAGGCATAGATGTCTTCGGCTGTTGTTATATTCATACACTATTAAATGATGAAATTTACACACAGATTGTTGCAGATCTGTTTTAAACAGGTCTAAATTGGGCTCTCAGTGTTGGACCATCACAGCTAGACAGAAACTACCATGGAATGTCAAGTAGCTCATGGGGTTTTTTTTTTTTTTTTTGCTGTCGACTTCTCTGAGGCTTTTCTGTCTCTCACTCTGACTCTCTCACGCTTTTCTGACACTTCTCCTTTCAGCATGTCTCCGTTGCCATCCCTCTATCTGTCAGTAAGCATTGCAAAACAGAAACTCGCTCCAAACTGTAAATGAAGCGTTAACAAAATGTATGAGCATGAACTCCATCCAGACAGACAGACAGACAGACAGACAGACAACCAGAACTGGAGTTGAGAATCCTGACCGGGACAAGCAGCAGCAGCAGCAACATCTTGGCTCTAATGTCATCATCATTTTGTATACAGTAATGCTGCAGGTTAGTGTGGAGATGCTATTCGGAAAGTGGGTCCTTCCCTTATTGGCAGCAAAGCTTCAAGTCTATGTGCACCACTGTAACCCAGACTACGAAGGACAAACAGGAAACACGTCCTTTCTCTTGTCGATTCTGAAATAGGAATACAGCTCGTTTACCCACCTGAATGCTGTGGTAACTGTAACCTACATACTGCATTTTGCCACGTGTACACACGTTTGGCGGTCGACATTTGCAGCCGGCTGACAAGTTAGGGGGGCGATACCGCACACATGACCTCCACCTACCATCCGTTGCGATGAAAGGGTTAGTGCTGGAGCTGAAGCCAAGGATGGCGCTGCCACTAATGGCAAGATCGCCGCCCGTTCCCCCTCCCTCGGTTGATTGGTGTGATTTGGTGCCAATGCCAAAGTCTAAACCTGCGCCCATGTTGAGATCAACGCCTCCAAACTCAGTGTCTTTTCCCATGTCGGATTTGGTACCAGCTTCCAGGTGAGAAGAGCCTAACTCGCTGTCGATGCCCACAGCCAAATCGGGGTTGGTGTCCGTGTCGCTGAACCCCTTTGGGCTGAGGGGTACAGGAAGCACGATGCCGCCCGGCTCCTTCTCCGTGCTGAAGCCCTCCACTGTGCCCTCCTGTGGTGAGAGAGGGAAGTTGGCGCCGCTGTCCCTCATCAGCGGGAACGGAGAGAGGCTGAGGCGGGGTTCGGGCGGGTCTTGCCGCAGGTCGATTTGCGTGGCGCCCGCTGCGGAAAGAGTCGGCGGCGGGGCGTGGGGCTGGTCATCCGCCACGGTCAGCGAGCGCTTCATGACGGAGTGAGGCGAGCGACGGGGACCACCCATGGGTGACATCAACTGGTCCAGCCCCGCCTCTTCTCCGCCTGGGTATTTATCGGGCAGCTCTAGGCTGGCAGGTACAGACAGGTGGGAGCACTCGGACATGGCGCGCCGCATGGCCTTCCTCTGCTGCTCGGCGCGTCCCATGAAACACGGCTCCAACTCCTCATCTTCCTCCTCCAGCTCTTCCTCCTCGCTCTCATCTGCCGAAGAGCCCTCGGCCAACTGCCGGGCCCCTAGAGCGGCCCCGGCTCCGGCCACAACCTCCTCCCCCCTCTCCAAGTAGTTGTCGTTGACGACTCCTATGATGCAGTAGTTGGGGGCTGCCTGGGGCACCGCGACTTTGGGGCTGGATTTGCCGAAACCGGAGCTGTTCCACGCTTCAGACGGGGAGGCTCCGTCTATCAGACACGCCGACGGCAGCTCCACGAGTCTGGCCGGGGATCCGGGAACCGGCGGCAGCAGGACCCCCCTGCACCCCAGGGCGGAGGGCAGTCTGCCCGGGGAGGCCGGGGAGGGGGACGGGGAGGAAGACAGAGGGCTGTCCGGGCTCTCCCCCGCGCTGCCCAGCGAGGCGTTGCCCAGCGAGGCGCTGCCGGAGACGCCCCCCCCGGCCCTGCCCGGCACCTTCAGCTCTGCGTCGGGTTTCTCGAAGAAGCACAGCCCGTCTTCGTCGGCGAGTCCGGCCCGCGGCGCGGCGCCGACCCCCGCCGGACCCCTCGGGCCGCCCGTGTCCATGCCCTGCCAGTCCCAGCTCTGAGCCGGCACGGCGGGCGGCAGCGAGGGCACCGCCACCTTGCACAGCTCGCTGTACTCTGAGAAGCCGGGCTGGTCGGAGAGAGAAGACATGCCGTCTCCCCCTTTCTGTCTGTTCTCGTCCTCTCTCTTTTCTCGTCCGTCTTTGTCTCAGACCCTGGTGTCTCGAGGTTATCTTCGCCTCTACTCTCCCTCTTTCCTTTGTTGTGTTGCGCTGTTGCTCCTTTAGTTGCCCGGTCAGGTGTGCTCTGTCTTGGTGTGCTCTGAGTGTGTGAGTGTGTGAGGCGTCTCTCGCAGTGTGTGCCTCTCCGCTCTGAACTCAAAGAAATACTGAGAGTGAGCTGGATGTGCAGCTCTCTCCCCCTTGTTCCCTCCCTTTTCTCTCTCTCTCTCTCTCTCTCTCTGACTGATTATTGGTCTCGTCATGTGACTCGGTTGTGGCTACTGACTGGCTGCTGCTGGTTCCCAGATTCCGCCCCCTGTGGTGGAGTGAGTAACCCCCCTCCCCTCTAGTTTCTCTTTCACTCCACGTTTTTCTCCCCCCCCGACCCTTTTCTTTCTCTCATTCTGGATCGCGTAGGAAACAACGAACAGAAACAACCACATGCGCGCGCGCGCACACACACACACACACACACACACACACACACACACACACACACACACACACTTCCTTGGGGAGATCTGAGTAAGGGCTGAGGCAGATGCTTAGGGGGAGAATGTAGGAGCTTTTCAAAGCACACACACACACACACACACACACACACACACACACACACACACACACGCGCGCACACACACACACACACGCACACACACCTCAATCTGATCTCCTACTACGCCTTTTCACTTTACCTTTTACATTCTGTCTATTTATCTCCACTTCATTACCTCCTTCTCTTCCTCTTGAGGTCCAAGTCACATGAGTTTTTAAAATGTTGTGCAATTTAGCATTATCAAATTACTAGTAGTTTTGGGTTTTAGCTGGGTTTGGCTCATAAAAGGCTATCCCCTTTCAGACATTTCTCTGGTTCAGGTCCTGTGGGCTCAGATTGTTAAACCAGTCAGGTCTACTCTCTCTCTCTCTCTCTCTCTCTCTCAGAAGGCTGGGGTTTACTAGAATGCTGAGTAAAACCTGCTTGTTAAAAAGTGAATGCCTCTTGTTGTAAATGCTGCAGACAACCTTCTGCTCCATCATGTGTGTGTGTGAGATAGTGAGAAAAAAAGAGAGGGAGGGATGGCGAGAGAGGGCGAGGGCAGAAACCGAGTAGACTAATGAAGAACTAATGACGAGTGTGAATGTGTTTTTATATGCTGTGTGTGCCTCAACAGGAGCGTACAAGAGAGTGTGTATGTGTGTGTGTGTGTGTGTGTGTGTATGAAGTGTATCTCCCAGTATTTCCAATCTCAGTGCGCAGTATGAGAGGAAAGAGGGAGAAAGGAGAGACAGAGTTATGGAAGACGGATGAGAAGCAAAGCCTCCAGCAAAGAGGCCTTGTTTCCTGTCAGGCTGCATCTCATCATGCACGCACGCACGCACGCACGCACACATGCACGCACGCACGCACACACACACACACACACACACAATTCATACATGAACGCGTCTATTGTGTCTGTTTTTTTGTGCCTGTTTGTCACTTTCTGGTCATGTAGCAGAATGTTCGCCTTGTTTCCAAAGGGAAGAAATATGAGACTGGGATTGCAACATGCATCCTGTGACCAGTCAGCTGTCACCGCTTGTGTTCAAACATAATACATACACCGATCAGCCACAACATTAAAACCACTGACAGGTGAAGTGAATAACTTCGATTATCTCGTTACAATGACACCTGTCAAGAGGAGGGATATATTGGGAAGCAGGTGAACAGTCAGTTCTTGCAGTTGATGTGTTGGAAGCAGGAAAAATGGGATCTGAGCGACTTTGACAAGGGCCAAATTGTGATGGCTAGACGACTGGGTCAGAGCCTCTCCAAAAACGGCAGGTCTTGTGGGGTGTTCCCGGTATGCAGTGGTTAGTAGAGGGGGACCTACACAATATTAGGCAGGTGGTTTTAATGTTATGGCTGATCGGTGTATGTATATACACTCATGTATGGTATTAAAGAAGTGTAGCAATTAAGCTATTTAGGAACAATTAGGAACAACACCTCAACTGTCATTTGCCATAAATACAATCATTATATACAAAAAACAGAAAAGGCTCATAAAGGAGAAGGGATCATCCAAGGCTACCCAGCATGCATTTCAGGTAAAGGTTAGTGTGTGATGGGAGAGTATGGAGGGAGATGGAGATGGGCTCGTCAGCAGACACTGTGACTGTGTGTGTGTGTGTGTGTGTGTGTGTGTGTGTGTGTGTGTGTGTGTCCAGTGCAAGTCAAAACAGCCGGCGGTTACAGGCGTTCCCGTGGCTGTCAGTTTGGACAGAAGGCTGAACGTTAGCAGAAACAATGATTTCTAACAGCCAGACAGGCAAACGGGGACAATGGGGAGGGATGAAGGGATGAAAAATTAGGAGTGAGCAGAGAGGAGGGAGCAGGGAGGAGGAAGGAAGGAAGGGTGGTAGACAGGGCAGTGTTTCCCTTAGCTAGGATCTTTGTTTGTGGTGGTAGGGCATCACGGGTGGGGTACTTTTCAATGCTCATCGGAGGGAACAAACTTTCAATGCACGGGAGAAAATGCATTTTCCACGTGACTTGTTGAATATACAGACTCCACTAGCGGCTGGGGTAATGTCACTAAGCAGACGGGAACATCTCAAGCTCAATATTGAAAAAATAAAAGTTAAATTACCTTCCGATGTCGGTTTTTCAAGTCAGTTTTTTTGAGGTCTGACTGTCCTTGTCCGTCTAGCGGGTGATGTCTGTCTCACTCAAGCATGTGACAGAGAACAAAACGTAATGCGCACCTCGATTTAGATCAATTTCTTTCAACTTTTTATTTTGTGTCAGCTGTGCCGATGTTGTGGCGGTGCGCCACAGATGAGCCTATGTATGGGAAATGGAGTTAAAAAAGAGGAAAGGGAGGGAAGGATGGAGGCAAGAGTGGCAAGGGAGGCAAAAAGGTGAGAAAGGACGCCGAGACGAAGAATGGTTGGAAGGAGGAAGAGAGAGAGGGAACGAGAGCGGAAGGGGATATTTTTTTTCTAGGCAAACACATCACCTCCTGACAGAGCTACAGGACAGGACAGGACAGGACGCAGGGCTAAGGGCTAAAATGCTCCTGTCGGTTTTTATTCACCGCATTTTACTTTTGCGTCTGAGAAACAAGAGACTCTGAGGTTGTTCTTTTGCCTCATTTTGTCTTTTGGAGCCTTTTCTTTTTACATCCCATCTCTAGTGAAATAAGTGGAAAAGGGGCTAATCCTTTCCAAAGGAGATGCTGTTGTAATTCATATTTGGAACTGACCATGCCGTCACACTGCACGATCAACAAGTCACTCTAAGTCCATTGATTTCTGTAGAGCTGAGCTGAGCTGACCAGGGAAAGCTGATGGGTTGACGGCCGAGAAAAGTTAGTCATGGCTGAACTTTTTGCGGTCATTCCTGTCTGAAGGTGCCGGGGCAGAGAAAACAACACAAAAACATTTCTGAGAGAATGACGCTTTGCTGTCCTCATCAGAAGTCAAAAGGAGACGTTACTTCATGGAAATCGAACTTCTTTGACTCACTCATACAAAAGAATCCATCTTCCACTTTAGAAATGTTAATGGACGACCGCTCTGCTGCCAGATCTTAAAGACACGATGTCTCTAAAATAAAAATGCTATTATCTCTATTTCTACCTCAGTAATTACAGACAGACTCTTTTCCTCTTTCTCCATCTGAAGAACCTTAGCCATGTTTTTATATCCATATAAAAACATCTACAAGCTGTACATGTACCTACATATCCTATGGATAGTAAAACGTATTCATGCAATCCATCTAACTCTATCAACTACAGCCCTGTCTATTTCCCTGTATGTCTGTCTGTCAAACTACATAGCCAGTGGGTGATTAGAGCTTCCTTGCTTCTTTCCTTCTATCCAAACAAGGAACTTTTTAGAAAACGAAACTAAGCTATGGATGATGACTAGGCGCTTGGAGTCCACTATTTCCCAGAGTGTAAACCACCCCAGTCACTGCACAGTCACATCAGCTACAGTCCATTTCCCTGCCTGTTTGTTTGCCTCACAAAACCCTGACTCCTCCATTTACAGTAAAGTCACATCAGCACCAGCAGCTTCCCACAGTATCTCCCTGCCTGTCTGTAACCCGACCCCAGTCACTGTATCGTCACCGTTTTTGTCACTTTCATATCACAAACAGCACTTTCCTCACTCAAAGCCTGCACAGACAGGCAAGCAGACAGACAGGACGGTAAACAGACAGGCAGGTTGGTAGACTTGCTTGAGGCCAGTGTACCGTCACTACCTCTGTCTGTCACATCTGACATGGTCTTTTCTACTTTCTTCCCTCCCTGTCTGCTTGCCTCTTGAAGTACAAAAGTGACACCACAGTCCCATGGGGACAAGGACATGCACACACGCACGCGCACACGCGCACACACACACACACACACACACACACACACACACACACACAGATGACCTCACCCTGTCTGGCTGTCTGGCTGGCAAACACTGCAGGTGTTACATAATGCCACTATGGGACAGAAGAGTTGTGTCTAATAACCTGTACAGGCCACAAGGAGGACAAGCAGACAAAACAAAAGCGTTGTCCAATAAGAGGCTTACATGCCACCTAACATTTAGACACTTGACAGGTGACAGGACTCAGTTGTATCTTCCTCTCGACTACACAGAAACCCTCCAAATATTTAATAACCTTACTCTGCATTCCTCTCATTCTTGGTGTGCATCTATTCAAACAGATTCTACTGCAAAGGCCTTTTTCCATCTTTGTATACTAATATGCAATGTGTGATGTGGACAACTTGCATTGTATTCAAGGGCCGTGCAATATCGGAAACTGCCAGCCAGCTGTAATACTACCAACAAGTAGCAGGACTGTGCCTGCAAACAATCTAAAAGTGAGAGATTCCTCTGCTGTGGCCTGAATACAGAAGAACAGACCGGCCCTTTTCTGCATGCTACTTCACCTCTGTGAAAGACAGGAATAGAAAGAAGTGATGATCACAGGTGTAGAGGGAGAGAGGAAGGCTTATCTCAGCAGGGAGTGAGGAGAGGGAGAGATGGAGGAGGGAGGGGGGGGCAGACTTTAGCTCAATCATTCCCCCCTCCCCCCCACCCAACACAACCCCCAACCCCACTAAGCATTCATTGTTTCCTTGGTAGCCCCTCTTCCCATAAGTTGCCAAAGCAACAGCCACCCGTTGCTATGGCAACTGGATCCTCATCGTCGCGCCGGCTGCAGCCACGTGGGGGGTTGGGGGATGGTTAAGGGTGGTGGGGGGGGGGTTGACTGAAGAAAGCGTAGCCAAAGAGTGAGGAGAGGGAGGCAAACAAGGAGAGATGGATGGATGGAGAGAGGGAGGGTGGATGGAGGAGGTGAATGAAAGCTTGGGGGGGGGGGGGCCAAAGACCTCTCTCTAGCCAATGGCGTGTTTCTATTAATCACAGTAATCACAGTCAAGCAGTTCCTTAGAAGCTAATGTGTGTGACTGAGTTGGAGTGATGTATTTTATTAAGGGGAGATCTGGACTCCTAATCCACATGATGATGGACGTGAGAACGTGTCTTGGGGCGGGCGGGGGGGGGGGGGGGTTCTGGGATGGCAGAAATCACTGTTCAGCTTTCTGGATGTGTTGTGGGCCTAGACCACTAAATCAACCAAAGGCGGAGTGCATGGTGGTGCCTCTCTGATGGCCCTGCAGATTTACGACGGTGTAGCCTGATGTCCTCTATAGTCACCAGGGGTTAGTGCATCATTCTTTCTGACATCTGAATTGGGCTTTTGTGTGAATGAATGCTGGCACAGAGGATTATAACATCTAATCCTGTGTATTCATAATACTTGCGGTGTTTCCCCACAGTACAAACAGATTCCCCAAAGTGATACAGCAACAACCTGAAAAGTGCCAATTTCGTTGCAGGTGCAAGACTCACTCCTGCAGGCTGTGTGTCCCCGCCAAGAAACCCCTGTGAGACACTGAATTATCAGCATCCTCGCTGGCCAAAACTGATGCGTGTCAAGGCCTGTAGAGAAACCTACAAGCTGTGTGGATTTCAATAACGTCTGCCAGTGACGGCAGACAGTCTGCTGTCAAATGATCTGGTCACACACATCCATCTGTCTGTCTCTCCATCACTCCATCCATCATCCATCCACCTATCAAACCAACTTCAACTGTTTATTTCTCAAGCCGCCCACCTACTATTTCTCTTGCCTTGCTTGGTGGTGGGAACAATAACATTGCCTAAACATCACATCGAGAGATAATTGAGAGAAGAGAGTGTAGCTCATTGATTTATAATAACATCATAACCAGCAGTTCTACTATTCCCTCTGGAGCAGCTGTGACCGGCTCCCTGGTCTAACTTCATCATCAGTAAGGAAGGGAGGTGGCGCCCTGGGACAGTTCACCCATGTCAACTCCACCATCGCCACCTCTCTCAAACATACACACACACACTCTCTCTCTCTCTCTCTCTCTCTCTCTGTCTTCACTCACACACACAGGAACGTACTTACACACAAAATGACACTGACAGGTTTTCCACCACTCCTACCAGCACTCCCATCATCCCAGAGGACACTCGGTAGTCCGTTTTTTGTTTTTCAAAGATTATTGATATCTGCATTCAGAACTTTACAATGCAATATTACATAACAGGGGTCATTCAATTATTTAGTTTGAATTATTTATTGAATCCAAAAAAGTGCATTTTGATGTGGGTCTCGTGTAAAGTTGAGTCTGGGATGATGGTTTGCTCACGTTTTTCTTATTTGTTCATCTGAAGACGTCAGTGTGCTGCGGCAGACCAAAACCAAATGAAAGTAGGATTTAAGTACGATTTTCTCCCCCGTGGCATTTTAGCAGCAAGTCTAGAGACTCAACATAGATTTGTGTCTGAGGGTGGGACTGGGTTGTGGTTTGTTACAGTTGTCTGATATTACTCAGTTAACGGGACTAAGTAAGCTCTACATTAAGCCGCAGGTGGTGTTTCAACTGCATTTCTAGTCTGGATTAGTCAACCAGTGTCACAGCCAGACAGTCGGCAGGCAATCGCAAGACGGAAAGAGCGCTGCAGACAGTTTAGCGTCACCCCACCGCGCTCTCTCTCTCTCCCGGAGGCTGCTGGGAGATTATTCTTTACCACTGACAACTCTCTCCCTTTTCCCAGCCCGATCTCTTTCACTCTCTCCTTCAGGTTATAATGCAATGTTACACATCTAAAGTTAATTGTCAAAAGCTAGAACATATTTTGACACACAAATGAATTTTTAATGGGTTTTTTTTATGTTTCTCATTGAAATCCCTTCCATGGCCCCATGTGGATTGAGTTAAGTTCTACTTAACACAATTTAATTGAACTGAACTGAATTAAAGTGAGCAACAGACTGCTGGAGAACTGTTCTTTGACAGCAAAAAGCTAACACATCTCTCTTTTCTGTCCTCCCCTTTGTCTACATCTTTATCCCCTATGCCTATTGGTTCAGGATATCTCCATGTTCCACAGCTCGTTGTAGAAATACACCCGAGTCGGTCTTGTTTTCCTGTTCGGCGTCATTAATACGCTGACAGGGTGGAAGTTTATGTTTTCTCATGCCTCTCCCTGTGTACAGAGTGTTCAGTTACCAAAACCTGCCACAAATACAAAGATAATATAGTTTTCTTAGAAACTGCTGCTTCCTACTCTGCTGTTTGTACATCGTGTTCAGCTATTACCTAGCCACACAAGCTTCCGCCTGAGGGAGATGGAGCGGTCATGTTCTTGTTCATGTTCCTCAGATTTCCATCATGAAAGCGGTGATTGAACTTCAGCAGTAGTGTCGATGGGGCAGTGGGTTTTGCTGCAATATTGTCATGGCAACACCAAGTGACAACATTGCACCGTAACCCACTTCCTCAAGGTCATTATTGCTTATGTAAAAAAAAGTTACCAACTTGTGTTGTTTTAATTTGAAAAGGTTAAACTGAATACGGTCTGCTCAAACTCATGTCAAATGAATTGTCTTTTCCTGTTAGTATCACTGGTATCCTGGAAGTTAGCAGTTAGCAGAACTAAGAATCAACATCTTTAACTCAAACTCTAACTTCAGTTGGTATTATGTGTGTACGCTATCAACAGGTCACAATGAGAACCAGCAAAGTTGTGGGAAGCATTTTTGAAAATCGAGAGATGTTAGCGAGAAACTGGATGTCAAAAAATAAATGTTATTTAGCTGACTGGAAACAACCCATCAATCAATCTATTGATATTAAGACAGGTAAGAAATGTTCCATAACAGCCATGGAATTTCATGAAATTGCCTCTTGGCCAATAAATGAGTGCAGTCCTAACTACTAACTGCTTTCTAACGTTTGTAAATGTTAGAGACAATCTGTGCCACCATATGCATTTCATTGTTTTGCTAGTCTAAACAATGTGTGTGCGTGTCAGAAAGATATTGTAACACATTAGGATACGTGTCATCAATATAGTGTTGTTTTTTTGTTTTTTTTAACTCCAGCATCTGTCGCTGTGACCATGGCAACATAAACTGATCCTTAGTCTCTATGGCAACCAACCCCCCCCCCCCTTCCTCACAAAAGGCACTTAACATGTCTCTCCGTCTGGCGCAGGAAAACTTGAAAATAACGTTCTGACCTTTACCGACATTTTAGCCAGCATACAGTAGATTGCTCCAGAAACTGTTCAGTTGCTAATTCATAATAAGCAAAAGTCTGTTTGTCTGTTTTACAATGAGAAAATCAGGTTAATGAATTGATTAACAATGTACCAAATGAAGATGTTGTCTGTTTATACCAAACAAATGTCTGAAGCTGTGTGTGCAATATATGCCCAAAGGTAAATGTGGTGGGTGTGTGTGTGTGTGTGTGTGTGTGTGTGGACTCGGCTTCTAGCTGCTGAGGCATAAAGGACAAGTTGTGCGTACAACTGCCCGTCTGTCTGCCTGCCTAATGGTCTGTCTGTCTGTCTGAGTATCTGCCAAGCCCCCACGCTCCTCTACAGCCATGGAGGGAAAGCTTCCTTTGAAATCAATGAAAGCTCCACTGCCGGTGTTGCATCGCATCTGATGTAAGCATCCACGCTAAGAAATTGGAAGTTTAATTGATGATGCATTCATCCTCAATGAAATGAGAATTAAAGCTGGTATTGCTTTGTTTCTGGTGTGTTGACTTCACATAAAAGAATCATGAAATGAATGGCAATGCACATATGCGATGGTTCAATTAAAAAAGGGGCCGCTTTTTCAACATGACAACAACTGTAACCTACTACAGGTCAGGTGGTAGTGTGTGGCTGTACTGTTTGTTTCTGCTCAGTGTTTGTTGACATTTGTCCAAATAGCGAAAAAAGCTATACTACTGCATATAGATGACTATGGTACAGATGTTTTCCCCCTTGGCACCTCTTTCAAAATAAAAGCGCTCTCTGGAACAGCTAGAATGACACATTGATGCCAAACTGACGGCAACGCAATGCAACGTGCTTAATGGAATTTGAGGGTGACAGTCCGTCTGTGCGTCTGCTTTTATGAGGGCTATTTTGGGCCATTTGGGCTCTGTCTACGGTGCCTATCTGGCTGTCTGTTTACCAGTCTGTGTGCTTTTCTGTCAGTGTTGTCTGTGCCTGCCTATCTGTCTGTCTCTCTGCTTGTTTTTGTTTAGATTTGTCTCAGGTTTACCTACCTGTATCTGTTTGTATGCCTGTCTGTCTCACCATCCATCACTGTGTTTGCCTACCTAACTGCCTGTTTATTTCTCTGTCTGCCTGTCTCAGGTTTTTCTGGATGCCTCTCAGCCTCAGATCTGTTTGTCTATTTGTCTGCCTTCCTTTTCTACCTGACTATCTCTTGTCTTTGGTTCTATAAGTCTGTCTGAGGTCTACCTGTCTGTCTGGGGTAATATTATTTTCTATTTATCTAACAGTAACAGAGTTTGCACACACATTCTCACTCTGTCTCTCACTTACTCTTGTACACACACACACACACACACACGCACACACGCACGCACGCACACACGCACACGCACACGCGTGCACACACACACACCAAACACAGTGTATGTTATACTTAAGTGTAATCAGATGTAAGAGTGCAACCATGGCCGAGTGTCTGGCTGTGTTGTGACGCAGGTAAAAAGCACTTAAGGATCTGATTGCTGCTGTGCTAGATGAATGACGCAGGAGGAGAGGCTGAGAGCATCAGCTAGCCTTACAGATATTCAGTACCACTACTGCTCCTTCTCTACAGAAAAACTCCATGAAACAACCGGAAAAGGAAAAGGTTTTTCTTTGCGGAGGCAGAGAAAGCTTGGCATTATATTCCCAATGCAATGCAATTGTTGCATGGAGGTTTTTTTTCACTTTGTTTATGTACTTTTCCTCTTTCGCACCTTAAACAGGTCTGCAGATGTTTTTGTTTTCTTACATTTCAAGTATTATGAGTGAATCTTATTTCCAAATTTGACATTTGCTGTGAATGAAAGCAAACATTGTTCCCCAATGTATTATGGCCCTGCAGCCATACCCAATAGATTCAAACCACTGATAATGCATTGTAAAATGTCCACACACAAAAAAAAATCAAGTTATTATTTTAATTTCCTAAAAAACGGTCGGAGGTAAGAGGTGAAATAGGTACTTTTTAGGTTTGTTTTTGCAGGACACTGAAAATATACAGAATAGACCTACTTCTGCGGCTCCCCTGCTGTCAAAATAAGGCTCAGGACATGAAGTACAAAGTGGTTCTACAGAGCTGGAAATCAGGTCAACTTATTTTGGAGAGGAAGATGGATTTGAAATTGAATGCAGAGGGCAAAATTATATAGAAATATATGATACGATACGATGGCTGTTTTCTCCTGGCACATAACACGTGTACTTTAAAGCTGTTTTGGAGTATTTAAACAAACCTCTGCAAGACAATAGGGTCTTTAGTCAATAATGTCAGAAGGAATAACTGATAGTTTATAAAGAACCATCCTTCTGTATATAAGGATGTACATGACTATTGGTATTGGGAGAGTTCAGCACCATGGACAGAGGCCATCGGGGCTCAAGCAGATTTCACCCTTTTCCACCTGGTATTAACACATGTCCTGGGTGATCGCAAATAATGAAATAAATAAACCAAGATGCATTGAAGATCTGATCACCCACGCCACCTCCAGCGGTAGTCAGAGATGCATTTGGCCAT
This sequence comes from Hoplostethus mediterraneus, assembly GCA_034670385.1. Lineage (NCBI taxonomy): Eukaryota > Metazoa > Chordata > Actinopteri > Trachichthyiformes > Trachichthyidae > Hoplostethus > Hoplostethus mediterraneus. The sequence continues at coordinate 1,410,747 of JAXDDW010000031.1, forward strand.
CCGTGTCTCCAATCCACAACTAAATAAATGGATAAATGAAGAACTCAAACAGGGGGCAGGCAGCACAGAGAGTGAAATACTAGTGGATGGAAGGGAAACCAGGTGTTTATTAACAATTTTAAAGAACGTAAATATGAGAGGAAGTGATGTGTGTCATAAGTGTATAACAGAGACACATTTTAATGTCAGGTGTCAATGTAATTCAGACACTGAACATGCAACAACAGTTAAGGGGGCCTTGGGAGAGGAGGGCAGCTCATGGGCCACATGTGAATACGATGTGTTAACGCTTGTGTGTCTGACCATTCAGAGATCCAGGAGTAAGAGACAACAGCGGGCCGTTAAGTTCCCTTGACAGGGAAGGAAAAAGCATTTCGATGATTGCACAATTTGCTTAATTTGTATGAAAGCAAGGCGATTTCCGTTTGAATTTGAGCGGCAGGGTTTTTGGTCAACTTGTGTATGAGCTTGTATTCAAAATGATATTCTTGATTAAAACAGACAGCAGCAATTAAACAATCAAAAGGACAATTTTATCCGAAGCAATATGAAGAGAGGTCATGTACTTTTAGTGTGACTGACCAAAAAGGAGACAAACACCTAACTCACTAACGACTTTAACATGTGCCTTTTAAATGGACAGTATAATCAATGTACAGTATCATACTTAATCTTCAGGACAGCCCCCACTGTTAGCCTGAGGCCATCTCTCCATGGTCTGATAATCTGTTAGTAAAACAAAGCCCAAATAACCCATAGTGACTCACACTCTTGTCCTACAGTTAGCTGTTGGCTCTTACAGTGGTGCCGACGAGGTGAAACCCCAACGCTTCCCCCAGAGCTGTCAAATGGCATCAGCTCACCCCGGTACAGGGACTGGGCCATACTGTACACATGTCCCTTCTGGGCCACCATCTCTCTGCCTGCGCTCCATTGAAGAAAGCCGCATCTTAAACAAAACTGAAAAGGACTATAGGGTAAAAATAGGCCGCTGAAATATTCACGCCTGCTTGCTTTTCAAGGATTTGTGTTAGTCCTAAAATAGCTTGATGACTAAGAGATGTGTACTGTATATGTGTGTGTGTGTGTGTGTGTGTGTGTGTGTGTGTGTGTGTGTGTGTGTGTGCGTGTGTAGAAGGAGACAGGGACACAGCGGTGGTATATTTCTGGCCTTTATACAGGCTGGCACCTGTGTTTTGGCGCTGTGGGGGGGGGGGGGAGGATGGCGACAGTGGTGGAGGAGGACAGGTGTTGTAGTGATGTGGCCTGAATGCCTCTCCTGTTTCATTGCTGCTTTTTATTTGATATTATATTGTTGAGAGTGACAGGAAAGATGCTGAATTTGAGAGCGAGGGAGAAAGACAAAACAACCAATAAAACCCTTAAAAGATCAGATTCAAATCATTAACCTTGAGTCTTTCTTATGCGTCTTGGCCGATTGAGCCACCGGACCGAAATGTCTTGCTCTGACTCCAAAACGCTTTCAGAAGTGTCCAGTAGATACCATGTGCTGATATATGAACATCTATCACGTATACCTGGGATCATAGATGCACTGTGAGCTCTACCGCCCCTATAAATAGTGTAGCAGGCGGGTAATGAGGTAGTCAGAACAGACACCACACGCAGGCGCTGACACCAGATCTGCAGAAAATTACTAATTTAAAATCGATCTTCTCTGTCGCAGCCCCAATTAGTGAGTTAGGCTGATGTGATGGGTGTATTTTTACATTACAACCTTCCCTAGTGCAGCTGTGGAGGTTATAAACACTACAAACACTGAGCTGCCATCTACTTACTGAATTTTAGCCGTGAAATATCTCAACGTTAAATGTCCCTCCATGACTTTTCCTGGACACAGATTTTCAAAACAGTAGCTATTTAACCTTTTCAAATGACAGCTTTTTGCCCTTCTCTTAGACCCCCCAAATCCATTGACCTTTCTGGTGTTAAATCAGCAGGTATGTACACAGAGGATACCACCCCATCCAGAACTGATGTGGTCCCTATAAATGTGTGTGCATGTGTCTGCCTGGCCATAAACTAGTAGGTCCCGATACAAAAATCGGGACCAAAATCGATACCAAAAATCACTACAATCCCAGAATCATTTTTCCATACCCAGCCTCTCATCCCTGTTATTCCTCTCTACATCTTTCTGTCTCTCCTACAGTGCTTAAGACTGCACCTTAGTCATTCTTCAAAATTCTCTATATATGTGTCAAGGTATTTCTCTCTTTCTCTTCCACCTCCCTCTGGCTCTCTCCTAGGGGTTTTAAACAGCACCCTCTTCATTTTCGAGGTTTCTATCCTTCTCTAAGGCCATCCCTGCATCTCTCCCTTCCTTTATCACTCCCATGTATCCCTCTCTCTCTCCAAAAGGGTTTACAAAGCACCCTTGCATTTCCATTACCTCTCAGCCTTATTTTCACTTCATCATATCCCTCTTTATCAATCCCACGAGGCTTACAGGGCACCCTCTCCCTTCCCTTAATCCTTTGCCTCTCTCTCCTATCCTTCTTCAACAAAATTCTTCTCTCCCTCCATCTCTGCATCCCTCTACCTCTGTCTCTTTATTCCCCACTAAACATCCCTCCGTTTCTCCAAAAGCCTTTGAAGTCTTTGTGTGGGGGTTTTTAAGTTGTTTTTAGTTGCTTTTGTCCCAACGTCTGTTCCTCTCTTCCTCTCCCCTGTACTTCCCAGAGAGCCCCTATTCGTCTGCAGTATCTCCCCCACTCTCTTTACTGTATTGTACATGATTTCCTATCTTTCCTGCAGGGTTTAAATAGCACCCTTGATGACACGGACCCACCCTGGAACACTGACAAAAGGTCTCATTACAGAGGGGTGACAGAGGCAGCTGTGTTTCTTTCTCTCTCTCTCTCTCTCTCTCACACACACACACACACACACACCTAAGATTACACTTACACACATGTGAAGTGTACTATCCCTTAATGTCCCTGTTAAATAAACTAATAAACTAAATTAAATAAAATCCCCAAATTTCAACAGTACTCTATTCAGAATTTCTGTATGTAAAAGCGTTTTGACTCGAAGTGGCAGACAATATAATAGAAGCCCTTCAGTTGTTCTGGAAGGAGGGGGGCATTGATCAAAGCGACTTAATTGCCAGGTTCAACACTCCACTGTGTTTCTGCTGAGCTGAAGGCTGGCTCAGTCCTCATTACAGCCTCCAATGGGAGGCAGAGACAGGAAGTGGTGAAGAGGGAAGGACAAGGAAATGAATCCTCTGGAACTCAGCATCTCCATAAATCACAGCGGCACAAACACACTCTGCACAGCAGCAGAGCTGAAGCCTCCACACGCACACGCACACGCACGCGCACGCGCACACGCGCACGCGCACACACACACACACACACACACACACACACACACACACACACACACACGCACGCACACACACACACACACAGCTGTAGTTGAAAGCATAGTGTCTAACTTGTTCTATTTTTAGCCTCCCAGCTCTGGCTGCCGTAAACATTATCATTCCTCAGTTCGCTGAAATATCTTCTTCTAAATGAGTCACGCTGACACAAATTCATTCTCTATTAAAGCGTGGGCTGGATGGGAGACCAATCAACAGCTCCCTCTTGACTCCCACCCGCAACTTACCTGACGAGGGACAGCTCTGTCTGAGCGAGTTACATCTATTAACACTTTTAGTGAAAATGCATTAAATAGGTTGCTGTAGCAATTTGGCCCAATAGTTCAGTAGCCACCTCTACAAAGCTAGAGGTGACTGGAGAGGAGAGAACAGCAAACACATCTACAACTGAATGTTGTAAAATGAATGTGGTGTTTTAGAAATGTTCTGTTCTGGGCAACAGCAGTCTCAGTGCTGACCGAGTTGTCCTTCATATTCAAACCCCCCTTTCACAGAGCCTCCCTGGGTCTTTGTTAAAGTCCTCAATCCAGAATGGAAAAGGAAATACAGATACAGTATATACAGATTCTGTATCACTTGCATAGCCATAAGCCTTACCAATGTAAAAACATCTTTTACAGCCTAAAAACCCAAGCAACAATTATCTTTATATGGAGTGAATATGATGCCAATACAACTTACAAGTGTTTTTAGAGTCACAAATGTGAATGAAGTTTTGTGCACAGTAATCACAACTTACATGTTTTTTTCTGAGTCACATAAAAAAGAAAATGTGTGCACAGCAAAAAAGATTTGTGCACATCTCACAACTACAAATTCTGTCTTGTGAGTCTTGAATATGCATTTGGCAATATGCATGCCTGTGTGGATCTCAAGTTGTGGAGACACAAAACTTTTTTGGCACTATATTTCCATGTACCATGAGGAAAAAATCCACATGCCTCATCAAACTTCATCAAAATTAAGTTGCCTCCAGAGCTCATAACCAATCAGTGAGCTGTGAAAGTTATGATTGCTGTGCACAAAACTTAATTCACATTTGTGACTCTCTAAAACATTCGTTATATTGGCATCATATTCACTCCATATATTTAGCTATTACACACTACATGTTTGCACTGTCCGTCAACCGATCTGTAATAATCCCATTGAGTAGCCTCCATAATGATGCATGGAAACACAATAAAGCTGCAAGAGGAATGAAAATAAGACTCACCTATGGTGGAGAAGCAAAGACGGCAGTGATCATTACCGAACATAGAAAGAAAAAAGAGAAAAACAATCAACATTTGACTTTAAAAAAAAAGTTATACACACAGGAGACATACTTGGATGAAAACTCTGTTCATGCATGGCAGTAGTGAGTTTCTGTGATGCCCACAAAGGTTTTTTCCTTTACACTTCTGTGGGAGAAATTGTCAAGAAACAGGACGCTAGTGGGGAAAACAATGTTAATGTGACACCGAAGAAAACATAAGCGTGAAAGCTCCCCCAGAGACGTACAGGAAACAGAACAGAACGGTGTGTTAATAGATACACCTGGACAGAAAAGAGAAAAGTTTGGTTTTGGTGTGGTGAAAGATAGACAGCCTAATGGTGGTGCTAAGGGGAAAGACTCAGTGAGTGATTAGTAGAACACCCTCAAACAGCAACACTGTTAATCATGACAACATCCCGGTGGTGAATTGTGAGGAAGAAAGAAAAAAACAAAAGCTAAGCTAAAAGCTAAGCCAATCCAAAGCCCCGGTTGATTGAGGCTTTTCATTGAGCCCATGTGTTAGTCACTCACCAACAGTCAATACTGGGAAGCCAACCAGCACCAGCCAAGTCTTTTGACAAATATGTCCATGCAAGGTACAAAACACAAGTGGGTCTAGTTTTCACTCTATCCCCTAATGGGTAAAGCACGCCAATGCAATCAGTCCTGGCCAAAAAGCTACATTGGAAAGCAGTTTTACATCTGAAGTTGAGCAGCACTTGAATGGAAATATTTTACGCAATAAAAGTGAGACCACTCCTCGTGATTTTTGTTTTTTTCCAAATTATTTGAACTATATTCAACGTCTATTTTGTCCAGGGCTGACTGCAACCAACCTTCGATGACGGGGACCACTGTGGGGACCACAGCTGGTACTTCCATGGGGTCAGCAAAGCTGGGGAAGAAGGGCTTAGCTGCTGGGTTGAGGCCAGAGCCTGGAGTTCCCAGGGGGGACACCGATGGAGGGGAAGAAGGGCTGAGGACCGGGGAGGCCGGTGGAGGGAACTTCTTAGCTCCTGGGGAGGTGGGGCTCTTGATGGAGGAGGAAGAAGAAGATGAAGAACGAGGCTTCTTTGATTGTTTCTGGGCCGATTTGGTGCCTTTGTGTTCCTTGGACTGAATAGTGGATTCCTGCGCTTTGGTTTTGGGTGAGCGGAGAGGGGCTGGGCTCGGGGTGTCAAAGGCCAAGCCTAGAGGCAGCGCGTGACCTGGAGTGGCGATGTCGCTGAAGTCAAACGACTCGCTGTTGCTGCTCAGGTGGGATTCGTTCAGCAGCCAGGAAACTTCTGAAGGGGAAAGAGGCGGGGCTGACGCTATGACCTCACCATTATTCTCTTTCGGGGATAGGCCAGGGCTCGGTTGGGAGGCCGGGGCTGAAAGCCGAGGTGTCTCCCAGGTGAACGCCCTGCACATAAGACTCTGTGAGGGAACCGGTGTGGTCAAACATGCCGCTATCAACGGTCTCATTACCCGCCACCTCATTCTCCGGAGAGAAAGGTGGAGAAAAGGCCTCAGCAGTGTTGCCCAGGCTGGCGTTTTCACTATCCATCAGGAGGTCGTGGTAACTGGCACCAAATGGATCACCAGGGCGAGGAGCCATGGGGAAGGAGCCCAGTGTAGTGTTGGTGGTGGTGGTGGGCATGGTGAATGGAGCTGCGGTGGCTTTCAGCTCGCTGGTCAGGACCAACGGGATGACGGAGGGGGCTGTGAGGGAGAACAGGTCCTGAGAGAGGGAGGACGGGACCAGGCCCACGTCTGGGAACACCTCCTGGCTCCGGGGGCTCAGGCTGGTGTCCATGCTGGAGAAGGAGGCCTCAAGAGGCATCTGCAATGAACTCCCCAAATCTATCATCATCTCCTCTGGGATGTGAGACGCCGCTGCGGAGGGGATGGACGGTTCGGACGTCATCCCCCACTCCTCCGGAAGCTTCTTTCTGCTCTTTCCCCTCTTCCCTCGGCCTCCGTTCCTCCCCAGCTGCTCCTCCCAGCCTCCCTCTCCGCCTCTATCCCGACGCGGGCCGATCCTGTGGTGGTACTCCTCTGTAGGGGGGGTGTTCTCTCCCTGAGCTTCGGGGTGTCCTCTGCTCTCCGGATGTTCATAAGATCCCTCGTCTTTCGGTCGCCTTTTCTTCTTTTTCTTCTGTTTGCGATCCAATCCGTCTCCCTCCTTCTCATCACCCCCGGCGTAGGCGGAGCTTTCTCTGCTGGGCCAACTGTCAGGTGGGTCATCGGGGCTGGTGGCCAGGGTCGCTAGGTGGCCAGCGTGGCGACTGATCATTGAGGAGACGCTGGGGGTGAAAGGGAGGTCGGTCGGTACGCAGCCAGTCTCGTCTGGCCAGCAGACACCCAAGGCACCTTGTTGTGGGTGAAGAGGGGAGAATTTAAAGTTGTGGGTCATGGGTGTGTACACATTAAGCATTCAGAGACACACACACACACACACATGCACACGCACACTTGCACTCTTGCCGTTTGTCTCTTTCTCTATCTCAAACCAAAAATGATTTCACCAGCCTTACATTTAAAACAGAAATACATTCACTATAGCCGCTGCACATCAGAAACATCATGTGACTCATTTGGTGAAAAAAACTAACATTCAAAACCCGTTGTTGATCAGCTGTGAAGGTTAAACAAGGTCAACAATCCAATCTGACGGTGGCTGGCGTAGAGACGTCACAACGTTCAGTATGTGTAAAATGTAGAAAGATGCTAAAATTAAATATTACATGATTGATTATGACATTGAAACAGTATTTGGTTAGTGTGAGGAAAGGAGTAGTCAGTCCATTCCCTGTAGTGTGGTTCTAGATGGAGACGGTAGCAAGGAAAGTGTAGAGGAAACACAGGAGAGGAACATTCTGGAGGGCCAACGGTAGTACATGCTGCTCCTCTCTGGGCAGGAAGGCTTTTCTTCCCTTCATTTGTTACCCTTTAGCCAAGCAAATGGGACATGTGTGTGTGTGTGTGTACGTACGTGTGTATTTGTCTGTTTGGTTTGTTTGTCTGTGTATATATTTGACCCCATACACACACACACACACACACACACACACACACACACACACAGTAAACAATATCAGTTGTATATCCCCAGAGTCCCATAGAGTAGAGCTCAATTATAGTCAGCCACACCACAAACTGTTTTGTTCTTAGGACTACGCCAACAACGAAACTCCGCTGTTGAGGCCCATTAGGCTGATAGTCAGGAGGATAGTCCAGAAGAAGTGATGAAAGGGGACGAGAAGAAGAGGGAGAGAGAAGGGAAGACGAGGAGGGATAATTGGAGAGAGAGGAGAAATTACCCATTAAGATAGGGTTGTTCCACGACTTTGGCCCAGTTTGCCTCTAGTTTTCAGTTACATGCACACGCACACAGAACAGTCAAAGTGGAGCATCTGTCAGGCCCCATGGAGTATAGTGGCTCTCTGGAGGGCTATACTTCATATTAATAAACCAATGACAGGATCCTACTCTCTCTCTGTCTGAGGTAATTGGGAGAGACAGAGAAAATACATCAACCAAAAGTACTGCAATGAGATAAAGGTCATGTCACACTGCCTCCCTGGGCCCGGAGGGCACCGTGGAACAGCCATCGGACTGTAGGTGGATATAGCTGTAGTTGGGAAGGCAGCATGTGCAGCGCTTAGAAAACTTTGGTTCTCATGTCAAGCTTTTATTAAGTGTTGGGTTTGTGTGACATATGGGAACTGAACGTCTAACCCTGGCAGCTCTACTTTTTGAGTTATAAAGAACCACACCCATCAGCAATGTCCTCACTAAGACGTTTAAACACCCTCCAAGAAAACACCCAGGCAGGTTGAACTAGACCCTTAGCACTGACAGGAAGGTGTATATGTTTGTATCTAGGAGGGCTATGCGTAGTGTAAATTGCCCGATAAAGTACTCTTGAATCCTTAAAGTAGAAACCACATGGCCACTGCACAGTAAAATGAAATTCTCTTTTTCGTCCTTTGGTGCAGGGTAAGCCAGCTGGTGCAGGGTGGTGGTTAAGTATCTTGCTCAAGATACTTTGGCAGGCGTGGACACATGAGAGATTATAACCAGTAACCACCGGGCCATCCTCCCATGTAGACACAATCCCATAGACACTCACACACACACACACACACATAGAATACACCATTCACTGTCCTTGCTCTCACTCAGTATAGGACGTGGTTTCTGCCACCTGTTGTGTAGCAGTGCACCATGGGGGCTCAGCTGCTGTGATAGCTTTGTGCACCATCCCATTCACTTGCCACCTGGGATATTACCATGGCTCCACTAGCCGACACAAGCCACGGCATGGTGATAGAAGCTACAACTCGATGCTCTCTGGCATCAGATGTGCGGTGGACTGGATAGGAGCCCTCTGGGGGCAGGGGCTGGCGTTGGTGGGGGAGGGGTGGTCAAGTGAGCGTGGGCAGTGAGAGAGAGCAACCAGTGAAGGCTGCTCTGCGTGAGCCACACACACTCTGATACACACAGATGCACATGCATGCGCACACGCATACACACACACACAGTAGCCACAGCACGATGGCACACCCTATACATCTCAGCATCAGTTGTGCACTGAACCGGATCGGATGATTACGTCTGACTGAAACTGGGGGTGAGGGGTGGGGGGGGTGGGTGAGGAGGAAGTGGTAGAATGCAATGACAGGAAGCTACTCTGTGTATTGCACCCCTTTGTGGACCGGAGCGGTCACTGCAGTGTGGAGTCATGTATATCAGTGGTTCTCAACCATGTGCCAACGGGTCTACAGCTTATGAGAAATCAGCTGGTGTAGAGTTTGGTTGTAATGAAAATCTAGATGCTCTTGGACCTTGATGGCACATAGTTGAGAATGACTGGTGTGTACGATACTGTATATGGATATACCCCAGTACAGCACAGAGTGGAGCAGTTGGGAAAATCTACGTGGTTCAGTGCTGAACAGTAGAAGACTGTAGCTGTACTAGCCAGGTACGAATCTGTGTAACTTCAGGCATTGTTGAAAAGAGCAGAAACGTATATAGACACACTCTTCAGTCAGATGTGACATTTCAGCTGGCTGCTGCTCACCTGCAGACAGATCCAGGGGGCTGCGAGGGGCCTGGGGTTCAGGCAGCATGGGGCTGTGCTGCTTGGGGGCGTCGGAGCCCAGCGGGACTGGGAGCTGCTGGGGCTCGGCTACACTCGCTGGCCTCTCGGCTTGGAGGGGCGCGGCACCCACCTCCATGTTCACCCCCACCCCTCCCAGAGCAGGCTGGGAGAAACCTGAGAAGCAGATACATGGACAGACCGGTTATGTGAGGGGTTCAATTCCCACTGAGGCCAGCCTTGTGAAAAAACGAGCTGTTTGAGCTTATGGTACTGTGAGGATGAAGGGCATACAGATGAGTCATTTAGCTCATACATGTCCATCAATGTCAGTTAAATAAAGTTTTAGATTTAAATCAGAGACGGTCCATCAATAATGCAAAAAAATAGAAATGTATTGAAACGTTTTGCATTTTGGGAATTCAACTCATATCCAAAGCAACTTATCTTGAGATGAACGAGGCAATTAACTCGCAACAAAAACAACTCCTCTGAATGTCCCTCAACTGATCGGCAGACATTTCAAATGATTAAAGACAAGTATCAGTCAATCATGCTCCACATCGCCATTTATTAAAGTACATGAAAACCTGTCCTCAGCAATCATCAGGCTCTTGTGTGAGAACCGCTATTGAACTGGACAACACCAAAAAAAGAGATGAGGCATAGAATGAGGATGAATGACCCGCCCTCCATCAATCTAACCACAAGGTTTAAAAAGAAGATTGAGGTCTTTCAGGGGCGGTAATGAGACACAGTGGGAGCTCTGAGATTGGACTGTCAGTATTTTGGTATCCGTTAGCAGTTATTTCTTCGGACAGACGACTGACTGGCAACACAGAGAGAAGACCAGATGGGGAAATGTCATAGCTGAGGGGGAGGGAGAGAGAAAAAAGAGACACCATCACCATGCTAAACTGTTAGCATGGAGCACCTAAGCGAATGATCTACTGTGGACACTTGGATGAGTCTAGTGAATGCTAGTGCTAGCTCGTGAAAGACAGTGGAAAAAAAGAAATAGGACAAACAGGAAGAAAGAGAGAAAGAGAAAAGAGAGGACTGAAAAAGAGGAGGGAGAAAGCAAGAGAGATAGTGAAGAGTGATAGAAAGGGTGAGAGACATAGTGAGTGAATGAGCGGTAGAGAGAGTGAGAGAGGGAGGAGTTATGAATCTAGTCTATACTATCGTAGACAACGGGTTCCTGGAGATTCACACCCACTGTGTGTGTGTGTGCTAATGTGTGTGTGTGCCTGCTGTCTGAATGTATGAGTGAAAGAGACTGGACTAGATTAGGTGGGATTAGGTGTGTGTGTGTGTGTGGGGGGGGGGGGGGGGGCACACATTGGAAAGTGTGCCGCTTGAATGCAAGTGTGTGAACTATATCGATAGAGATTTGGGCGAGGTGAGTAAGATTGTGTGCATGCATGCGTCAACTGTATTTGTGTGTGTGTGTGTGTGTGTGTGTGTGTGTGTGTGTGTGTGTGTGTGTGTGTGTTCAGGCCTGGAGCAGTAATTTGGTGGCCCAGAGACGACAGGTCTCATTAAGGCTACAGTGAGAGCTGGGTATGCAGAGGTTGGCATGGTGAAAGGCATAACTCAGCCGCATAACTCATACTATGTGTGTGCTTGTGTGTGCGTGTGCGTGTGCATGTGCGTGTGTGTGTGTGTGCGTGTGTCATGCTGTGCAGTACCAGCAGACACTAAGCCAGTAACAGCAACAGCTCTGCATGCAAATAACGAGCTTTGCCTCAACACAGAGAAAAACAAGAGGAACCCAACCTAGTAAGGAAGGAGGTTCTAGTTATGTTTGCTGTAACAGTCCATGTTGTATGCCTATCTGTAGTAAAAGTAAAAAATAAAAAATAAAAAATAAATCATCTTTAAAAAAAACTATTTTTTACTATTTTGGCATTTTTATGTGTCAAATGTATATTTTTAGATTAAGGTTTTCATAGAACGGTAAGTGATTGTGGGTTGGCATTGGTGGTTGGCTATCCTGATCTCCTACAGGGACAGTGTATTAAAAAGTGAAATAGATACCAAAATAAAATATGACTAAAATTGATGGTGGGTTGACTTTCCCTTGATGTTGAGGATGTAAAATTGGATCACACAAACATGACAACAAAAATTCTAGTCTCATAGTCTGCATCCAGCCAATCCAGTTCTGTCAAGCAAGGCATTCAATCCATTTGTGAATTGCACTGGAGCAAAACAGCCTTTGTTATATACAACATGGTCCAGTTCAAGTTCAAGCCCTGCTCATGTTCAGAGCCTCTTAACTGTTCTAACAGCTCAACTCCACAAGCAAGCCTGCTACCAGCACCTACTCTACTGTGTCTTTCTAGCATACATACCTATTAGTCACAACGGTACAATCTGCCATTTATCTGCCATCCAAACGTTGGGTATATCTATATTTGTTCCTGAAAAGTTGAACTTGTTTTATAGAACGTTAACCCATGATAACTCAAAATATAGGTCAGTCTACAAACAATAGGAGATGTAATACAACCTTTAACAGTCTAGTGTTAGAAAAGTCATATATGAATTACATTATCATTATTATTAGTAGCAGTAGTAGTAGTAGTAGTAGCAGCAGTAGAAGTAGCAGTAGAAGTAGCAGTAGTAGTAGCAGTAGAAGTAGTAGTAGCAGTAGAAGTAGTTGTTGCTCAGAGCCGGTTTGAGGAAATCCATAAGCATAGTACCTGAGAAAGCTCCCATCAGGCCAGAGTCAATCACTTGGGCAGGGCTGGTCTGGGAGCCCAGAGGATCTGAATAACTTGCCATGGAGGCTAAGAGGGAGGAAATATGGGAGAAAGGAGGGGAAGGGAGTGAGAAGGAGAGATAGTATGGGGGAGGAAGAATAAGAGCGAGAAAGGGGGAAAGTGAGAGGGGAAAAGAGGGAGAGAAGAAGTGGGGGAGAGAAGGGAGACAGAAGGAGGGGCCGACAAAGGAAAGGAAGGAAAGGAAGCAGAAAGATGAGGAGGAGGAGGAAAGGGGAAGGGGAGGGATGAAGGAAGGAAGCAAGGATGGAGTAGTTAGCAATTTAGAATGAACAAAGAGGAAAACCAGCCAACAAGAAAGAGAGACAGAGAGAGAAGGAAGGAGTAGTAATGGAGTCGATACTTCCACACGGTTTAGCTTTCAAATTTGGTGCTTTGAAACTTTGGAAATTTTCCATTTGATTTCATTTAGAATTCCTGCTATAGTTAAAATAGTCAGGATGTTGTAATTAGATACAAAAAGTAACATTATTTTGGTCCCTAATCCTAAAAGTTATCATGATATGTAGTCAAATAATAACCAGGATTATCATTTCAGCCGTAACCGGTGCACCACATAGTTGATACTCATGTGAACTCAAAAGCAGCCAATCAGAAACACTCATCACCTCAGCAGCCCACCAGGCTGCTCTTTGATCTCACGCCAGCAATCATTTTGTCAGTTGGGGTGTTTTGTTTTTCTCGGGCAGATGCCCCGTGTTAGATCGCATCTCTTCACCGTCGTACCTGCTAGGTAATCTGTAGCCGAGGCCTGCTGGTCGAGCGAGCGTGGCCGCACCTCTCCCTGTGGCTCTGGGCGCGTCGCTGATATCTGTCCCCCCGCTGTCAGCTTACAACCTGCAGTGGTGGCAACGTGGATCATCGAACATTAGTTCCACCCTCGACGCCTTACTGCACACACATAATGTAATGACCCACGGCTTTGAAATCACACGTGTAGTATATACAAACAAACGCAAAGACGCGCACAAACGCAAACTACTCGCAGAATCACACGCGCACAAACGCGCACGTACGCACGCACGTGCACGGACACACTCACACGTGCTCACCTGCCGAATTTCCCCCTAAAAGCAGATATCCCAGTCCCATACAACACAACATTCAGTGCTGTTTGCTATGTGCTGCTCTGTGCCTCTTGTCTCTGTCTGTCTCCACTGCAGCCTCAGCTGGCTCTGAGCTACTAACACTGTGAACCCTCACACACACACACACACACACACACACACACACACACACAAGACACACAAAGACACACAAGCACACACACAAGTATGCGATCACAGTCGGGGAGTCTGGGTTGGTATGACGTTTCACTGTCTGTCTGGTTCAGGTCCTGGGCCCCGCCAGCTAGTGCCTCCCCTCGCCTCCCCCGCCCTGCCTGCCCTCCTCCTCCTCCTCCCCTCTCCTCCTCCTCCTCCTCCCCCCTCGCTACTCCTGTAGTCACCCTTCAACTCTTGTCCCACTCACCAACCAGAGGTCCTGACTGGGGCGCGTAGGCCTGATTTAACGTGGCTGTTTGGGTTTGCTTGTGTCGGAGGGAGGGAGGGAAAGAGGCAGAGAGGAATTGGAGAAAGAGGGAGGACGCAAGACAGAGAGGGAGAGGGGGGCAGGGGAGTGGGGGAGGAAATGGAGGAAAAGACGAGGAATGGATAAAGAGGAAGGTAGCGAGACAGAGTAATGGAAGGGGGGGAAAGGGGGAGGGATTGGAGGAAAGGAAAGAGAGAGGGGAATGGTGGGAGGGAGGCGCCCATGGAGGCACCCTTCTCAAAAATCAGCCCACCCTTCTCTTCCGAATGTCCCAGCAGCATCCACAGAGGGTGACAGTGAGGCGAACAGACAGGACGCCACCCAAAGTCACAAATGCTTCCACATATCAGACACACACAGGGGCTGGGGTAGTCTGTGCACTCTCTCTCTCTCTCCTCTCCCTCTCCCTCTCTCTCCCTCTCGACAGGACGCAGGAAACTTTCCGTCGGCAGGGTCAACAATTGATTCAAAAACAGTGGTGCAGCAACGCCTGTCCTCACATGTCCCTCTTTGTCTGTGTGTGTCGTCGCGCGTCTCGGGCACTTGTTAACACTCAGCGTGAATTTGTCGCTACACGGGGAGACACGGAAGGTCAAAACAGATGGACTTTCCACATGGCTAAGGTGGCCAAGAAGGAGAGTGCACCTATAAAGCATTGGTTTGTGTGTGTGTGTGTGTTGTTTTCTTCGGCGAAAGCAGTGAAGCAAAAACGTTGCTCAAAAACAAGGGGATGCTTCCCTGTTGTGCTGCGCCGCTGTCCGAGGTGCTGAAATCAGTCTAAGCAGCTTTTATAAAAGGGCATTCAGGGGCAATGGGATGAAAACGCAGCCACGTCTCTCCGCATTTTAACTCTTATTGAATCAGACAAGTTGACTGAGAGCACATTCTTAATCAAAGCAGCGGCCCGGGGGGTTGCAGGGGGCAAAGGGAGGGCTAAAACATACACAACCTCAAAGCTGGGAGCTATCCACCAGGCAAACATCCCTCCAAGAAAAGGTCTCTCAACACCTGGTCAGGAAGGAGGTCTATTTTACGAGCACTTCCCTGGACAGGTAAAGAAACTATCAGCAGTTCCTTTCCTTCAACTACGCTTGAGCTTGACATCTGAACCAGACGGGAACCGAATGGACCCATCAGAACGAGTTTCTTGTCTTATTACTCAGGTTTGGATCGGGGTGGTGAGAAATACTCTTGATTTGTGAAATGTTGGACTTGCACAGTCTGGTTTGCACACACAAAATCATAAATATATATATTGTTTTAATATTATATTTTATTTTAACTTAGATGCAGTTCTTGCTACATGTTCCACTTCAGGTTCAGTTCAGGCCAAGCGGGAAATTTTCAGGCTGGAATTAAGGTCTGATCTACATACTGCACTGTGTTTAATGTACCCTGTGATTAACTGTTCAGCTTGCAGTAGACGGGGGAGTAAGGACAACTAAGATGCCCCCAGTGTGTGTGTGTGTGTGTGTGTGGGTGTGCGTGTGTGTGCGTGTGCGTGTGCGTTTTTCTGGAACATGCACCCCATGAACGGTCTGTAGTGGGTGACTCAGCAGTGCCCAGCAGGTACCTGATTACAGTGTCATCAGTCATCACGACCACGTGACCTTTGACACTTGTCTCCTTACAGACCAGCCAACAGATAAACAGGCTTTTAAAGCATTACCTAACTTTGGTGAAGCATTTTCACTTACTCTATATGTATTCTTAATGGCCAACCTGCAACTACATAGAAGCTGATTTTTATTTGGCCCCTATGATGCAGCGATTCAAAGAAAATCTGATCTTCTTCTTTGAGTGAATTTTGCCAAATTACATAAGAGCAGCCACTGAGGGTTTGCTGACCTCAGTATGAGGATAAAGTTTGGAGACACAGACTGGAGCTATCAGTCTGACGGATGAACTGCACTGTCTGAGAGGCTTCTGAGGACGCACACACACACAAAACACACACACAGATGCACTAATGTGGACGCACACACCCACATGCACTGACACGCACATAAGCGTGCGAGTGCAGAGGACGCACGGACGCACACAAAGACACACACTCTCACACTGACAGAAACACACTCGCACACCGAAACAGACACACACACACACACACACACACACACACTTGGAGAATGACAGAAAGATGGCAACCAGACAAGCAGACAGACCCCCCCGGTTGGTGGACACTTGGCTGACCTGACAGGATAAATATAGCATAGACTGAACACACACTCAGACGCACGCACAGACGCATGCACAGACACACACAGACACACACACACACACACACACACACACACCCTAATCCGACTCATGCACAGACAAGTTCTGGGTGTAGTGCTGGAGGAGGGTTTGCCTCGGCTCAGGGGGTATTGGGGACAGAATCAGGATGAAGAGGTGGTGCAGCGGTCAGTGGAGGAGTGCTGCCAATCAAACTGAACTGATGTTAGCAGCTTACAACATCTGCACCATCTGAAATACAACTCAGGCCGCAGTCACACTTGTTTCAATAAGATGTTCAGCATCTGATCGCACCGGGATGCAATAAATGACAAGTCTGGACGCACAAAAATTGGGTCTTGCTAACACTGCTATCGGATTATCAGATGCAGAGTAGACGTGATGACTTGAATTGAAATGTAGCTTTTAAACAACATTTTGAATTACAGTCCAAGTCCTGACTGAACACGCATCAGATGGTGGTGCGTTCCCAGCAGGAAGCAGAAGCACAAATCAATCCACTGGGCCAAAACCAGCACACACTGAGGAAGGCTCTGTGTATTCTGACCTGGTTATAAAGTGGATGGCATAAGGGAGCATGCAGAAGTGGAGTGGTGCACATAGTAGCTGTCCTGAGCAGATCTATGTATGCAGCTGCATCAGAATGGAGGTGCAGAAAGCCGGTGTCTACATGCTGAATACACTGAATTGCAGGCGTGTGTGTGTGTGTGTGTCAGTTTGTGGAAAATGTTCTATTCATACTGTGGGTGTCTGCCCATGCCCTCACCCTCCCTTAGCACCACTACTACAACCAAATAAAAGGCCGCTGGTTGGGGACCCCTGCTGTGAAGCATCACAGAAAACACAAACAGAGCAAAGACAAACAAGAGGAAGAAGAGGAAGGAAAAGAAGAACAGTATAATCTGTGGACTTTTTGCCTGGAGTTTCATCCCTCTCTCACCCCATTTCTTTGTCAGTCTTTCCCCTACTCTCTTTCTCAATCACTTTTTCCATCTCTCTCTCTCTCTCCCTCACTCTCACTCTAGCACTGTACGGCACTGTCTGACCCAAATTATTATTGCTGCTGCTATGGTTTTAGAGAACCACTGTGTGTGTGTGTGTGTGTGTGTGTGTGTGTGTGTGTGTGTGTGTGTGTGTGTGTGTGTGTGTGTGTGTGTGTGTGTGTGTGTGTGTGTGTGTGTGTGTGTGTGCATACTATATTTATCTCATCATGGTTCAGCAGAAGGGCCCCTATCTTCAGGCTAGTCCAGCTGGAAGGCTGTCTGTGGTCTGAGTGGTGTGTGTGTGTGTTTGTGCGTGTGCGCGTGCGTGTGTGTGTGAGAGAGAGAGACAGAGAAAGAGGGAGAGACCTACGCTGCAACAGTGTCGCTAACGCCAATTAAAACTGGCCAACCATTGAAATAGATATTGAAAAGGTAACTGTGAGATTCAGGAAATACAGTATGACATGTAACACAGGTGTATATGACATGATGAGTACTGAGACTCTAAACCAAATTAGAAAATCTTTTATCCCTGCACTTTAAAGACCCTAAATCTGTACATTAGTCAAGAGCCTCCAGCTCAGTAGCGGCAGCTCTACTGACATGATATCCAGAGCTCGACTGGGCTAGGCGAGGCTGTTCTGGACTGGGTCAAGTCTCTCTGAGCCCAACCTCTCCCCGCCCCCTCTGCACCAGTCTCAGCTGCGCTAGCTGGGATAGACGATCCACACTGGCTGGGTCGGGGCCACCACAGGACCAGAGGCAAAAAGCAAAAGGGACACATTGCTAGTTCAGTGGCGAGACCAGACCTTCACCAGCGGGAGCTCTTAGTGTGTTACGGTGACCTCTCTGACGTAGAAGCTAACATCATTAAACATCGCTGGTCTAACCGTGTACCTTTTCAGTCTGGGAGACAAATGACACATGCAGAGACTCCTCCTTCAACCTTCTTGGCTAGTGAAAAGCTCTATTGCCTCTATTGTGAAGTGAGGGCCTTCAGGAGATGAGGCCACGCCCTAGTCTGGATCCAGGTCAGGTTCTTCATTACTAGTTGACAACTCTCTCTTTAGAATTGGTCCCAATACAAATTAAATTAAATAATTACAGATTTTTTTAACAAATAAAATATCTATGTAATATCTAAATCTATGTAAAATTGCCAAAGGAACATTACCAACCCTGGGCTGTCAATTCATTACAATAACAGCTTAACTGCATGTAAGCTTAATACCAAAACTGCTGTTTTTTTCAATGTATTTCTATCCCAGATTCAGCATGTTGCCCTGTGGCTTGATTTACCAAAACTGTCTAATCTGGGATGAGCCGGCAGGATAGGCTGAACAAACTCCTCCAGCTGACCTCCAGCTGACCCTAGCTGTCCCTGTCCCTCTGCCCCCATCTCAGCTGCTCAAGCCGGGACAGACACTCTGGACTGGCTGGGTCAGGGCCACCACAGCACCATAGGCAAAGAATGACGGTTCACTGAAAGGACACAACAGCTTCCTTCACTCTCCTCTCTTACCTGCCGTTGTCCACTGGGCACTATCTAATCAAAGAATGTGATTAAAAGTTTTTAAAAAGCAGGAATTTGCTTTTTGTAGACTTGATTTTGTTCCCTTTTCTGCCTTGTAGAGATATGGAGATGGTATTATGAGTCAAAGGACTCCAACAGACCGTCACAAGTTAACAAGCTGTACAGAGTAAACACACCACCGATATAACAGTGAACACCTCACTGCGTTCCTCCTTATGATATCTCGGGTCTGAAGCGTTGGCCCATGTAATCTAGCATCCCTTCAGGCTTTCCTACCCACTTACTTCTCAGCCTGTGCAATATCTGGACTCTTCACCTGGAGGTATGCAGGGATATGATCTGTTATTATCGAGGATCAAAGCTCAGCCTAGATCAATTCGCTCCAGCCAGGACAACCCCTGCCGCAACTGCTGGGACACGAATGGACTTTACTTTCAAGTGAACATCAAAACCCACATGTAAGGATGTAAACCTTCTCATCCTCAGTAACTCAGTTTCATTGATAGCTGTACATGGTTAGCATCGCCCCGCGCGATTTCCCTTCACTGAGCGGATTACGGCTGAGTATTCTATCATTTGGACGGCTTAAAATCATCCAAAACACAAACAAAATCCCTGTGAAATAAGTTAATTCAGGTCAGGCTGGAACCAATTTGACCATCTACTGGTAATATGAAGACAAAACCAGTGCACTGTGAAGGGTTAAACTTCTTCATGCTGGATTTGGAGACTCTGAGCAAAGTATTGTAGAGAGGGTGCGGTGCTTCTTGACTGTAGGTGAGATATTTAGGAAACGATTATGGGTATAGTGACTCCTCAAAGATGCTGGTATTTCGACATCAATACATTTTGATGTTTCCAGAGTTTCTGGCAATGAAAGATGGTGGAAGGAGTGAAAGGCTGTTGGAGAAATCACTTCCAGCATGTTGTGGACGCACGCAGACTTTATTTGCACTTCACGGTACACAGACCTTGACCAGCCTTGGTCTCCGTCTTCAGGCCATCTACTCAATACAACTATCTACACTACGATAACTCTGTTGGCAGATACTGTCCAGGTTTTTACCCCTGGATTACAGATCTGTCCTTTAATTAAAGCAGAGTAGGTTGGACTGCTGTGTAGGACAGAGGAGACGAGGCTGCCAGGGGGTGTGAAGTCAAGGAGCTAACGCAGTGAAGGGACTAATGCAGTGTGCGAGAGGGTTATGTGCATTGACAGGCAGTAGAAGCAAGGTGCATGGGAAGTGACAACACCGCTGTAGTGTGTGTGTGTGAAGTGTGAAGCAGGTGGCTGATCGGTCCTGCAGGTGTCCTACCACACACACACACACACACCTTGTGTACTTTCTCTTCTCCCTCCATTCTCCATTCCTTTTTTTCAACATTCAAGGCAGTTATGTCAATGTATCTCCCACACCTCCTCCTCCTAGCCTGAAAACAACCCTGTGTCTGTCTGTCTGTCTGTCTGGACAGAGGAAAAAAAGATTGAGGCAAACCCTCCTTGGCTATGCTAAATCTCTTCCAAGCTTCTCTTGACCTTCGTCACGTCAATGTTTATTAGTTTTTTTCGGCGAGATTGAGGAGTTACAGGGAAGGATTTGGACTATCCTCTATATTTTGTTTCCTCCAATTTCCACTTTTGACTGTCGCGCTTTAAACTGTACACTCTTCATTGTCGTGGGTTTCAAAATCATGCTACTGAGCTGCATGTAGTTCCCACCAGAAATCAACAGTTGCAGCGAACACACGTGCACGCTTCAAAGTGCAGAGCAGAGAATTAGGATGCAGAAGCTCGACTTGTCCCCCGTTTGACATGTCCCCCCTCCGCAGCGCTTCAACTCGGAAGATCAACGGCACGCCGAATCACTCCTGTGCGTCTAAAGCTCCGATTTAGATTCAAGAACACTGAACACAAACGGTTTCTCAAACGCTTGCACGTGCACACACACACTACATACTGACACGAGCACGTGCACAAATGCAGATAAGAATAAAGAGGAAGAGGAAGACATGCACACACACAAAACATTCTGACACACACACATGAATGCACACACATGTACATGAGGATACGCAGGAAGACACGTACATGCACGTGCACACACACATCTTCACATATGGGGAAATGGCAGGACAGATGAAAAGCTTTCTGCCTACAGAGCAGACGTCGGTGAAGGAGGACTTATGCTTCTTCCAAGCTCTGGGATTAAAGTCCCATCATGAATATGTAGAGGAGATTTATCCACCACTTCTACCAAATCACTTCCTCTTGTGAAACAGGACGACGGTGGGAGTTCATCAAACACAAAGACGGTGACGTGCTCAACTAAAAGAAAGAATTACGGTGTTTTAATCAAATTTAAAAAAAAGAAGGTGAGACAATTTCACGCGGGGGATTGGGATATTTTACGGGGCATTTTCAAGAGTTTGGCTGGGTCCCAGGTCAGGACACGTCCTGTCTGCATCAGCTGTCGAAAGAACTGAACACACGAGGGTTTCTTCGCAGGATGCTGTCCACTGTATGTAACAGCTGACGGTCCTAAAACATGACCAGACAAATAAATACCTCCTGGACTAAACAGCTCTACTGAAGCAGCTGTAGTTTTGTAATGGTCTTCCTCGTGTAAATCGTCACCACATTCAAACATTTCCTCCCCCTTTCCTTCCCTGAGCACAAGCTGTACAGTACGTCATAGATTCATAATGTATAAAGCATAATGTGGCACCGGCGGGAGTTGAGGACCCTCCGATGTTGCATCTCTGGGGGCGGAAGCACAGCATGTACTAGTGTGGAGGTCTACCTACGCACGTAACTCCCCCCCCCCCCCCGCCCTCTCACGTTTATATAGGAGTACAGCTGGAAGGGGTGAGTCTCTGGGGGGAGGGGGGTTGGGATGGGATTGATGTATGTGTGTGTGTGTGTGGGGTGTGTACACTCTGAAAGGGACAGGACGATCCCTCCGCTGTCCCTCTGCCTCGCTTGGAAAAGCACATCTGCAGAAAAGGAGGAGTTATTCAATAGATCTCTCCCTCTTTCTCACTCTACATTTCCAAGACTACAACTCTTTAAGTAGGGCAGCCTGCCCCATATAGTTGCGCACACACACACACACGCACGCACACACACACACACACACACAGATACACACCGGAGATTGGACGGGTCAGGTTGATCTCTAGAGGATACAGTATAGATGGTACAGCGTGAGCAGAGCAACAACTCCAGCTACTCTGCTGAGAGAGGACTTTTCCACAAGGGCATGTGGAGTTGAAGGGGAATGTAATGCTACAATTTCTAGGCGTGGTAGGTTTTGAGTTTAGGTGGGGTTCATGCAATGCAGCATAAAGGAAACTGTACTAGCAGATGAGTTTCTCTCATGCTGCTCTCTCCATCTCCTCAGTGCTTCCTTAAATGTAGCTCCTTGAAGGTTTAGAAGAATCTGGCGTTCGTCAGACGGAACGTTTTTGGGTTAAAAGCTCTAAATATGCTGGATTTAGATATTTATACCTCTTTAAAGAAGGCAGAATTCCCTTTATTTTCTATCCTATGTGGTTTTAAGCCGTACTGAGAAGGCCAAACGATTACTGGGCTCTCTCTGCTCGCTTTCCCTAAAAGGAAAGGGTAATAAAAAAATGTTTTGTAACCAAAGAAACACATTTTCAGAAGGCTTCTGTCTCGGCAATAGAAAATAATTTCCCTGCAGCACACGGTAATCTCTAATCTTTACACCGTACTAAAAGCCACCGCCTCCAAAGGTTACAGCCAGAATGACTAAGAGTCTCGTCTTCTTGGAAGCCACTGAGAAAGGATATAAGAACATCTGAAAAAGGGAAATAACAGAGCACATAATATATAAGACCAAGAGGGAAAAAATAGGAGAGAACAAAAAGAGGAAAAGAAAGCAGCAATTACAGATTAGACGACAGGTTTAGCTCAGGTTTGTTAGAAAAAAGAACGAGAAGCCCAAAACCATGTAAGTGTGTGTTATATGGGTTTATTAGCACAAAGTGCAGAAGGACAAACAGACAGGCAGGTCTATAAAAAGGACACTCAGAGAAAAATACCATTTGGACTGACAGCTGGAACAAGCACATAAAAGAGGCTGAGAATCAGATTTTTTACCCTTTTGTGGCACAAATTTGATCAAAACATGAATCTAACTCTTATTCTAATTCTAGTATCAATTGGTGTTTTTTGGGTGGCATAGTGGGTAGTGAGTGAGTAGGGAGACTGTGCTTGAACTGGAGGGCCCAGGTTCAAGACCCTATGTTGCTGAAGTGAAAGTGAAGGCAGTGAATCCCTAACACACGACAATGACCTCTGACCTCCCTGTGGGGGAGTGGGGGGTTCCCCGAAGGGATCAACAAAGTATAGCAATATTATCATCATGTCCCAGTTTAGCCAGAGAAGATCAGATGTGTACGCCACAAAGAGTTAAGAATCAAAAGTTCTGTGCCTGTGCAAATGCAGCCATAGACAGAGGGAACGTAAATCAAGTCAAACCTCAGTCATAGCCGTACCTTGACCTGGCCAATAACTTCATGCAAATAAAATCCTTCATTTGTCCATTAATTGAAATGTGAGAAATGGCTCGTTAGCATCGTTAGCATGCCGCAGAAACTCACTGAAACCAATGGATGCTTCCTGCAAGTTCAGGGATGCTAACAAGTCATCTTTCAGTAAACTGGAATCTATTAGATAAATGAAGATACAGCATAGCAACAAGCACACAGGACTGACAATCAGTAAATAAGTAATCAAGTAAATAAGATTGACATCAGAGATGCTGAGAAACATGTGCAGTGGAGGCAACAGCAAATTACCCGTCACATTTATTTAACACAGTGAAAGTGAACAAAAGACAGCTGAAGAACTTGCGGGACATCTCTTACATTCTTTACATCAATGATTGCTCACAGAATTCCTGCAGTATATCTTTGATTCTCTATCCATTTGATTAGCAATAGACTGGAGAAAGGTGCAGAACAGAAAGAGTCCAGGCAGGTCACAGGTCAGGAGGGGGGGGTTGAAGTGTTAAAAAGCATTGCATTAAAACCAGTAGTCAGGTTTTGACAGAGACACACGTAGTCCTGGGTGGCGGAGTACGTGTCTATGTGTGTGTTTATATGCGTGTGTGCGCGCACATTGGGTGTTGAAGGATCAGGCTTGCAGCGTTGGCAATGCACTTTGAAAGGATTCAGACAGTGCCGGCAATGACAGGGGGACAAGGGCTGGCGGTGTCATGGTGTGCGTGTCTGAGGACATGAAGTTATGAACGTTATACTGTCTGCCTCAGTGAGAGTGAGAAAGAGAGAGGGTTTTGTAAAAGTGTTAAAGTATTCTTGGTATTATTGTGTGCATGTGTGAATTTTAAAATAACTGTAACGCTAATAAAACCTTTCTGATTGTCATTTTGGAGACGAGGGGAAACAGAGACACACATTTTGGGCAGGAGAAAGGGAATACCGAAAAACAAATTGAATTTCAATCCTGTCCTAGTGGGTGATGAAAAGGTGTGTGTGGAGAAGCGACGTCTAGCCACTGTGTGTCAGAGAAACACTGTTTGTCCAGCTGAGTGAATCACAGTGTGCCGACGCTTTATTTGGAGGAACAGCATGTGCTGAAGTCTGGGTGGCGTGACATTTTGAATCGGTGTGTGTGTGTGTGCTTGTGTTTTGTCATGAGTGGAAGTAATGTGATCTCTCATCCTCAACCTCACACTTTCTCCTTCGCATCGGATCAAGGGAGTCATGGATGGGAGGAGGGGGAGCTTAGATTCATAGATTCATGGTGTGTGTGTGTGTGTGTGTGTGTATCGCACTAGGGAGAGGGAAGAGGTGCAGAGAAGCGGAAGCACAGCTGATTGACAGTCGGCATGGTGATGGAGGCGGGTTCTAGTCCTCTGAAGCATGGGGATTGGGAGAGGAGGAAAGAGCAGTGGGGAAGGAGGGTAGAGGAGGAGAAGGATGGAGAGTAGAGGAGGAGAGAGAGCGGTGTCACGTGGACAGGAAAGAGGAGAGAAGAGAAACATGAAATGAGTACATCAACAAAAGAAGGTGTGTTAGGAAAGAGAAGAGGAAGATGGATGGAAAGAAGAGGGTAGATAGATGGAGACATGAAGAGAGAGCAAGAAAGAGAGGAGAGTATGGATAGAAAGGAGATTGTCGTGATTGTTGAGTGTCAGAAAGGGAAAAAAAGGGTGGAAGGAGGGGATAAGGGAGGAAGAGGAAGAGAGCAGATTAGTAAAGCTGTTACAAAAACCACTACAACACATCTATCAATGTCTGGGCAAAACACTGCTGGAATACATTTCAAATGCTTGACATGAGAAGCGCTTGATTGGTCTCACCCTGAAGACAATGTGTCCAGTTTTGAGGTTGCCTCAGTGTCTGGCGAGATAAAACAAGCGCACCTTGGACAGGCCAACTATTTGAAAAGATGTTCTATCACTCTATACTTTGCGTAACTGTGAAGTAGCGGCATGCATGGCAAGGTATCATGCAGCATCTCAAAAACACACACACACACACACACACATCTGCATTTGTTCTGTCAGGATTCAGCTTACGTTCTCAATTCTCTGACCCAGTTACTACTTATACCGCCTGCGGCCTCTCTCTGGGGTCTCGTGGAATAACAATGATGAATGGATCCAATGCACCTAGACAAGGCCAGATGCTCCGTCTACTAAAGCAGAGCCACTGCTAACAACACTATCCCAGTCTAGTCCACTACAAAGGACATATATACACACGCACATTGGCCTTACATTGTTCTCCTGGACTCATTACTGCCACACTATAACGCCTTGTATACAATTTGGAGAGAGATGTAAAAAGGAGATTCAGAGATCCAGGAACTATAGAAGAACTGGCATACAGTTTCTGAGATCCCTGGAAGTTGTACCATGCACTGAAAAACTACTATTTGTGTATGTATCAGTACTGTATTGTCAAGTCCAGCAAATTCTTGAAGCAATTTGAAATGTGAAATAAATAAATGATGACTTAGTCACACCGTTGGGGTATACACACCAAATCCATCCCCACCATTGCTTCAAATCATCTCAATGGACCACATACATGAAGATGGCAGCTTGCTGATTGGACAACAGTGATTGGACAAGGCATTACTCTTGGAAACGTTCAGTAAAAGTTGGAATGATATTCACACAGGAGGCTTCAATCCAGGGCATGAATTGAAGCCCTGCTGCCATCTTTTTGCAACTGGTCCGTTGTTGGCATCGTGCCATGCTGAGCGGACACTGCCAAGGTAATGCCAGCATGCTTGACGGCCAAAGACTTCCGCTATCAAAGAAGAGCGCATGCACGTATTCAGGCTGTGGTCAATTCACTTTCAACACAGGAAGTGGGCTTTGATTACAGTCCAAAAAAACTTCAAACATGTTGCTTTTATTCTAGTTTTTTAGATAGATGACTGAATTTTATGTCAGTCACTAAGTTGCTCTAGATCTCTCTGGCCTATAACACACACACGCACAGAATAATTATTAGTACTTTTTGACAGGATTTGAAGGTGAACTGACTCCAACCGTGGTACATGATTACGTATGGGAGGTGATATGTGCAGTTGTGAGAAGTTTGTGTTGTCAGTGGGGCGGACTCCCCATACAGATTCACCTCCCCATGCAAAATCCTCTTTCTGCCATGACAGACACAACACCTCTGAGCCTTGAGACGGGAGCGCTGGGTGATGATGATGACACCAACAGTAAAAACCAAGGAACAGGAGAAGTACGCCGAAGCAGAGACCGGATGGAAAATTAACGTGAGAGCTAATTTCTAAAAATGAAGCGCACATAGAAACAAAAAACACACACACATATACACACACACACACACACACACACACGAGGAGTTCCCCTCTCAGTCTATTCCAGTATGAGCAGACAGCCGGAGGGGAAGAGAGAGAGTATAGCCATAATTAACATTGCGCGCTACAGAGATGCATCACCATTCTCCAGCCTAATCACCTCCCCGTAGTATTACTGGCTAAAGAAGCTCCAGTCTCATAACACTGAGATAACATTACAACCATCTATTCACAATGTAGGTTACAATAGGATTGGGACGTAGGCAACTGAGTTCCAATGGGCTTGTTGTTATCCCGTTTAAAAAGGACTTCCATAGATGCAATCAGGGCAGCAGTTTCAGAAAAAAAGCCATCTAGATTTGTTGTCATATCCGTGCAATGGTTTATGCAGAGGAACTATTCTGGTTGAAAACTGTGTTTGCACTGAGGATTGCAATATGCTGCACTGTTTATATCTTGAGCTGAAGCAAATGCAGCATTTGTTGATCAGGCAATGAAGC
The DNA here is from genome assembly GCA_034670385.1 of Hoplostethus mediterraneus. Classification (NCBI taxonomy): domain Eukaryota; kingdom Metazoa; phylum Chordata; class Actinopteri; order Trachichthyiformes; family Trachichthyidae; genus Hoplostethus; species Hoplostethus mediterraneus. Next base: position 1,437,911 of record JAXDDW010000031.1, read on the forward strand.
ACTGAATCTCAAACGTTCAGAGAGTTAACAAATCCATTTAGGGTTCAGCAGGAGTCTCTACTGTCTCCTTGTTTGGGTGAAAACATGTGGGCTGGACACTGATCTATCCAAAAGTCAATTACAACCAGGCTCTACCGCTAACAGGAAAGCATGTAGTTTGTCAAGGCAAAGTCCTTCTCAGTGTACTGGTTGAAGCAAACCAAAAAATGCAGGAGGTGGTGGTGTGAGTGCAAACTTGAAGGAGCTGTAAGCAATTTTTTTTTTTAATACTTCATGTCCCTTATCATTACTTCCTAGCCCAGTTTTCTCCGGTTGAAGTCCCCAGTGGGCACGATTCAGAGGAAATGAGCCTTACTCAAGAGCAGCCGTCTAGATAGAGGACCCTGAACTGATGTTGAGAGCAATAAGAGCAACTCACATCCGACTCTGAAACACCATGGTTGACTAAAGGAATAATGAGGGTACACACGCACACGCACACGCACACGCACACACACACACACACATCCACCAAACTGAAGAGAACTGAGGTGAAGAACAGAAAAGAAGTAAATAAGATTGAAAGGCCATGACTGGTGGATGAGGATGACTAGGCGGCTTCAGCAGACCGACTGAAGACAGAGAGAATTGTGGGTAATCTCTTACCAGGCTTTTGTGCCCCCTGAGCCTCCTGCTCTCCATTCTCCAATGCAGCACCTGCGTCTGCACACACACACACACACACACACAAAAACAAGCAAACACATTACTATCCTTCCAACTGCTAATGGATTGACGAGATAGAAAAATCTAATTGTCTGTATTGATTCATACTATAACAGTTTGTTGTACTGAAATGGAATTCACTGAATTCACTGACCCAGACTGTTCTGTCTCTTATAAGGGCAGCATGCTGGGGTTGTTGGGGTGTGTGTGCGCCCTTAGCGTTGTCTGATGTCCCCTTGTTGACCCCGACCACCACGCCCCCACGCCCCCACCCCCCCTGTATCAGTTTATATTGGTGTAGGCCAGTAACGGGCAGGCAGAGAGCAACAGACGTGACGGGGAGGCAGATATTGGGTGGTGTCGGCCCAGGGTGCCGAAGGAGGCGGCATCGCGTGACATTCGTCTGCTGAATCACCGGACTTTATTTATCTCATATACACAAACAACAACACACGCACACACGCAGACATGCACATGAATGTCACACACAGCCCCAAACACACACATGCATGACTCATTTAAGCCCACACAAATAAACAACAGCACAGGACACAAACAACAAGGATCAAAAACAAGAACGCAGGATTCTCATCACGGACGCATCAGACGCACAGAATTTAAGCATCATCAGGACATCGGCAAAACACACAAACAGACAAAAAGCCACAGTGCTTCCTCTGCATGCAACGCCTGCTGACAGAGAACAATAACTTGCCGACAGCCTCGCCCTGTTGTTTGGCACTCGGCGTGTCAGCATGTCTGCGTTTCACCAAATGCACCCTGTGTGCCACAGTTGATCACTGGCAACACCGCCCCCGGCCCGTCCTGCAGCCGGCTGTCACCGACGACTGCCCACACACAGTCTGACTGTCTGGACCGACACGAAAAGGCCTGAGAGCTGAGTCACTGTCACTTCACTTCATCTGGTTATTAGCTCAGCTGTTTATTTTTATTTATCCATCCATCCATCCATCCATCCATCCATCCATCCATCCATCTATCTACCCGTCTATCTATCTATCCATCTGTGTATCCATCCATCTATCCATTCATCCATCCATCCACCTACCCATCCATCTATCTACCCGTCTATCTATCCATCCATCTATCTATCTATCCTATCTATCCATCTGTGTATCCATCATCTATCCATCCATCCACCTACTCATCTATCTATCCATCCATCTCTCTATCTATCTATCCATCCATCTCTCTATCTATCCATCTGTGTATCCATCTCTCTATCTATCCATCCATCCATCCATCCATCCATCTATCTATCCATCTGTGTATCTATCCATCTATCTACCCATCCATCTGTGTATCCATCCATCTATCCATCCACCTACCCATCCATCCATCCATCTATCCATCCATCTGTGTATCCATCCATCTATCCATTCATCCATCCACCCACCTACCCATCTATATATCTACCCGTCTATCTATCCATCCATCTATCTATCTACCCGTCTGTGTATTCATCCATCTATCTACCCATCTATCTACCCATCTATCTACCCATCTATCTACCCATCTATCTACCCATCTATCTACCCATCTATCTACCCATCTATCCAAAGTGCCTTAAGACTACCATGCATGCATGTATTTTTAGTATGGGTGGCCCCAGTGGGAGTTGAACCCCTAACCCTGGTGGTGTCAGGGCCATGCTCTGTCCATTCAGCTACACAGGACTAGTTTTATCATTAGTGTGCTAATTGAGAGTTGAAAAGGTCCAACCCTGCACACACACACACAGACACACAGACACACACAGACACACACACACACACACACACACACCACTAAACACAGTCCTCGGGGCCCGAGAGCTGACTGGAGTGACACTTTGACAGATCTGGAATGACAACCAGTGTCCTGTACCAGGCTGGGCAACCACGGCGACTGGAGGCAGCAGCAGATCCAAAACGTCAGTCTTTGTATTGTATCACACTGTAGAGCCACTATAGAGTTAGACAGAAGACGTGTCTTAGCAAAAGATCAGATGGTGTGACATCTTCATCCATCAGCTGTTAATATGTCAGGTTGCAATCGGTGGTATGTCAGCGGTTGAAGCAGTGGGTATATGACCCTACCATCCAATATACACACTCAGTGAATGAAAGCATATTTCATTCAGAAATGAAAAAAATTGTTTTGTGTAACACTTGCATATGCCATCTGTTTATGAAAACAGAATCAGAGCCACAGATTGGTACATCTTCTTTTTCTTCTTTTCTCTTTTCCATATGCAGCTAACAGCGGGTGTCACAAAGTCGCCAATACAGGCTTGAGGATATTTCCCAAAATAAAAGAAGAAGAAATGTGACTCCTTCTTCTCTCCATGCACCATGACAAGTGTAAGGGGATACGACATGTGCTTACTATGCCAACCACAGCTGATGACACACATCCAAATCCAAAATGGCATCCAGGGTTCACAACCAGGCTCACAGAGCCAGCTTTTTTTAACCTCTCTTTAACCACGCATGTTGGCCACGCCCACATTCTGTTTTACATGAATGGCCGGGGAGAGTAGTGCCACGGGGAGGGTTACAAGCACTTCCACTGGAGTAGGTGGGGCTTAAGTACCTTGCTCAAGGGCACTTTGACTGTACTTGTTAGAGGGGGGGGGCTTCTTGTTCACTTCTCAAATGTTATCAGCCGGCTGGGACATTCAGTGACCTCTAGTTTTTCTGATCTCCAGGCTACTATCATCCCTGCAGCTGAATGGCACCCCAGCAGATCCAAAATGGCAGCCAGCGCCCAGCAGCGCCTGATGCTATCAGTCAGTTATGGGCAGCTGCTGTTACATGTTGCGTAACAGGGCATCTCATCCCATTCAGGACCCGTTACGCAGATCGAACCAGACGCCGAGGCGCAGTACAAAACAGAACGTCTCCCAGGGAAACCTATGGCAGAGGACTGGTTGAGATTACATGCTGGTGAGAAGCATGTTCAATGGTGGGATTAACTAAGGTATGGGTTACATGGGAGAACATATGGGGTTTCTTTAATCCCAAGGCTAATTTCACATTTCATGAGATATTAGATAATAAGCCTACATGTAAGTATTACAGGTTACGTCCTAACCAGTATTACACACACACTACACACAACACACACACACACACACACACACACACACTCTTTCTCTCATTTTATCATGTAATTGAATCACATAAATGAATGTTCTCTTTCTCCACTTGTCTCTGTGTTTGTCTTTCCTAACATTTCTATCCAGGGCTAAGCCAGGACAAAGGGGAGAAAGGCAGGCAGGAAGTTGTTGATGAGATTACAGCGCCCAGAAAGGTCAAGCTCATTACCTTGGCTGAGTCTTTCTGGACAAGAACTGCCTCTTACTCCGATTCTCTTTCCCCTTCTTTTCCTATCTTTACCTTTCAACCTCTCCCTTCTCTCTGTTACGGTCTTTCTCCCTCATCCTTTCCCCTCTCTCTTTCACTGGGACTGCATTACCCATACTCCCCTAAACCCGCCATCCTATTCTCTCCTGTCGTTGTGTCGTTGTTATAGATAGAAACAGAAGGAAAGGGAAGGACACGAACGTAAAGAAGGGGAAGGCGACTCCCCGTTAACGCCAATGTTAAAATTCATGTTTTCTGTCTCTTCCTGCTGAAGCTGGCAGAACTTTTCCTGTATTCCAATAATACATATCTTTGTCTTGTCCTCTGTTACACTTTCTGTTGTTACTAAACAAATGTGTCTCGTCTTAAACCACTATACTGCTAACTTGCTAACTAGAACCTCACCAAATGTTACTGGATGCTAACGTTAGCTTGTTAGCCATCGTTTTGTTTTTTCTGCCATGACTATGCAATGTAATTCCTGGCCCATTCGCTTTTTGTGACTCTGGATCAAGTCACTTTTTTGACAGTGAGAAAGAGAAAGATATATCGCTGACAACCGATGTATCATGTTATACATTTCACTGAGGCTCAGAGTTAACAGTCTGAATCAGAGGTTACGGAAAAATAGGGAACATAGTCTGTACAGTCCAGTATCTTCACTGCATTACGTCATGATGATTACTATAGGTAGTATATTTATCCCCTGGGATAAATATATCATTCTCACCTGCCCTAGTGCCGTCGTTGTCCAGCAGGGGGATGTAATCCGTCTTGCCAATCGTCTCCCCGACCTGGTCGTCGAAGGGCTCGGCCTCCAGCTGAGCCACAAAGTCCCTCTCTGCCAGGCTCTCCGGGCCCGGCTGGGGAATGCTGTCCGTCAGCGCGTCACTCAGACTCAGGTCTAACTCCGCCATGGCTGCACAGAGACACAAAGAGAGAGAGGAATCAACAACAAGGCAGTGTCGTCACCCCATGAATGATGCAGGCCTCCATTAGGTCAAACCGTAACAAATAGGTCACCTCGTGGGTGTTTAATGGGTGGGACAGGACCAACTCAAGAGGAGCCGTTATTCAGTGGACAGCACGTTTTGAAATTGAATTATTCCCAGATTACAAGACAATCTAAAACAATCTATATCAGGGAAAACCAACAGCTGCCTTCCAACCAATACATCTGCACAAGAATAATGAAAAAGCCTTACTTGCAGTATGTTTTTTTAACCTATAATTGTAAGGACAATGAATAGAGACACAATTAGACTCAATGCTGTCTATTAGTGTGTTGCTGAAGCTCAGGTGCAGCTCCACCAGAGCTAAAATGCTGCTGTCAAGTGGAAAACCTTGTACTTCCAATTTTGGTGATTTTCATGTCTTAAATTCAGTTGAAGGATTACATTTCCTCTATGGGTTGAGAAACGTCCAATAAAGCCCTTAAAGCCGCTTCAAAACCAACTGGATAAAAACACGCATGGTTGTCATGCCGTAAACAAGGCTGCTTTTCTTAGCTGACATTTCGGAGATGCGAGGTTTTCACCAGACAGGAGCGAAGAGGGAGAGGAAGAGACAAAGAGGAGAGAGAGAGGTTGAAAATGGAGAGAAGGAAGGGAAGGAGAGACAGAAAGAGGAAGAAAATGAGGGGTAGAGATGGAGAGGAAGCGGGTGACAGAGAGAGTCAATCTAAGTCCCACGCAATGGCAACACAAAACACAAAGCTGTCTATGTTACAGCCGGTTGCATCACTGTGCCAGACTACCCAACATCCACTAACCAGCCTGATAAACAAAACAACTGAAGTCATTTGTTTTTGGTGACCATAAAGGTTAAAAAATAAACTGATGTGAACCAAATGAATCCAGAGGTGGGGCAGCATAATGACTAAGGAGACTGTCAAGACACTGACCTTTGACCTCCCTGGAGAGGGCAAGAGAAAAGACAATTTCACTATGGGGGATTAATAAAGTATCACATTATTATTATTATTATTATCATCATTATTGTCGGCACACTAAATGTGATGCCTCTTTATACCACAAGGGGGCACAGTTTCTGCTAGGTTTATGCTACACTAGGGATGTTTTGGAGCAACATAGACACATATTCTGTACACTCACACACACTCACACACACACACACTCACACACTCACACACTCACACACTCACACACTCACACACTCACACAGGCTCAGTTGGGAGTCGGACTAACCAATGGCCACCCGGGGAATTTGCCGAGTCATGTTGTGTCATCTTCAAACCATAATGCCAGATTATCTTCCCTGCCAGCAACCTGCCTTTCTCCGCTCAGCCACTCTCTCCGTTTATCTGCTCTCATCTCCGTCTTTCCAGTTCTCCGTGCATTACCTACGTCGCACATTCCCTTTCCGCTCTTCTCTTTAAACTTTCTTATGATCATCTCTTTCCTTTCCCCCTCGTTTCCTCTCCTTTCTTACCTTTTCTCTCCTTTCCAGTACTTTCTTTAGGATTCGCATCAAATCAAACCTGGGATTAGGAATGCAGCCAACCATGCACACGTGCTTGCACAGACACAAGCAGCATAACCTCTGTGGATTGGCTGCCGCTGCACATACCGTTACCTTTTAGGCATTTAGCTGACGCTCTTATCCAGAGCAGCTTACAATGAAGAGAAGGCAGGGGTTTAGTGAGAATCGAACCTGAGACCTTCTAGTTACAGGACAGTCTCTACTAGACCAACCTGCCACTCGCATATACACAAATACAAATCTAGGTACCCTTAACCACAAATTCATTAAATACCAGCAGACAACAAACTTCTGAACTCAGCCCAAATTTCTTCAACTTATAAGAGAAGGTTTGATTCTGAGTTTCAAAAAAGAAAATGTAAAAAAGAATAACGACATCAACCGAGAAGCACCGACTTGGACCTGCTGTACTTCACCCTCTCTCACTCCACTATAGTTACCAATACACTGCATGTAGAGGGGATTAACAGTGGTCTAACTCTGAACATTAAAAAGAGGTTTTTAGTTCTTTGGTCGTGCATCACCTTCCTCAAACAGAAGCAGTGACATAGTAAATACGCCTCCATAGCCCCATCTGCTGGACTATCCATTCACTGTCTAAATAAACTTGGACAGTAAATAAAAAAGGATGACTAAGGTGGTAGATGACAGAGGTAGGTTGAAGTTACCTCACTCCCATCTGGACAAAAGCTTGTGGAGGCTGGAGGTGGAATTAGTGAGATCAATCATATTGTCCGTCAGCTCAACTCATCCCCCCTTCATCCCCTGTCTGTGATGGACAGATGGTCAATTTGTTATTTGGAGGCTTTATAGTGCAATCTACTGTATTAGCCTAGCCAAAATCAGATGCTCTGATCATCCAGTCAGCCAGTCAGTTAATCTGTCTGTCAAACAGTCAGCAGGTCACCTGGACAGACAGACAGGCAGTCAGTCAGTTGATCAGTCAGTCAATCACCTGGTCAGTCAATCAGATGGGCAATATTTATCAAACTACTAACAACATTCAGTAGGTCTATACAATAAGGAGGCCAATACACCGCGGTCCATTTAGTGAACATGTCTTTAAGTCATTGTTCAACTGCTTTAAAACTAAGTTACCAAATCTGTGAGAATAAACTATAACTAGGGCTACTCCTTACATGCCTGTTTGCCAGTGTATCAGCAGTGTAAATGAGCCCCCCAGTGTAGAGGCCAGGGTGTGTCACAGGATGACGACTGCCTACCACCTCAACCACAAAGCCATGTTGGTCAGAAACACTGCCCCAGTTTCCATATATAAACCAACATCCTCTGTGTGTGTGTGTGTGTGTGTGTGTGTGTGTGTGTGTGTGTGTGTGTGTGTGTGTGTGTGTGTGTGTGTGTGTGTGGGGTGTAGCAGGGTGATCCATGCCGTCACATCTACCAACTTGACTCAGTTCAACACGGGTCTCGTCCTAGCACAGCCATTTTCAAGCAAAACTTAAACAGAGATGATCTCGCTTTCTCCCGGATGTCTTGAACTATGGATCGCGGGTCTATTTCTAGTGGGGGCCCCCACATGACCACAAGAGCACCACTACCTTTTCATTAGTCTGGGTCGCAGGGTGGAACAGACTTCACTCTATTTGGGACGCGCTGAAGAGTCGACAAGGGTTTTTAGACCAAGCAGAGTTGCTGTAGTACGAGCTGAGCTTATGACATTCGCCTCATGGATACGGCTTTGGTGTGGCCACTCGGAAATAATCTTGACTCAACAAAGGAAGGAAATCCAGGGAAAAGGCAGTTTCTATTGTGCTGTCTGCCCAACAAAATGTTCTATTGTGCGTGTATGTGTGTATCTGCCTGACTTAGACCGTGCATGTGTGTTTGTGCGTGTGCAAGCCTGTGTGTGTCTATGTGTGTGGTCATGGGTGGGTGGGAGAGTGTCCTCTGGCTGCCAAAAAGCAGCAGTTAAGGTTAAGCCCTCTTTTAATCTGCTCTCACACACCACCATTGTATGTAAACAAACATGCAGAGACCGTGCACTAAGACATGTACACGCAGAGATGAGGAGGGGCAGCAAAATACCCTGACAGTTCACTATAAGGTAGATGCAGGCCCGCCACTAGTCCTGTCATTTATATGTTGCTGTTTCTTTGCTACACGTGCAGCAAAATATCTGAAAAAGCAATTCTGGAGGAATAAATGATGAATTTCCAGTGTGATGAGATCATCGTCTAGTCATTTATTATCGCTCCTATTAAGCACTCAATTGATGAAGTGAAAAAAAAAAGAAAGTCATACTTCTGATGTAAGAGCTATAATCCACACCCATAAGCTTTAACCCTGGCAGCACACCAGTGCGGTTCCTGTAGCGGTTGTCAGTGATGCATGACGTAACACACGAGAACGAATCCCAAAAATCACTCAAGTTGATTCCAACTCTTCTCTGCGTGATCAATACAATGCAAGATCATGTAATGTGATGCTTTATTGATCCCTGGAGCTGGTAGGGATTCAGTGTCTTGCTCAAGGACACTTCAGCGGGGTGGTTCCTCCCTGACACGGGTAATCGAACGATTTGAATGCTGTCTTCCAACACACTGCACCTGCCTTGCTGCCATTTGTGGTTCTTTAGTGGGAAGGGACTGGGTTTACAAAGAGAGAAACAATCCAAACTCTGCATGACTTCCTTGGTTAAACATTGAAAAGCCATCACCTCTGGGTCACGCCGGATTAAAGATAAGACTTTTTCTCTACATGAATCATTAATCTTTAAATCATTTCAGAGCTCAACCCCCAAAATCCTACAGAAAACACATTCTACACTGTGATCTTAATGCCCCAACCAGCATGGCAGGCAGAGGTTGTGACTTGAAGAGGTCGACCAGTGACGGAAGATCGCTGGTTTGAGGGAAGGTGGATTGCAGCTACAAGTTTGAAACTGGAGACGGGGTGACTGCTGCTGCACCTCACATCAACTGTGCTGCTGAGCAAGGCACTGAAGCCATAACTGCTCCGGAGGATGAGTGATTACCTCAGAGGAATATGTGAACAGACAAATGCCATTTCCCTCGTGTAACAGTAATAGACAAGTGAGAGGTTCAGCACGCACTACAAGAGCGTGAGATCATCTCCCCGAAGAGTCGCTATCATACGCGAAATGATAACCTCATGCTGCTGGGAAGCTGGGACGGAGGACTCTGCTGTTGGGAGACTTTAACCAATCCAGACAGCACGACCCCAAAATATGCAATTTTAATGTCAATATTTGCCTGCCTCCAGTTACACAGACTCTATTTCTTTCAGGGTTTGGGCAGTGCACGTCCTGGCCGACTGGAACTGTCCACTGTCCAAGGACGATGTGGCTGTAAAACAACTGTAAGGCAGTTTAATATCCCTACATTACCCCTACATGGACCTATGATTATGAGAGGTCACATGGGCAGAGAGCTGAGGAATACGCCGACCTCACTGGCGTCTGGGGAGCTGTGAAGTCAGTAATGGCTGGGCAGTGGGTGGGATCCGTTCAGTGGAAAGCGGGATTTAAAAAAAAAAAAAAAATGAATCAGGGAAGGAGATCTATAGGGTGGACCGCAAGTTTCGTTACACGATTTAAAGTCTAGAAAAGAATAAAACAGAATAAAATAGAACATGATATTGGGCTTTCTACTCATTTCTACTCCACACTAATGAAAGGGATAATGAGAGATAATATTAGAATAGAAAAATCAGCCAACTATCCATAACAAGCTGAAAGAACTGAAATATATCTATCAGGCAAAACATCTGCCAATTATTTCTGCCTATTTTTGCTTGTAATTTGAGTTTTTTTGAGACAAAAGACAACAAAGACATTTCTACTGGAGACGGGAGCTTTGTCTCCGGCCACGACCCTGAAAGGATTTGTGACGCAGGCCCGAAGTAGCCTAGCTGTCATCGGAAAACAAAAGGAGAAAAAAAATCAACAGTTTCTTTTCTCACAAGTCTTGACAGCTCTTGTACAGTGAACAATTATTAGATCAGAGAAATAAAGAACATACATGCTGAAGACAAGCCAAGACAAAAAGAGGGCATGTGTTTGATTATATTGATTATGACACTCACAATGAATTTGAACATATCCTTATGCAACTGGTGCATTGGATGAAGGGGCTTGACATCAACTCACTCACACCAAGAAGCCCATGGCAATGAGGTCTGCACCCTATCTCCTATACTGTCTGTCACTGTTCACCATGTAATATCTAATAAAGCCATACAAAGCCCCCCAACACCACCAAAAAGACATTCACTACTGAGTACTTTCATTTTAGCAGACTTACGGGGACTTACGGGTTTCTTATTTCCCCCAACTGGACACAGATGGTATTATGATCACTGTGTAATATGTAATAAAGCAGACGCCCACCTAAAAACGATCTGGAAAAACAAAGTCCCCGGTGGCCTGGGCCGCTAGCCGCTGGGTGGAAAGCTGACCTCTGAGGTCACCTTCTAGGAGAGGTGGGACACTTCCTCCATCTGTGCTTGTTACTCAGTTACCACGTGTGTGTAAAAGAGAAAGAGAGAGAGAGCTGGCCTGAACTGCCTGACTCAATTTATGGTTCTCACTCTGTTGCCCTGTGGTCGTTTCTATTGGCTGCTCTTACTTTCACTTCAGCTAGACAGCTAGTGTGTGCTCGTGTGTGTCTTTGTGTTTGTCAGGTTTCTTCTTGTTGTGTGTGTGTGTGTGTGTGTGTGGAGACCCTTGCTCATTGGGCCGATTTTCAGTCCGTCTCTACTTTGAGTGTGCAACCATTCATGTATTTAAATGTGGAAATGTATATCTTTGTGTGTGTGCGTGCGTGTGCGCGCGTGTGTGTGTGTATTGAAAGGTAATGCGCATGCCCTGTTTGTGTGTGTGCCTGTGTGTGTTTAAGTCCCTCTCTAACGGTTCCCCTTTTTCCTGCACCCACACTTCTGTTTTTGTTCCAGCTGATCTGCAGAGACAGCTGACAGGGGCCTTTAGTCCTTGCTTTGTTTCACTCACCCACACACACACACACACACACACACTCGCTCACACACACACACACACACACACACACACACACAAACACACAGAGGACCTGTTCATACGCAACCTGATGGATTCAATTACAAACCAGTTAGCTGGAACGGTGCCTCAAGTCTAAACTCATTAAAAGTACATTATCTTTTTCGCCTGTCGCTACTCGGGTGTCGACACAAAGCTCCTTTACATCCCCGCATCTTAAAATAGGGGTTGGCAGCAAACACGTTCAGTTTTACTGAGTGGGGAGTGCCACGGAAACAGACGACATTTCTCCTTCAGAGGCTGAAGACGGTTCACGTGATACTCAGTTGTGCATTCTGTATCAAAAACAATCCGTTAGCCATCTTGAGTATGAAGTTCAAAGTGTTGATTGCTTTATGTGTGTGTTTATGAGCAGGGTGGTGGAGTATGACGGTGTGAGTGTCCGCCTGTCCCCAGCAGGGTTGGACCATGCCGTTCATGCTGGGGATTCCCCTGCTGAACCTGCCTCTGCTGCTAGACTCA